>CM077093.1:92108181-92598404 GCA_039513925.1 Platanthera zijinensis | reverse complement strand
AGTCACACTTTGTGTACGCAGAATTTAGTTCATGCCACGACGATCTATTTTGGAAAGGGAGTTTGTCCGATATCGTCTAAGCAGCTAAACAGCCATACCAGCAACATCCGCCGCTTCAGCAGCCGACTTGAACCAGCTCACCTCACACAGCGTGAAGCCAGCATCCAGCCCGACATTCTTTTATACTCTTTTGCAAATCCGGCCGTGCTGGTTCTTCCTCAAAAGCGATCGAGGAAAGTTTCATCTTTTGATTTTCCGAGTTCTTTTTGCTATGTGTGAATATTTTTCTTTTTGTGAATATTTTTCAAAAAAAAATAAATTAATATCTTAAAATCCAAAAAATAGAATATATTTCAAAATAAAAAATATATATTCTTTTTGTTATTACTTTAATAGTTTAGACGTTTTGGTATTTCAATAGTACCCCTGGTTTTTGTTTTTTTTTTCTCAAAATCTCATATAGACAACTTAATTAATTATAATTTTTCTAATCGCTCTTTTTAATTATGTTTCACAAGTAAAATGTTGGCCATGATGTGTTTCTAATTCGCGGTAGCATGTTAACATAAAACATTTTTTCTAAAACTCGCATTTCAATTATGATTTTCATTCTTTATTTTCTTTACTTTCTAAAAAATTCATCATCCACTATTTTCCTTTTTGTTTTTGGATAATTTTTGTAAGGTAGACTTTTGAATAGTATAGTAGATGTGAATGATCCAAGTCACATATTATTTCTATTTTCAACATAATTTCATCAATCTTCTTTTATTATCTAGGACTTGCTTTTTGAAAATTTTCAAATCTATGTTTTAAATAAATTTAAAAGCATGAATATGATTTAGGTTGTTTTTGTTTTTGTTTCAGCTTCCTACCAACCTAAAAACTTTCACCACTAGTTAGCCGTTTTTGAGCCTTTTTTCCAATTTCATTTGATATCTCCTCTTTTCATATCATTTTCACCAAAGCCAAAATTTTCAAGCTATCTAATCACACTAGCCTTTTTGTGATTCATCAAGAATTTTCATGATTATGATAGGTTATTTTGTGATATTTTTGCAGAATATTTTGAAAAAAGTATGCTCAAAAGAATTGTTTGTTTTTGTTTGGCTAATTCAAAATAAAAATAAAAATATTTAAGGACTTTGTTTTTAAAAAGAAAAAGAAAAAAAATGGAAAAAAAAAAGAAAGAAAAATTTTTTTGTTTATATTTTGAAACTTTTGTTTGGGTTTAGTGTGATGTGATTTAAGCCTCCCTGTTTATCTTTGAATTCCACTCCTAATCATAATTCTAAACCAAACGTTAAGTCCTATTAAGTCCTTTTGATTCATGCTTTTGAATTTTATTTAATAACTAAGAAAAGAAAGAAAAGTAAATCAGTATTAGTTTTGGATTTAAACTTAGATTTTTGCTATTTAATTAATATAATTATAATGCGTTGCTTTGATCTAGTAATAACTCAATGCATTTTTTCATTTTCGTTGCTTTGCTTAAATCTATTTAAAGAATTTCGTCAAAATTTTGGATGATTTATTTTCGTTGAGTAAAGTTTATAAAAGTTAAAGCATAACTAAATAATTGTTTTAGATTTATGTTTCACCTTCTCCCTACTTAGAATTTCGCATAGTACTTGTGTATGCAAAATTAGAACTTTTTGATTAGTCCTATTTTATGGTTATCTAGTTTTTATATTTTTGCTTGGGGACAAACAAAACTTAAGCTTGGGGGAATTTGATAATACATTTTGTAGCCTAAACTATTATCGTATTTTCTAGTTTTAAAGGCGCTTATCGTGTCTAATTAGCTTAATTTTTATCTTTCTTATGTATTATTTATTGCCACTAACATTTCTTGTCTTTTTGCAGGTCTCCAAAATTTTGGACAAAAATAACCTGACACACACCCCTGTCACGGCCTCCATGGGTGTTACCCAGGGCCTGTCACTCGATCTTTAGGAAGCTTACTGACAGAGACAAAATAACAGGAAAAATGGTTGTCATGCTACCATTACACGCCCTCCCCGAGCGTGTCTCGGGGAGTGATACGGGGCGTGCCATCCTATGCTCGAAGTCAAAGATAAACATTAAGGCTTAAAATCACACTAAACCATAATAAAGAGTTTCAAAAAATTTCATCATAAATAAAATATTTTTCTTTCCTTTTTTCTTTTTCATTTTTTTTTAAAAAGAGGCCTTAAATATTTTGTCTTTTCACTTTGAAATTGGCCAAACAAAAGTAAACACTTCTTTTGAGAATACATTTTTCAAAAAGTTCTCCAAACATCTACCCCCCATGAAATGATAAGTGGAGTTATCAAATGGAATAGGAGACGGCTCAAAAGCGGCTAACTAGGGATACAAATTTTTAGGTGGCAAGAAGGCTCAAATGAAAATCAAAATGGCCTAAATCATTTTCATGTTTCTTAATTTATCTAAAGCATTGTTTTGAAAAATTTCAAAAAGCAAGGCCTAGATAATAAAAGAAGACTAATGAAATTATTTTGAAAATAGAAATAATATGCGCCTTGGATCGTTCACATCTACTACGCAAATCAAAAGTTGACATTACAAAAATTATCCAAAAACGAAAAGGAAAATAGTGGATGAAATATTTGTAAGAAAGTAAAGAAAATAAAGAACAAAAAACCAAAATAGAATTACGAGTTTTAGAAAAATGCTTCACATTAATATGCTACCGCGAATTAGAAACACAGCATGACCAATATTTTACTTGTGAAACATAATTAAAAAAACCATTGGATAGAATATAATTAGCTAGGTTGTTATATGGAATTTTGAGAAAAACAAAATAAAAGCAAGGGGCACTATAGAAATACCAAAATTAGTTTAAACTAAACAAATAACATATATTTTTTTGATTTTGAAATATTCTCTTTTTTTGGATTTTTAAAGATATTATCTTTTTATGGATTTTTAAAGATTTTTCTTTATTTTGGATTTGAATTTTTCTTTAAGAAGAAAAGGGAGAAAGCACTAAATTTTTTATTATTATTTTGTTTTTTTCAGGGAAACAAAATAAAGAAAAGAAAAGGAAGAAATCCTCCCCCAAGCTTAAAATGGTCATTGTCCTCAATGGAGAAAAGAGGGGAAGGAGAGAGAAAAATTAAAAAATAAATATAAAAGTACAGAATTGAAAATAGGTACTTCCCCGGATTTACGAGTCGCGAAAGGTTGATATATGCAGCTACCCCATGCTTGCGCTTTGGAACATCGTTAAATGTCTTATTTGGACTTTGTGATGGATTCATTAGCGTTGGAGCAGGAGATCGTAGAAGCTTAAGCTTGTCGGAGACATCCGCGGTAAAAAGTGTAAAATGAAGAAAATAGAAAAATAACTTGGGTTGCCTCCCAAGAGCGCCCTTTGTTTAAAACGTCATTTAAGCTCGACGCATCAAAATAATATTGTCCAAAAATAATTTGTCCAATAATAAAACCATAATAATATTCAAATTTTTTAACAAAAAAATATTCTTAAGCTTGTTAAAGTTCATGCAGAATAAAATTTACATTGTTCGGATTGACATCTTCACCGCAGAAATAATGTTTAAGACGCTGCCCATACACCTTGAAAACACTATTATCAGGGTACGAAATTAAAACAATGTCATACGGAAAAACTTCATTAATAGTAAACGTCCTAGACCAAAGCGATTTTAACTTACTCAGAAATAAACGTAATCGTGAATTATATAAAAGAACTTGGTCGACCTGACTTAAAGGTTTTTGGGTCCCTTAAGTGCTTATCGTGAAAACGTTTCGTCAGTTCTTTATAAAATTTGTTATTTTCGTATGCGTAAGCGTGCCACTCGTCGAGTTCGTTAAGTTGGAATTTTCTAAGATCGCCGAAAGATTGGGTATCGAAATTTAAAAACCTTAAGGCCCTAAAATCGCGGTGTTTTAATTCTACGGGTAAATGACATGATTTTCCATATACCAACCGATACGGCGTACATCCGATGGCGGTTTTTATGCTGTTCGGTAGGCCCATAAAGCATCGTCTAATTTGGTTGACCAGTCTTTTTTAGAGGTGGAAACAGTCTTTTCTAAAATTCTTTTAAGCTCTCTGTTCACTACTTCGACTTGTCTGTTAGTTTGGGGGTGGTAGGCAGTTGAAAGCTTATGCATAAAGCCGTCTTTAATAAGAATTTTTAAAAACTACGCGTTATAAAATTATGAACCCCTACAACTAATGATGGCTCGTGGCGTACCGAATCGAGAAAATAATTTTATCAAAAACATAATTACAATTCGGGCGTCGTTAGTAGGAAGATCTTGGGTCTCAGACCATCGGGAAACATAATCGACAGCAACTAAAATGTATTTGTTCTCGAAGCTAGAAAGAATAGGGCCAACAAAATCAATTCCGCAGAGGTCGAAAACTTCACACTCAAGTAAATAATTTTGTGGCATTTCATTTTTATTAGAAATATTTCCCGACCATTGGTAACGATCACACCTACTCACAAAGGCTTGTACATCTTTAAACAGGATAGGCCAGTAAAAACCCACACAAAGCACTTTGTGGGCAGTGCGAATAGCTTGATAGTGACCACCAGTAGCTCCTTCATGTAAGTGTTTTAAAATATCTAATCCTTCTTCAAAATAGACACATCTCCTTATTACTTCATCCACAAAGAGTCGGAAAAGATGCGGGTCCTTCCAAAAATAGTTCTTCAACTCAGAAAAGAATTTCTTCTTTTGCTGAGAAGAGAACTATTTCGGAGGGACACGAGCCACTAAATAGTTGGCTATGTGTACAACTAAGGAGCAGGGGTTGTGTTAAGTAAAAGCAGCTTCTCATCGGGGAAGAAATCATTAAAAGATTTTTCATCTAATTTTTCTATATAAGGATTATCTAATCGTGAGAGATGGTTGGCAACCAAATTCTCGGCTCCTCGCTTAAAGCGGATTTCTAAGTCAAACTCCTCGAGGAGTAACACCCAGCAAATCAGGCACGGCTTGACATCCGTCTTAGCAAGAAGATACTTGAGGGTCGAGTGGTCCGTAAAAACTATAATTTTTGAAAGCGCAATATAAGGGCGGAATTTATCAAAAGTGAAAACAAAAGATAGGAGCTCCTTCTCAGTTTTGGTATAATTCTCTTGTGTTGATGTAAGTGTTTTACTTGCATAATAGATTGAGTGGAAGTTTTTAGATATTCGTTGTCCTAGTACGTCTCCCACCGCAAAACTACTCGCATTGCACATAATTTCAAAGGGAAGGTCCCACACCAGAGGTATCATAATAGGGTAATTAATTAACTATTCTTTTATATTTCAAAAGAATATAGACAAAGGTCATCAAAAATAAACAGGGCATCTTTTTCCAGACGATGAGTAAGGGGTTTGGTGATTTTGGAGAAGTCATTTATGAAGCGGAGGTAGAAGCCAGCGTGTCCTAGGAAACTTCTTATATCTTTGACGTTCGTAGGCGGTTGCAGCTTCTCAATAACTTCTATCTTAGCTATGTCTACTTCAATTACTCTCGCAAAAATCTTATGACCCAAAACTAACCTTTCCCTCACCATAAAATGACATTTTTCCCAATTTAGGGCAAGGTTAGTTTCTTCGCATCATTCTAAGATTTTTTCGAGGTTCTCTAAGAAACTATCAAAGGCATCACTGAACACGGAGAAATCATCTAGAAATACCTCCATAATGTTTTCTACGTACTTGTCGAAGATAGCGAGCATACATCTCTGGAATGTAGTTGGCGTATTACAGAACACAAACAACAATCTTCGGTAAGCGAAGGTGCCGAAGGGACAAGTAAACATAGTTTTCTCCTATTCCTCGGGAGAGATGGGGATTTTAAAGTACCCCGAGAGGCCAAAGAAAAAACAGTAAAAGCTATGGCCAGATAATCGCTCTAAAATTTTATCGATGAACGGCAAGGGAAAGTGTTCCTTGCGGTTGGCATCGTTTAACTTGCGATTGTCAATACACATTCACAACCAAGTCACCGTCCGTGTCGGGATTAAATCATTATTTTCATTACTAACTACTATTATCCCTCCCTTTTTGGGCACTACCTTGATAGGGCTAACCCACTTACTATCAGAAATTGAAAAGATAATTCATGTGTCTAACAGTTCCATAACCTCAACATTTACAACTTCTTTCATATTTGGATTTATACGGAGCTGAGGTTGAACTGAATTACGTAAATTATCTTCCATTAAGATTTTGTGGGTGCAGAAAGATGGGAATATGCCCTTGATATTAGATATTTTCCAGGCAATAGCTTGACTATGTTTACGTAAAACTCGTAGGAGCTTATCATTTTACACTTCAGTTAGGTAGGCTGAAACTGTTAATGGTAGCTTGGAGTCCTTTTCTAAGAAGGCATACCAAAGAAGTTTGGGTAGTTCCTTTAGTTCCACAGTAGGGGGTTCTTCATACGACGTCTTGGAAATTCTTTCTTTTTCAAAAAAAATGTCTTCGTAGACTTTTTCTTTATACGGAAAATTGAAAGGGGTGGAGCTAGTGGCCATGGCGGCTTCTTGCAGAGATTCAATTGGAAAAGTAGAGGAATAACAAAAATCAGCAAATTTATTTTCACTTTCAAAAAGGCAATAGGAAGATTCATCACTTAAGGGATCTAAGAAGATACATGAGTTGTCATTCTCTAGGGTGTTCTTCATCGAAGGGGTGATAGAGAACGTTACTTCATCGTTGGATACTTATAGGAAGAGCTTACCATTACTTAGGTCAATGATAGCTCGGGAGGTGGCAAGGAAGTGTATTCCAAAGATCAAGGGAACCTCGACGTCTTCTTCGATGTACAATATGACGAAATCCATCGGGAAGATGAATTTGTCGACTTTAACTAAGTTGGCCAATACGTGCTATACAAAAATATCACCAAAGACACACGGTATAGAAAAAGTACCCGGATCACTAATCTTCTTTGGTAAACCATTTTTCAATACCGCAGAGCATTTGACATTTAGTGTGACATGCGATAAGTTTTATAACTTCTTTTTATTAGTAAGGAGGTCCTTAAGATACTTAGCGTACTTCGACATCTGGGTGATTGCTTCATGGAAGGGTAGATTTATGTGGATTTGCTTTAATATTTCTAAGAAGCGGGAGTATTGATCATCCCAACATTGCTTGTTTAGTTCGGAAGGGTATGAAGGAGTTAGATCCTTTTTAAAGTTGGGTGGTGAAGTGAGATCTTTTTCTAAAGCAGAGAGTGGTGTGATAACTTCTTTTTCAACAGATGGTGGAATATTCAAAACGTGGGCGGAGCATGCCTCGGGCTCTTTGCTAAACGTACCAGAAACTTGCTTTCCACTCCGAAGAGTTATACTTTTTGCTTGCTCTCTCGGTTTTTGCTCGGTGTTGATAGGAAGAGACCCGGCGGGTCGCTCAAAAATAATTTTTGCGAGTTGTCCTACTTGATTGTCTAAACTTTTAACGGTCCCGGCTAGGGTTCTTATAGTAGCTTCATTTGTGTTTATATATTTAAAAGTAACTCCTCCAAGCTTAGAGGTTTTGGATAATTTTGAAGAGGCGGAGGTGGTGCAGAAAAATCATTTTGTGGTGGTAGGTGCATTGCTTTCGAGGGATTACTCCACGAAAAGTTCGGGTGGTTCCATAAAGCGGGATTATAACTATTCAGAAAAGCGAAACCCGGAATAGGAAAATTTGTAATAGAAATATTATGAAAAACATTTCTACCCATATTATTAACATAATCTAATTGTTTGGGAGTAGGAGTTATAGATTCCCATACCTGAGGGGCAGAGATAATAGTAATCATCATTATCTTTTTACTTAATACTTCCACCTACAGAGCTAGCTGGGACACGATATCTACATCAAAGATACCTGCAGGTTTGTTTGGGCGGGACCTAGGCATATTCCACTGATATGTGTTCAAGGCCATGTCGTCGAAAAGCTCAAGAGCTGCTTCCGGGGTTTTGTGGTTTAAGGTACCACTGGAAGCTGCGTCTATCATTTGCTTTGTGCTTTGATTTAGCCCGTTATACAACGTCTGCACCTGCAACCATTCAGGCATCGCATAATGGGGGCATCATCTTAAGAGTTCTTTAAATCTTTCCCAGGTTTCATATAAGTTTTCAAAATCTATTTTCCAAAGGCAGAAATATCGTTCCTATGTTTTGCGGTTTTAGCTGGCGGAAAATACTTCGCCAGAAATTTTTCAGTTAGTTGATCCCAAGTGGTGATGTTGTTTTTTAGTAGAGTGTTCAGCCATTGCTTAGCCTTGGTTCTTAGAAAGAAAGGGAAGAGTCTTTGCCTAATAGTATCATTTGTAAAAACATTGATTTTAAAGGTGTCACAAATCTCAAGAAAGCTTTCTATATGCGCATTCAGATCTTCATCTTGAAATCCGTCATATTACACATACTGCTGCACCATTTGAATTATGTTAGGCTTAAGCTAAAAATTATTATTAGCTATAGTAGGGTGATCTATGTTCCATTCTGTACCATCTAAAGTCGTCATTGCAAAATAGGACATAGGCCTTTGCAGGGCTTCCTCTACGACGGGTTCTTCCATTCTTAGGGTAGAAAATGTCTCGGAATCCTCAACCGGTATTTGGAGAGTAGGACCTTGAAATCGCGATCTTCTCCTAAGAGTACGCTCAAATTCATGGTCCAAGTCCAAAATATCCGACGGATTTCCGCGGGTCATGCACTAGCAGAAGAGAAGATGAAGAAAGAGAAAAATAAACTTGAAAAAGAGTTACTTTTTTTTAAATAGATAATTTTTATGTTTTAACTCCCGAACTTCCCAAGGGCTACCCGATAAAGGGTTTGCAAGGTACTAGGCAAGATAGTGGTAGTTTAGCCACATTGCCCTTTTCGAGAGAGTTAGGTGGTGTAGAAAAATTGTGATGTGGGTTTCTATTAAGAGCGTTAATATTTTTTTGAATTTTTTTATTATTAAGAAAGTGGGTGAGAAAGAGAAGTAGTGTTTTCTGATTATCAACAAAAGTTGCTCCACGACAATGACGCCAAAACTGGTAGACAGAATATTCGCAAAGAGAATAAAACTGAACTAGTAATTCAAATAGGCAAGTATACCTATCGAATTGTAGAACGGGGACACAAGTGTCATATTAAAATCTGGGAACCGTTGAGTAATCTTACTCACACGAAAACTATTATCTTATCGAAGGAATGTTTTATAGTTTGTTAACTAAATTAAAATGGAAGACTACCTGTAGTTAAATGGAGAGCTACTAAAAGCGATTACAACGAGGGGTTAAACAATGATAAAGAAAAGATCTCGATCGAGAATCACCTCGGCCTAAGTTGATCAAGACATGCGATAATAAACTCTAACTTAATAAGGCAAAGGACCTTGAACATGGAGGTTCCTAAAGCATGAACACGCTTCTATCGAAGTCGTGCCCACCTGAGTTTATGAAGGTCCGACTGAAATCTCGTCCAAATCGGAGGCCTAAAGCTCGTTTTACGCTATGAACCCCGATTTCACTCCAATCCGGGAGATTTAACATCTACCTCTCTTGAGGGGTGCGTAAAACACTCTTTACTCTTGAGTGTTTACTCCAAACTATGAGCCTCTCAGCTAGCTAAGAGTGGAAATAAAGATGGAAAATATATATCGATTATATATCTCCAAACACGATAAATCAAGAGTAATTCAAGGTCTAAATCTTACAAAGAAAAAGAAAACTAGAGCATCAAAACTTAATCAACTCGAACCTCGGATCATCAAGATCGAGTATAAGGCGTATTCGTTACTCATGGTGAGGTGGAGTAAGAGAGATGAGTAGAAATGCATGGAAACAAAAATAGAGATAAGAAAAATTAAACAAACTTTATATTTAATTCAAATAAAGAGCTGCACTTGAAATACAAAATATTACACTTGCAGGAAATGAAAACTAAGCTAGCACTAAAACTAAAACTGAAATTAAACTAAACTATTACAGAAAACTGAAACTAAAACTAAAATGAAAATTGGAGAGAGGAACAACACTAAGGGAGAACTGAAAATGACAGCACTTCCCCTCTCCAAAAATTCTATATTTTTTTCTCAAGGGTCGTGGCTCTATTTATAGATTTTCAAGGGCAGGAATGCCTTTAGCCATGTATGGGAATTGACCTTGGTACGGGTTCTGGAGGGAAATGATGATTGCATATGTACGGGTGACGTGCATTAATGGCGGTATCAGGATTTTGTTAAAAAGCTGGACTTGTCCTTTAGCACTAGGTAAGCTCGACAAACTGGAGGAGAGAAGAGATGGAGAGCTCGACGAACTCAGAGGAGAAGGAGGGATAACTCGACGAACGGAGAAAAGAGAAGGTGGATGGGAGCTCGACGAACATCGAATTGAAGGTTGAGCTCGACGACTTTTGAGGTGTTCGTCTACAGGAGAACTGAAGGCTAAACTCGACAAAATGGAGAAAAGAACTGTTCATTGAACGCAGAAAATTAGGTCAACGAACTCTGAGGAGAGAAAGTGAGGTCGACGATTGTGGAACTGAGAAGGGGGGAGAGCTTGACAAAAAGGCTGAGCCGAGGAAGTTTAGCGAGCTTGACAAAATTGGAGACGCTCGTCGAACAAAGAATGTTGAGGGGAGGTCGACGAAATTATAGAGGTCAACAAACTTCACAGAAGGCGAGGATGACAAACTGAGTTTGACGCAAAGCTTACCTCGAAAAATTCTGGACTTAAGGCGAGTTTGACGAACTGAGCTCGACAAAAAGCTGAGGTCGATGAAATTGGCAGAGCTTAATGAATGTTGTGGATGTTTATCGACTGCAGAACTGAAGGCTGAGCTCGACGAACTAGATGAGCTCGACAAAATAAGCTCGATGAATTGGCTGAGGTCGACGAATTTGCTAAGGTCGACGAATTTGCGGAAAACTTGCAAAAATAGAAGAAAACATTAGTGGTATTAAAATATATACAAAACGAGGTCAAAATAAAACTTTAAAAACCTGATTTCTATAATAAAAACTTGTAATTACCCTAGTATTCTAAACTACAAAATGTATTATCAACATAAAACTTTAAAAACATGATTTCTATAATAAAAACTTGTAATTACCCTAGTAGTTTAAACTACAAAATGTATTATCAACTACTTCTTACTCGAGTACTAGTCTTCTGCTTTCTTGAGACAAGGTTTGGCCATCTCGAGTAATTGCTTAGGTTACTCGAGTACAACAATTAGAAAATTTTTGAAATGATTTTTGAGCAAACTTAACAAGGAGGTAAGTAGTACTCGAGTACTCCATGTCTTTCTCGAGTAGTAGATAAAGCTTTCTCGAGAATAGTTTCTGCTACTCGAGTACAAGATGTCCTTCTCAAGTTATGGACTTCGAAAAGAGCTTCAAGGTACTTAGCAGACTCGAGAAATAATTCCAATACTACTAGAGTACAAGATGTCCTTCTCAAGTAATGGACTTCGAAAATTTTTTTGACTTTCTGAAAAATGTTTTCTTCAAGGTAAATAACAACTATTCTTTCTTCCGTTACTTTAGTACTTTGAAAATGAAGTGTATCCCAATAGAGAGGCTACACATGAGTCAACACCATGGATCGCACAATGAGGGATTACATTGTATGGTCCTATTTTTGGTGACTCATTGTAGAATGATATTGGTCTACAGTTGGCAATTATGACCTGCAAGCACTCACTTTAAAAGGGCTTCAAATACAAACATAATTCATCTTAGTTCAAGGGTGACTTCATACAAATCTAGGTTATTTTGGATACAATACCTAACAAGCACAATTCCAACAATTCATTGCTGCCTAATTGAGAGGGAGCAGATGATAAGATGATAAGATGATCAGATGAATCCTACCAGCTATTTGTTGGAGTCAAAAAGGTGGAGGAAAAGATGATCAGATGTTCAGATTTATGTTCAAATTTGGTAGCAGTAATTCAGGGGAAGCAGGTGCAGTGATGTTCTACTCTACATGCAGGGAAGTGTGGTAACTATAGATACTTCTCAATTATATAGTTTTCTTTTATTATGTTTTTTGCAACATGGTTCTGTGTATGTCATTGACTCACTTTCTTGAGAGTTTTAACTTCCTCAAATAGGAAAAAATTATTGGGTCCATTGCCCACAATGTCCTAGATTTGAGGAAGTCAATCTTATCAATGATATATATATATCAGTATATGACAGTGATGGGATAGTAGCCTAAGTGGCTAAGTCAGGTAAACACTTACCTAAGATGTGGGCTGACATAAATCTGTCTAAGTCCACAGGCGTTGAGTGAAGGTGACTCACTCAACGCAAGATGACTTATAACATTGAGTTAAGCCTATGCAGTCAAAGCCAAAGCAATGGCATGCTGAGAAAGTGGCAAGTACAAAGACATTGAGTGAAGTAAACTCACTCAATGCCATACATCAAAAACTAGTAAGATAGGCTAAAGCAGTAAAAACCTATGTTAAAATGAGCAAAAAAGTGGCAAAGTCCACAGGCATTTAGTGAAGTCAACTCAATCAATACCATGCAGCTAAAGACAAATATATGGCTAAGTAGTTTGGCATTGAGTGTTGAAGACACTCTCAACACCACACGGCAAAAAGTTGTGAGTTGAACTCAGTTCAGAATTTGTCGAACTGAGCTGAGAGTTCGTCGAGCTGAGCTCACAATTCGTCGAACTCAATTCAGATTCGTCGAACTAAGTTCAGAAATTTTGCTAAGGAAAAAAGAGTTGAGTGAGGCATGCTCACTAAATGCTCTCAACGCCTAAGTTGTAGAAAGATTTTATAAGTCAAAAAGCATTGAGTGATGAAGACACACTCAACGCTCTCAACGCCAGAGAAGCGAGTAGTTTTTGCTAAGGAAAAAAGCATTGAGTCAGGCTTGTTCACTCAACAATCTCAATGCCTAGATATACATAAGTCTGACTAAGTGTTTTGTTGTTGAGTGAAGCTTACTCACTCAACGCCTATGCTAATATTGCTTGATTTTTGGCTAAGTCCACAGCTAAAGATGTCAGCAAGTCAACATGTCAACATAGTCCAAATCAGGTGCGAAGAAGATACATAACACGACAAACTTTGTCGAGAAGCTACTATACGTCTTCTTCTATTAAAGCAAGTCACAGCTGGAAGCTGCAATTGGGGTCCACCAATCTCTAAGAGTCGTTGATCGACGATCTACAAAAGGGAAGTGATGGGCCAAGATAGAGATAACTCTTAGGGTATTTATCAACTTCAAAAGTGAGCAGCCGTCTTCTCCTCGTAATTGGTGCATATAAAAAGCTTGAAGCTCTCCAGCAAGAAAATTTCAGATAGCTGTGCAGTCTCCATCTGCTACAGCAGGATCAGAAATAGTTCTGAAGAAAGAAGAACCTTCGGCCTTTAGCTTTTTCAGTTAGCTGCTTGAAGACTCTAGATCAATAAATCTTTAGTCTTCTATAGCAAGTTCAGGAGTAAGCTTCTGAGATCTCCCAGCAAAGTTTTTCTCTGCTGTAAGGAGAGTTAGAGCAAAAATTTCTCAGCTCTAGTTGTTGACACAGAGAAATTTATATGTGTCAAAGTTAATTAAATTATTTCTTGTTGTAGGATCCTTCTGGATCTTAGTTGTAGGGCCTTGGGCCTGAGGTAGGGCAAATTTTCCTGAGCTGTTGGAGAGGGTTCCTCTATGAGTGTAGGATCCTGCGGGGATCTGAGGTTGGTGAGTTTTACTCACTGAGAAGTAGGGCACTTGTGCCTGAGGCAGATTTTTGGTGCAGATCTATGATAGGGCTATCCTCCATAGCCTGAGTGGTTGGGCTTAATTGCCTGAGGTAGGTGATATTTGTATCACTGAGTGTAGGACCTTGTGGCTGAGGTGTAAGTCTTGGAGGAGACTTAGAGATCCTGAGGAATTTGATGTGTAAGATCCTTAGAGCCTTATTTTGGAGAATTTCCTTGACTAGTAAGAAGTTAGCAAGGTGGGAGGAGAGTGGATGTACCCATAATTTTTGGTAACCACTATAAAAATACTTGTGTGTTTTTGTGTGATTGTTTTTGCTTGTTGGTACTTAAAAGCATTCCACTAATCACTCACAAAGTAACTTAAGAAGAATCAAAAAGAAAATCAAAAAGACCTAGATAAACCTATTCACCCCCCTCTAGGTTTCTAGCTACCTTGAATATAAGAACTTTCAGTATGGTCGCACACGTTGGAATACTCTGGCACATTTATTTAAGCCAAGATCCCTGACGCCCAATTTTTTGGATTGCGGGATCCATTGCCATTTGGATTAAGCAATTTTGGCAGCTCAACTTTTTATGCGTGGCAACAATCGGGTCACCACGCCGCCGCCTATATGCGGGATCCACAAAATGGGGAAGTGGTAGCGATTTTTCCACCTGAGCGCATAGTTATGTCGTGTCCTTTACTGTATCCTTGAAAGTTTTTCCCGAAGCAAGCTTTCGCTGGCATATCCATTAGGATGAAATTGACAAAATGAAAACACTATGATAAATTTAAAATAGAGTTACATATACGCAATCTGAGGGAACAAAATAAGCTCGAATGGGTTCACCCAGTTTGCCAGTGGATGGACAGCTATGAGAGCTTTCTTAAATGGAATTTTGCGAGAAAATCAGACGGTCAGATCAAAAGTTATGGCCATTTGAAGTGCCTTGCATTTGGAAACTAAGTCACGTCTTTCTTTTGATTTCCTGTCTGTCGCCTACGCATGATGTGGAAAGGAGTGGGTTATATCTATTTTAATCTAGTGGGGGGGGTGAATAGAGTATTAAAATTTTTGGCTATTTTAGATTTATATATCAGAGTGAAAATAACTGATACCAAATATAATAATAGAAGGAAAAATAAGCTAAGCTATTCTAACTATCACAACCACAGCAAGAACAAAAATAGAAAATGAGCAACCAGACAACACATGAAATTTTATAGTGGTTCCCCTAAACTTGGGTACATACACTCTTCTACCACCCTGGTAGGAATCCACTAGCAGGTTTTGATTAGGTGACTGCCACCACAATATCTATTTGTAGGAAGATATTACAACCCTTTAGGCTTTTGATCAGGTGCCAAAACACCAACCCAAGTCTATTGATCAGGAGACTTGACAACCAAGAACTAACTATTGAAGGGGGTTAAAACCCTTTTACAAGAGGTGAGTGGAGGTGATGGTTTCTTCTCTTTCTCTAATCAACAAAGAAGACTAGTGGATCTTTGATGTTGACAAAGCTCCCCCTGAGATATTGATGGTTCAGGAAGACTGGAGCTTTACATCAGGGTGTAGGTCTTCAGCCTTGTCTAAAAGAAGTCCTGGAACTTTTCTGACTGAATAAATCTTTGTTGTCCTAAACGTTCTTGGAAGTGAAGCTTGAAGAAGACTCTTGATTGTGATGATTGTTCTTCTTCTATCTTCAAACATGACAAGGTGAAACACAGAGAATATTCTACACTGTGAGAGAGAGAGTTCTGAAAGATTTGTCTGTCTCAATTCTGTATATTTTCTATGTAAGTTCTGGTGGTTCCTTCTGTATTCTTGTCTAAAATACAAAAAACTCCTTTTATATTCTCAGTCAATAATTTCTCCTTTGAAATTTGAATTACTGCTTTAATTGCTGGCTGATCTGGAGAATACAAATGGCTGGAATATATCATTAATGAGTTTACCAAACTGTCCTTTAATAAAATAGGCAAGTAAATATCTTGATGAACATCATAATTAATTCTGCCAATAACGACTATATTCAGAAGAATATAAGCATTAATTACTTAGGAATAATACTGCTATTAATTTAAAAATAAAGGAACAGATGGAAGAAAACATCTCATTTTGGAACTTGATAGATACCGTCGATCACTTAACAAAATTTGTCGACCTGAGATCCAAGATCGTCGAACTAAGAATTCTAGTTCATCGACCTGAGCTCTGCAAACTACGTACTGAGAATGGCTTACCAAAACTGCACTCTGAGTTTGTCGAGCTGAGATTCTATCTGAAGAAAACTGATCGTCGACCTGATCTCGAATATCGTTGAGCTCAGCTCAGAGAATTAACTCTTAGTTCGTCGATCTGAGATCGAAGATCATCGAGCTGAGTTCGAAAAACTTCGAACTGATAAAATTGTTCTCTGAAAACTTCTAAGTCTGAGTCTTCTAGGTTCCTCTATTGGCTGGTCTAAGAAGGTTTAACTTAATGACTTAGCCTACAATCTAGGACTACTAGACTTGACCTTGGCTAGAAGAGGTGGGTTAGACTCAGCCTAAATTAGTGAACCTAGCCCAAATCCAACTAGGGATCCGACAATCTCCCCCTATTTGGGTGAGAGACTAAGTACAATGCATAAGAATTGAAAATAAAAACATACAACATGAAAGAAAATATCTAACAGAATAAAAAACAATTCATCAGATAGAGAGAATATCCACAGAGAATAAAAACAGTTTTAGAGCCTGTTTGGAGGGGTAAAAGAAGAAGATTTAGTGAACACTATTGTTCTGAGAGGTTCTTCTGCTTCTTGCTTATACATCTTCAGGTCTTGAGCTCCCAGAAGAGTTATAGTAGAAGCTCTAGGCACAACATCTTCTGGGTGAACCTGCATATAAGCATTTGGATAAAATAGTTCTTTTTCTACCACAAACTTTTCAAGCGCTTTCTGTCTGAAAGAAGACATAGTTGTTAATTGTGATGGATCAGTTCCTTCTGTTTTTGCCTTGTTTATCTGAGACAAACCTATCAGTTCAAGGAATCTAGCCATCTTGAAATTTGGATCAACCTCTGGTTCATATCTTGGTTCAGCTGAATCATCCTGAGCAGTCCTTTGAGGCTTTCTCAAAATAACAGACTGTTGCTTATAATTTGTTGAAGGATAATTCTTTATATATTTCTCAGCATAATATGAATTTGGTGGTCTGTATTCACTGTTTTTTTCAGCATGAATGGATGATTGTCTTTGATCTAGTTTGGAAGATTGTCTTGAGTAAGAAGGAGCTGGTTTAGAAGATTGTCTTGAATACTGATAATGAGCTAGCTTGGGAGTTTGAGAAGCACTGGAGGTAGACCTTGCAAGATTGCCTGAAGCTCTTGCAGCAGCAGGAGGAGGAGGAGATGGATCTTTCCTGAATTTCTTCACTAGAGAAGATCCAGACCTCTTCTTCTTCTTCTATGCTTTAGCTTGGTTCCTAAACAGTCTCATCCAATGAGGAGTTATTGGAGTAAGAGGAATGTTGTGTAGAATATAATATGGAACATCATTATCTAGATTGAGCTTGGGAACAGCCTTTCCTGGAGGTTTCCTCTTTTTTGATTTGGATCTATTGGATTTATCAGAATATGAATCATCTTCTGAATCCTCATCATCATCAGATGATCAAGTAGGATTATCATATAAATCATCTATTTCTTCTACTGATTTCTTTAAAATCTGTTTATTTGCTTGAGGAGGAGTTGGAGGTAGAACAAATGCAGGAGGAACAACAATCTCTGTAATCAACTGAGAATTTTCTAAGTCTTTATCAGTCAGAAGAAATTTTACAACTCAAGATCATTTTGCATCTGTTCAATCTCTACTGTAACATCCTGTGCAATTAAATCATCTAGACTTGGTATTGGACTATCATCCATTACATAGGTTGGGCCAGCAGGTTCCACAACCATTTTAGCAGCAAAACTTGACTGAATAGCCAGAAGAGTTTTTATACTAACGGGAGATGTATGGAAAATAATATTTGTGCAATACTTAGGAGAAACAAATAAAAGAATGTTTCTATATAAGAGGTCAAAAGAATCTAAAACTGACTTTAGTTCAACTGCTAGAGAAATGGAACAATCATCATTAATAATAACCAAGGATTCAACTGCATCAGCATCAGGTATATCATTATTAACAAACTATAATGTTGTTGTTACTGTTGATGTTGCTGCTATTTCAAACTCTACTACTGTTATTGTTGTTATTTTTGCTGCTGTTTCTACTACTACTTGAGTTTCTTCTTCATTCAGCATCTCCCACTGCCTGGTTTCAGTAAGTACTGAAACCAGGACCCTAACTGAAGAAGGAGGGACAGAGGTGGCAGAAAGTTGGACAGCTCGAGAAGAAATCGAAGCAACAAGTGGTGAAATAGCCTCTGCTATGAGTTGTTATAGAAGAGGTGTGACAGATTGCAGAATATATGAAATGGTGAAGGAATTTATGTCTATGAATTCAGGAGGGGTTTGAGTAAATACAGATTGATTTTGTGTGGATGATGATGGATGTGAGGGTTAGGAATCTGGCATTAGTTCATCTATGGATTATAGGGAATGAATGGGTGATGATTGATTGAATGATAATAGATTGAATGTTTGTATGGATGATAGGTTGTGAAGGGGGATGTCAGTAAGATGTGAAGGAGGAGGAGACAGTGGAGGAGTAACATGCTCTGGTGTATTAGCATGTACTGGAGATTGAATAGGTGAATGTTGATGTTGAGGGGATTGATGTGGTGAAGGTTGATGTACTTGAGAATGAGTAGGTGAATGAACTGGTGAGTGAACTGGTGAATGAATAAGGATTGGGGAAGCACGAGGTGTTGGTTGATGTTCTTGAGATGTAGAAGGATGCTGGAGGGTTGTTGAGCGAGTTTGAATAAGAAGAGGTGGAGGGGGAATGGAAACATCCTCAGTAGGGTGGGGAGTGGCTGGAGCAGCCCTTATACCCTCAAAAGGTATGGAAGAGGAAGCCTTGGATGGCTGAGAGATATTCCTCTCCCACCTTCCAAACAAGGCGCAGGTAAACCTTATGGAGGCATTAATGAATATGGTCAGGGAGAGCAGTGATTTAGCAGCCTTGGACTGTAGGAAGATTCCCAGAATCCTTCAAAAACACACTTCTTTCTTGGTGTTTTTCTTCTTAATCATCTCAAACATGATTTTGGCCCAGTTCACAACCTTCTTGTTCACCACTACTCACATCACTAGAATTTGATGTTTAGTAATATAACATGGGCAGTGTGCTTGCCTAGCAGTACTTTTCCTACAGCATCTTCAAGAAACTTATAGTCTGCAGATATATGTTTCTTTAGAAGTTTGTTAGGGGTGTCTCCAGAATAACCCATTCGAATCAACATCTCATCAAATTTAGCAGTGTCGATTTCTAATTCCTCTTCTCCATTCAGTAAACAAAAAATTTCTGTTAGAACATCAGGGGTAAGTGAAATGACGTTACTCGATATTGTCCCGATCAACGAATCAGCATCTGGAGTCGATAGAGTGAAGACCCATTCTCTGATTTCTGTCATCGCAATCTTCATCCTGGTAGTCATTAGACTCTTCAACTGTAAATCTTCAAACAATTTTGGGTGTCAAGGAAGATCTGATCCGAGTGTTGGAAAGACTCGAAATTTATGTCGAAACCCATGTCGAATTTCATAGCTATAAGAGCGCTTGCTAGAATCGCAATGATCACCTACAACAAAGAATTTGAGAGATCAAGTGCAAGGGAACTGAAAGCGCGGGATGGAGTTCGAAGAAAACCTAGATATAAGGTTTTTTGTAATATGAAACGACAAACTCCGTCCTGCGAAACAGAAAAAATCATCATTCTGAGGTCGACGAAATATTTTATCGACAAAAGAGTTCATCGATCTTTGTCTGAAGAAGGGAAAAATTTTCGTCATTCTCAGGTCGATAAAATATTTCTGAAGCCAGATCGTCGATCTCCCGTCAATGAAAATGATTCACATAAAGAGTTCGTCAATATCTGGTTGACGAATTATCTCAAGAACTTTTCTCAGTTCGTCGATCTCAGGTTGACGAACTGTGGCAAATTCTTCGACCATAGACAGAAAGTTAAATTAAAGCTTCTCCATTAATCATTCCAAGCTGATTCAGAAAGAACAGATGGTTTCTTTCATCCAAGGGTTTGGTGAAGATGTCTGCTCTTTGTAAATCAGTGTAGATATAGACAAGATTAGTTTTCTTTCTGTCCACACACTCTCTAATGAAGTGATGCCTTATCTCTATATGCTTAGTTCTACTATGATGAACTGGATTCTGAGCAATAGAAATTACACTTGTATTATCATAGAGTAAGGTTGAATTATTTAAGTTATATCCAAAATCTAGTAGTTGTTTTGAATCCACAGCATCTGTTAACAGCAACTGCCAACTGTTATGTACTCAGCTTCTACTGCTGATGTAGACACAGATGTTTGCTTTTTGCAAAACCAGGTGACAAGTCTTGCACAAAGGAACTTGGATGTTCCTGATATGCTCTCCCTGTCCACTCTACATCCAGCAAAGTTAGCATCTGAGTATACAGTCAACTCAAACTCTTACTCAAATGGATACCAAAGTCCTAGATTTGGACAACCCTTTATATATCTTAAAATTCTTTTACCGAAAATAAGATGAGATTCTTTAGGGTTCACTTGGAACCTAGCACAAAGGCATGTAGAAAACATTATGTCTTGCCTACTTGATGTGAGATACAATAGGGAACCTACAATGTCCCTATATAATTTCTGATCAACATGCTTTCTATGTTCATCAGAGTCAACTACAGTATTGGTAGCCATGGGTGTTTTCTTTGCTAAGGCATCTTACATCCCAAACCTTTTGATAAGCTCAATAGCATACTTGGATTGGGATATGAAGATGCAATCAGGAAATTACTTCAATTGGAGACCAAGGAAGTATGAAATTTCACCCATATTACTCATCTCAAACTTTGAATGCATAAGGTAAGAAAAACTATTGCATAGTTTGGGATAATTTGAGCCAAATATAATATCATCTATATAAATTTGTACTAACAAGATTTTATCTTTATGATGCGTAATATAAAGAGTCATATCTACCATGCCTCTAGAAAAGTTATGCTCTAACAAAAAGCTGGGTCAGGTCTCAAACCAAGCTCTTGGAACTTGCTTTAGACCATAGAGAGATTTATGCAATCTAAAGACATAAGAGGGATTTGTTGGAGAGATAAAACCTGGTGGTTGCTCCACGTATACTTCCTCTTTTAGTTCTCCATTCAGAAATGCACTCTTGACATCCATTTGATAGACTATGAACTCTTTGTAGGCAGCATATGCAAGGAAGATTCTTATATCCTCAAGCCTTAAAACAGGGGAAAATGTCTGATCATAGTCAATTCCTTCGTCTTGCATATAGCCTTGAGCTACTAGCCTTGTCTTGTTCCTTATGATAGTGCCTTGGGCATCAAGTTTATTTCTGAATACCAACTTAGTTCCAATGAATGGGTAGTCTTTGGGTCTTAGAACTAAGTCTCACACTCTATATCTCTCAAACTGGTTGAGCTCCTCTTGCAAAGCAATGATCCAGTGGGGATCTTGCTCAGCATCTTTAATGGATTAGGGCTGAACTTGAGATATGAAGCAAGAATACATCACATCCTTATGGAGTTGATGCCTTGTCTGCACACCTACATATATGTCTCCTTTTACTTGAGATATAGGATGATCTCTAAGTATGACAGAATTAGTTAGTGGAGTTGGTTCAGCAACAGCTTGGGGAGATAATTCCTCTTGTGAAATTAAGTTAGTTGTTTTTGGCTCTCCATTAAATTAAGTATCTTCATCATCACTTTCTTCAGCAATATGTGGAGAAGGATGTGTAATAGCCTCATTGGTGAGGGTCAACTCATCCAGCTTCTCACACATGTTAGGTACCTGCAAGGTTTCACTAGTAGAAGCTATCTTCTCCTTGTAAAACATGTTATTCTCATCAAAAGAAATATGAACATACTCTTCCATTTTCATGGTTGATTTATTATATACCCTATAAGCCTTGCTTACTTGGGAATATCCAAGAAAAATTCCAACTTCAGCTTTGTCTTCAAATTTTCTAATGTATTTCTTGTTATTGTTATGGATGTAACAGACACAACCAAATACTCGAAAATAGCCTACTTTAGGTTTCTTCCCTTTGATTAGTTCATTGGGGGTCTTTCCCTTAAGTTTGTGTATAAAACTCCTGTTCAGTACATAGTTTGATGTGCTCACATCCTCTT
Organism: Platanthera zijinensis; assembly: GCA_039513925.1. NCBI lineage: Eukaryota > Viridiplantae > Streptophyta > Magnoliopsida > Asparagales > Orchidaceae > Platanthera > Platanthera zijinensis. The sequence goes on along the minus strand of CM077093.1, from coordinate 92,576,422 downwards.
CCCAAAAGAATAGTGGCAGGTGAGCATCTGCAATTAATGTGCCTGCAGCTTCAATGAGTGTTCTGTTTTTCCTTTCAGCCACCCCATTTTGTTGAGGTTTTCTAAGAGTAGAGAAGAAATACCAGATACCTTCCTTCTCACAGAACTCTTGCATAATAAGAGACTCAAAATCAATACCATCATGACTTCTGATCAATGCAATTGGAGTAGAGTACTCAATCTATATGCTCTTGAGAAAATCTGCAAGAACCTTGAACTTATCTGACTTGTTTCTCAAGAAGAACACCCAAGTGAACCTTGAGAAGTCATCAACAATCACTAAGGTATAAGACTTCACTCCTAGGCTTTGTACAATAATGGGTCCAAAAAGATCCATGTGGAGCAAATACAAAAACCTAGGTGAATCACTCTTGTTAAGTGACTTGAAACTATATTTTGTTTGCTTACCTAACTAACAAGCCCTACAAAGGCTTTCCTTCTTGTAGTGATAAGAAGACAATCCTCTAACAAGGTTATCTTTAGATAACCTAGCAATGTTTTTTAAGTTAACATATCCTAATCTCCTATGCCAAAGTTCATTGTAGTACATATAAATTTCGGTTTTTGCTGATTTGAAGTTAACTATGTAGATATTTCCTACTCTAGAGCCAGTTATAACAGTTATATTGTCAACAAAAGAAATAATGCAAGAGGATTTATCAAATGATACCTGAAACCCTTCATTACAGAGTTGACTAATAGAAATCAGGTTGTACTTTAATCCACTTACATAAGCTACTTTCTAGAATGTGACCACTCCAATCTTTACATCTCCATAGCCTTTAGTCTGGCCACAGTTGGGGTCACCAAAAACAACTTTAGGACCTAGCATGGATTTGTAGTTGGATAGATTATCCTTACTGCCAGTCATATGTTTTGAACAACCACTATCCAGATACCACTGTTCCACTGTGGTAGGATAGTCTTTTACCTGCACAAAAACAGGTTATATATTCTTGACCCAGGTTACCTTGGATCCTTGTTGATTTACATAACTAATGCTGGTGATGTATGAATATTCTGGTTGACTTTTATAACCTAAACGATGGTATTTTCTTGGTGGAATTATCCATTGGTTAAAAGAATTAATATTTTGTCTAGGTTGATTAAAAATCCTATTGTAACAAAAATTTCTATTATTATAAACTGGGGTCGACGAATTCTGGTACGTTCGTCAATCTAAGGTCGATGAATGGGGATGGGTTCATTGAACTCCACTCAGAGAATGAAAGTATTCATTTTCTGGGCCGCAATTTCGTCGATCTCTGGTCGACAAACCATACTGGTTTCGTCGATCGTATTTCAGAGATTAATTATAGTAGAAGTTTGCGTTCGGAGTTTGTCGACTGTAGCTCGACAAACTGTACACATTTCGTCGATCTGAGTTCGACGAAATCTGCTGAACATTATTCTGGTAATTATTTTTCTTACTCTTTCTTCTTTTCTTATTCTTTTGTTTTAATACTTTTTGTTTAACATGATTATCTTCTATTTTCTCCTTACCCATTTCAGAAACAAATTTGATGGGGGTTGATAAAATGTTTTTCTGAATAAGTGGGGGTTGGCTTGATGAAGCACCTAAGCCCAGCTTGTCATTAAGTCTGACATTCATTGTGCTTGTGATGTTAATCCACTTGATGCTTCTCCCATTCAGCGTTTCTTCAAGTTACCTAGCCTCAAATAATTCAGTCTTTAATTTAATGATTTGTTCATTAGCTAAGGTGATTTCATCCTTTAATTTGTTGTTTTCTGACAGTAGGTTTTCTTGTTCATTTACTTTCTCTCTAAGTTGTTTAATTACTTTTTCAGAGTTAATTAAATCAAGACATAAAGATTTAAATTCAATTTTAAATTCTTCTGAATCAAAATCAAAAGAAGATAATACCTGATTCTCTTCAGATGGAGGTTCTTCAGTGTTTGATTGGCCAGCTTCAGAATGGGTGCATTATGCATCAATAGCCATCAAGCATATTTCCTTGGCCTTTGCTTTACAGGATCTAGAAGTTGAAGATTCTTCTTCAGTGTCACTCCTGTTTTCAGTAATGAAACCTTTCTCCTTCCTTTTATGCTTGCTGGAGGAAGGCTTGTTGTAATGGTGTTTCTAGGTCTCCTTTTCTCTTCTTTTATCTTTCTTTTCAGTCTCTGGATACTATGAAATGAAGTATCCAGGATTCCTACTGCCAAAACAAACTACTTCTTTATTTGGTGTTTTGTCAAACCTTGGTTTGTCATCTTACCTTGATGACTTTCTCTGAAGTCCCTCTTTCACATTTTGTAAAATCTCTTGGCTAAGATACTTAGGAATTCTTCATTGACAGTTGTGGCTTCTGAATCTTCTGTAGCTTTGAATGCTATATTTTGCTCTTTTCTCCCAGATGAAGAAGTCTTCTGTTCTACAGCTTCTCTTGACTTAATTAGTTGCTCATAAGATTTGAGTTTCCCAATGGAGATTCAGTGGAAATCTCATTAAGACTTCTGGCTTCCTTGATAGGCCAGATTCTTGAATCCCATGAGCTAGGGAAGCACATGAGGATTTTGTCATTCACTTCTGTAAGAGTGATTTCCTTATCTAATGTCTTCTGCTCATTAATTATTGAGCTTAATCTGTTGCACATATAGCCAACAGTCTCTGACCCATCCTTCTTGAAGTTCTCATACTGAGAGATGAGGTTTGATCTCCTATCCTTTCTATCATCAGCATAACAAGCTACCATATTGTTAATAGAATCCCAAATAGCCTTGGCTGATGTGCATTCAGCCACCTTATGGAAGATGTCATCAGACATAATCCGAGCCCGAATATTTATGGCCTTTGGATCAACAATCTTGGAATTTTTTTGATCATCTGTCCACTCAGGTGGTGGAATAGCATGAGTGCTCTATGTTGAGGTGGATGCAGTCACTTGAGCAAGAGGTCCTGTTAAAATGGAATTTAAAATGTCCGCATCAATAGAGTTCATATAAAGCTTGATTCTTGTCTTCCAAATGGCAAACTTATTAAAATTGCACAATAGAGGTCTGGTGCTTGCATAATCCTTGTTCTATGCCATGCTATAAGAATTAAGCTAGAGACATTTAGATCTAAGAAGGATCTGTAGGTTCAAGTGTTACCTTGTTCAACCAAGAGAATAGCCCTCTGATACCAATTGAAAGGAGGGGGTTAGATCTGGCTTAATTTAGAGGGGTGAATAGAGTATTAAAATTTGACTTTTTTAGATTTATATATCAGAGTGAAAATAAGTGATACCAAATATAATAATTTAAGGAAAAACAAGCTAAGTTATTCTAACTATCACAGCCACAGCAAGAACAAAAATAGAAAATGAGCAACCAGACAACACATGAAATTTTATAGTGGTTCCCCTAAACATGGGTACATCCACTCTGCTACAACCCTGGTAAGAATCAGCTAGCAAGTTTTGATCAGGTGACTGCCACCACAATATCTATTTGCAGGGAGATATTGCAACACTTTAGGCTTTTGATCAGGTGCCCAAAAACTAACCCAAGTCTTTTGATCAGGAGACTTGACAACCAAGAGCTAACTTTTGAAGGGAGTTAAAACCCTTTTACATGAGGTGAGAGGAGGTGATGATGTCTTCTCTTTTTCTAATCAACAGAGAAGACTAGTGGATCTTTGATGTTGACAAAACACCCCCTAAGATGTTGATGGTTCATGAAGACTAGAGCTTTGCTTAAGGGTATAGGTCTTCGGCCTTGTCTGAAAGAAGTCCTGGAACTTTTTTGACTGAATAAATCATTGTTGTCCTGAATCTTCCTGGAAGTGAAGCTTTAAGAAGACTCTTGATTGTGATGATTGTTCTTCTTCTGTCTTCAAACTTGATAAGGTGACACACAGAGAGTTTTCTGCACTGTAAGAGAGAGAGTTCTGAAAGATTAGTCTGTCTCAGTGCTGTATATTTTCTCTATAAGTTCTGGTGGTTCCTTCTGTATTCTTGTCTAAAAGACAAAAATAACTTTTTATATTCTCAGTCAATAATTTCTCCTTTGAAATTTGAATTACTACCTTAATTGATGGCTAATCTGGAGAATACTAACGGCTGAAATATATCATTAATAAGTTTCCCTAACTGTCCCTTAATAAAATAAGCAAGTAAATATCCTGATGAATACCGTAATTAATGCTGCCAATAATGGCTATATTCAGAGGAATATAAACATTAATTACTCAGTGCTATTAATATAGAAATAAAGGATCAGAAGGAAGAAAACTTCTCATTTTGGAACTGGAAAGATATAGTCGATCAGTGAACAGAATTCGTCGACCTGAGATCCAAGATTGTCGACCAAAGAATTCCAGTTCGTCGACCTGAGCTCTGCGAACTACGTACTGAGAATGGCTTACCAAAACTACACTCTAAGTTCATCGAGCTGAGATTCTGTCTAAAGAAAACTGATTGTCGACCTGAGCTCGAATATTGTCGAGCTCAGCTCAGAGAATTAACTCTCAGTTCGTCGATCTGAGATCGACGATCGTCGAGCTGAGTTTGAAGAACTTCGAACTGATCAAACTGTTCTCTGAAAACTTCTAAGTATGTGTCTTTTGAGGTCCTCTGCTGGCTGGTCCAAGAAGGTTTAACTTAATGACTTAGCCCACACTCTAGGACTACTAGACTTGACCCTGGCGATACAAGGTGGGTCAGACTCAGCCTAAATTAGTGAACCTTGCCCAAATTCAACTAGGGATCTAAAAGATGTTAAGTACACACTTTCATTCTGTTGATTTCGAAAATTCCGCCCAGTCCACGTGGGCGAAACCCTTAGGCCTGTGTTCGTAGAGAGAGAGCATTTGCCAGAGGTAAAAATGGGCTTTCATGCAGCAGAGTGGCAAAAAATGGGTGCAACACATAGACTTCCCAGGAGATCATCCATCCTACTACTACTCACACCCAAGCACGCTTAACTGCGGAGTTCTGATGGGATCTGGTGCTCTAGTGCTGGTATGGTCAGAGACGTTGGAATACTCGGGCACATTTTATTTAAGACAAGATCCCCGACGTCAATTTTCTAGATTGCGGGCTCCGTTGAGATTCAAATTAAGCAATTTTGGAGGCTCAAATTTTTACGCGCGGCAACGACCGGGTCGCCGCTCCGTCGCCTCTACGCGGGATCCCCGAAATGGGGAAGTGGTGGCGATTTTGATGCCTGAGGGCGCAGTTATGTCGCAACCTTTACTGTATCCTTGGAATTTTTCCAGAAGCAAGCTTTCTCTGGCATATCCATTAGGGCAAAATTGGCAAAACAAAAACACTAGGCTAACTTTAAAATGGAGCTGAATATACGCGATCTGAGGGCACAAAATGAGCTCGAACGTGTTCACCTAGTTCTCCAGTGGATGGATAGATCCGAGAGCTTTCCGAAATGTTATTGTGCTCAAAAATTAGACGCTCTTATCAAAAGTTATGGTCGTTTGAAGTGCCTTGCATTTGGAAACTAAGTCACATCTTTCTTTTGATTTCATGCCCGTCACCTGCGCAGGATGTTAAGGGCACGCGTCCGTTCTATTTATTCTGAAAATTCCGCCCAGTCCGCGCAGGAGATACCCCCGGGCCCGCATTCGTAGAGAGAGCATTAGTCGGAGGTAAAAATGGTTGTTCATGCAACTGAGCGTCCAAAAATGGGTGCAACACGAGGTCTTCCCAGGAGATTACCCATCCCAGTACTACTCTCTCCCAAACACGCTTAACTGTGGAGTTCTGATGGGATCCGATGCTCTAGTGATGGTATGGTCGCACTCGTTGGAATACTCCGACACATTTTATTTAAGCCAAGATCCCCGACGCCCGATTTTCTTAATTGCGGGCTCCGTTGCCATTTGGATTAAGCAATTTTGGAGGCTCAAATTTTTACGTGGGGCAATGAACGGGTCTCTGCGCTGCCGCCTCTAAGAGGGATCACAAAAATGGGGAAGTCATGGAGATTTTTCCACCTGAGCGCGCAGTTATGTCGCGGCCTTTACTGTATCTTTGGAAGTTTTTCCCGAAGCAAGCTTTCGCTGGCATATCCATTAGGACAAAATTGACGAAATGAAAACACTGGGATAACTTTAAAATGGAGCTGATTATACGCGATCTGAGGGAACAAAACGAGCTTTTTTGTGTTCACCCAGTTCGCAACTGGATGGAGTGCTCCAAGAGTTTTCCGAAATGGTATTGTGCGTTAAAATCTGATGGTCTGATCAAAAGTTATGGTCGCTTGAAGTGCCTTGTATTTGGAAACTAAGTCAAGTCTTTCTTTTGATTTCATGCCTGCCGCCTGTGCTAGATGTTAAGGCCACGCATTTGTTCTGTTGATTCCAAAAATTCCACCAAGTCTGTGTGGGTGGTACCCTCGTGCCCGTGTTCATAGAGAGAGTGCATTCACTGGAGGTAAAATGGGTGTTCATGCAGCCAAGCAGCAAAAAGTGGGTGCAACACGAGGACTTCCCAAGAGGTCACCTATCCCACTACTACTCTAACCCAAGCATGCTTAACTGCGGAGTTTTGAAAGGATCTAGTGCTCTAGTGCTGGTATGGTTGCACACATTGGAATACTCCATCAAATTTTATTTAAGACAAGATCCCCGACGCACGATTTTCTGGATTGCGGGCTCCGTTGCCATTCGGATTAAGCAATTTTGGAGGCTCACATTTTTGCGCGCGGCAACGATCGGGTCACCGCGCCACCGCCTCTATGCGGGATCCCCGAATTGGGGGAAGTGGTGGTGATTTTGCAACCTGAGCATGCAGTTATGTCATTGCCTTAGTGTATCCTCGGAAGTTTTTCCCGAGCAAGCTTTCGCTGGTATATCCATTAGGACAAAATTGACGAAATGAAAACACTGGGATAACTTTAAATGGAGCTGAATATACGCAATTTGAGGGCACAAAATGAGCTCGAACGTGTTCAACTAGTTATCCAGTGGATGGACAGCTCCGAGAGATTTCTGAAATGGTATTGTGCGCGAAAATCAGACGTTTTGATCAAAAGTTATGGTTGTTTGAAGTACCTTGCATTTGAAAACTAAGCCATGTCTTTCTTTTGATTTCATGCCAATCACCTGCGCAGGATGTTAAGGTCACGCATATGTTCTGTTGATTCTGATAATTCCGCCCAGTCCACGTGGGCGGTACCCTTGGGCCCGTGTTCATAGAGAGAGCGTGTTCGCCGGAGGTAAAAATGGACGTTCATGCAGCCGAGCGACCAAAAATGGGTGCAACACGAGGACATCCCAGGAGGTCACCCATCCCAGTACTACTCTCGCCCAAGCATGCTTAACTGCGGAGTTATGATGGGATTTGGTGCTCTAGTGCTGGTATGGTCACTCGTGTTGGAATATTCCGAGATATTTTATTTAAGCCAAAATCCCAGACGCCCGATTTCTGGATTGCAGGCTCCGTTCCCATTCTGATTAAGCAATTTTGGCGGCTCAAATTTTTACGCGCGACAACGACCTAGTTGTCGCTTCGCCGCCCTTATGCGGGATCTCCGAAATGGGGAAGTGGTGGCGATTTTGTCGCCTGATCGCGCAGTTATGTCGCGACCTTCACTGTATCCTTGGAAGTTTTTCACTAAGCAAGCTTTTGCTGGCATATCCATTAGGATGAAATTGACGAAATGAAAACATTAGGATAACTTAAAAAAAGAGCTGAATATACGCGATCTGAGGGCATAAAACGAGCTCGAACGGGTTCATCCTGTTCGCTAGTGCATTGATGATAACTCTAATTATTTCTATTTTCATTTACTATTTTCTATTAATAGTTAAATATTATATATCAATTTAATAATCTAAAGTTTATAATTAACTACTTTTTGTATTTTATATTTATTTGTTCAGACAAAAATATTTTCAATCTTGTAGGACTAATCTATAGATTATTTTGAGCAAAAATTTAATTTTCCCCTTCATTGCCTCGACACGCCCTGTGATATGCCCTCCTTGGGCATGTACAAGGGCGTGACACAAAGGAGCTAAGAACGATGACCGCAAATCGTCGACCTACGAATGAAGAGCCCTTACACGCTTCTAAGACGCCCTTGCCACGCCATCCTTGGGCGTTTCCAATAGGCGTGACACCAAGAACCAGCATAGTCGATCGAAGAAAGTCGATTGGCCAAATACATGACTGTATTGCTTCAATATGCCCGTGTCACTCTAGCACAGGCATTGGAACTGTTAGAGCCATGCCACGTCGTGACCATAAGCGTGTCGGGAGCGTTTTCCAGCCAATAACTCAGCTGTTCCTGCCGTTGTCGTTTCCATCTTGCCACGCCGTGGTCACAGGCATGACCAGGGAGTGTGATGCCTCCACTAACAACAATTTATTCCCGCCATTTTTAGCTTCCTGCCATTTTCCAGAAATAGAGTTAACACGCCCTAGGTCACGGGCGTGACCTAGGGCGTGACCCGTCATTTAACAGATTTTTGCGATTTCTCCTCCAACGTTTCCGGGGTTTCAAGATGACGGTTCCAAGCCTGACATGCCCTAGGTCATGGGCGTGACCTAGGGGCGTGTCCGACCAACAATTTTTCCTATAAATTCCAAACGGCTTCAGATGCTCAGGGTCAATTTGAGAGTTGGAGTCTTGTATTTTTCTGCTTTATTTACTGTATTCTCTATTTCCTAGTCTAGATTAATATTGTGAAAGCTTTAATACTATTTTTTTATTTCAAGCATGTCTTCCCCTACCTTATTTTGTAATTCCTTAATCATGATGAGTAGCTAAATTTCATTTAGCACTTGATCATGATGAACCTTGGAATAAAAAAAACTTTTCATTTTTACCAAAAGTGTCTTGTTCTTATTCTTGCTCACTAACAATTAATCTTTGAATTAAATTTTGTCGAATTCATATTTCATGGATATGGTTTTCAAACTAAGATCCGTATCCTCAATGACCAAGAGGTTGCCGATACGAGGAGATCACTCAAATATAAAAGGAGTTGCATGCACTCATTTAGAGAGGATGACATAAATCTTCAAGATTGGAGTCAAATCCAATAGTGGGGTTCACCGCCTAAAGCAAGCTTAGGGGTTTTGACTGGCCGAGAGGTCTTAATCGATCAACCTTAGGTTAGTCAAAAGCATGAGCTCTAGGGAGACGCTTTTGTACTTTAGGAACCTCCACGATCGAGTTAGTAAATTTAAGAACTCACATTTCTTTAATTTTAAAGAAGGTTTATTTTAGCTCAAGGGGATTCTAGATCAAGTGCTAGCTTCCCCAACAACGAATTTTAGTTTCTTAGTGTAACTCTTCCTTTTCCATTTCAAACAAAAATCAACTTTTTATCTAATAAGATAATAGCTCATTCTTGTGAGTACAAGTACTCGACAAGCCCCGAGTCGAAATACGACACTTGATTCTATACTCTGAACGATAGGTATACTTATCTCTTCGATTAAAAACACGCGTTAACGTGGAGACAATTATCCATCAAGTTTTTGGCGCCATTGCCGGGGACTTTCTTTGTCGATATTTTGAAACCAAGAATCTATTAATTTTGTCCTTTTTTTATTTTGTTTGTTTTCTTTAAAAGTTTTAACTTTAATTTTTTATAATTAAAGTTTCTTGCGAAAGGGCCGTGCCGGGTTTTCATCCCGTAATACCTCCTAGTACCTTGCGAACCCGTCATTGGGTAGCCATTGGGAAGTCCAGCAAATTTTATTTTATAAATTTTTAATCTTAAAACTTTTACTTTTATTTTATTTTTGTGTATGGCCCGAGGGAATCCGTCAAATCTATTTGACTTGTATCCGGAGATCGAGCAAAGCTTATGGCGATGCCTAAGACTCTGTGACCTCAATTCTCCAAATTTGGTTGAGGAATCCGTAGGTAACACTTTTTCTTCTTCATCATCTTTGTCTTCTTCTTCTACATCCCCTTCTTCTCAATTTTCTTCTATTTTGGGTAACCCAAAACAAAATATGGTCGAAGAACGGACTATGTCATATTATGCCCGTCCAAATTTGGATGAGGCGCAATCAAGTATTGTTTAACCCGCTATTACGAACAATAACTTTGAATTGAAGCCAAGCATCATTAAAATGGTACGACAATCAGTATGATTTGATGGGATTCAAGATGGGGACCCAAATGCGCATATTTCTAACTATATGCGAATCTTTTAAAATTAACGGGGTTTCTGATAATGCCATTCAGCTAAGACTTTATACTTTTCTTTGCGCACCAAGGCTAAACAGTGGTTGGGTTCTCTACCAAGAGGCTTCATCACTACTTGGGTCGAGATGACGGAAAAGTTTCTCACAAAATATTTTCCACCCGCTAAGATGGTCAAATTGCGCAATGATATTACATATTTCTCCCAAGTTGATACGAAAATGTTATATGATACTTGGGAGCAATTTAAGGTATTGCTTCACCATTGTCCGCATCATGCAATCCTCGATTGGTTGAAAGTGCAAACCTTATATAATGGCCTCAATCAACAAACGAGGCAACATATTGATGCCGCCATCTGTGGAATGTTAAACAACAAGACACCAGCGACCGCCCAAGAACTTTTAGAAGGTATGGCCATGAATACCTATCAGTGGAGTACACCCCGGTCTAGTCCACCTAAACTGGCCGGGATTTACGAAATAGATACGGTTTCTAGTTTATCTCTCCATGTTGAGAAACTACAAAAACAAATGAACGATTTGTCTGCTTCCTCGTCTACACCTACTTGTGAACCCAAATATTTGGAGCCTTCCACTATTGTCGAACATGTGGATTATATGGGTAATCCGAATCGACCACCTATTAATTCAGGTAAGAGTTATGGTAATACTTATCACCCGGGTATAAGGAATCACCCCAACTTCTCTTGGACGAATCTGGGGAACGCGGTGCGCCCACCAAACACAATTCCACCCGGTTATTTTCCTCCACAAGCTCTAAAAGCTCGCAATCTCGAGGAGTTGTTTACCAAATATACGACTGCAAATGATGCCAATATCCGGAATCTCACTGGATCTCTTCGTAATTTGGAGAACAAAATTGGGCAAATCGCAAAAATGTTCTCTCATCACCATCAAGTAGCTCTACCGAGCAATACGGAGCCCAACCCAAAAGGGAAAGCCAAAGCCATCACTCTACGGAGCGGGAAAGAGGTAACCACTTCTCCAATTCCGGTTGATACGAAGGTAACATTTTCTTCATCTTCTCCTCCGCTTAAGCCTTCTAATTCTAAAAAACCAAAAGCTTATCAACCACATCTTCCCTATCCGTCTAGAATGCAAAAAATCCAGGTGGATGAGCATCACGGTAAATTTTTCGATATGTTTAAACAAATTCAAATAAATTTACCGTTTTGCGAAGTTATGGTGATAATACGTTTTGTAGCCTAAACAATTATCGCATTTTCTAGTTTTGAAAGCGCTAATCGTTTCTTATTAGCTTCATTTTTATCTTTCTTATATAAATAATATTTCCACTAACATTTCGTTGTCTTTTTGCAGGTTTCCAGAATTTTTGCAAAAAAAGTCCTGTCACGCCCTCCCTGGGCGTGTCACAAGGTGTGTCACCTGATCCCGAGGAAGCTTACTGACAAAGAACAAATAACAGGAAAAATGGCTATCACGCCCCCAATCCCGCCCTCCCCGGGCATGTCCCCAGGCGTGAGACTGGGCGTGTCGCCCTCTACCTGAAGTTTGCCGCCACATTAAATACATTTTCGCCTTCGCACAACAATCATACCGGTCACGCTTCCCATCACGGGCATGACCCAGGGCGTTTTCGCCCGCTTTTCCAAGGCTGACGGATTTCCGACCAATGATTGAGACTTGACGTATGTGTCACGCCCCCCCTATACGGGCATGACCCAGGGCGTGTCATCCATTATATAGAAGCAATCTCCTTTCTGCCAGAATCCAGATCCTGATATCAACCCCGTACGTGTCACGTTACCTGACACGCCCTCCCCAGGCGTGACCATCCCGATAAAAAAATCTATAAATTCAATTGCTCCCCTTCTATTTCAAACAAGTTTGGGTTGAGAGGGGAGGTGCTGCCCTTTTGTTTACTAGTGTTTTTTAGTGTTCTTCCCTCTCTCTCTCTTTCTTATTTTGTAATTTTCTTAACCCTAGCTTAGTGCTTAGTTTGTTTTAGCTTTTATTGTAATTTTTGAACTTGCTCTTGGTTATAATTGTAGGGCTAGAATAGGATTTTCATTCCATGCAATTATAATCTTTCATTTCAAGTGTAGTTCTCTTTCATCATTAATATAAGTGCTCCTTGTTTACTTTGTGTTATTATGCTTTACTACTCATCCCCCCTCCTCCACTTCACTATGATTAACTAATCCTTTTTGTACTCGATCTTCATGATCCGAGGTTCAAGTGATAAAGTTATGATGCTTTGAATTTACCTTTTCTTTTTAGGATTTAGGCTTTCGAATTACTCTTGATTTTTCTTGTTTAGATTTATATTGTCGATATATAATTTCCAATATAGCTTTCATTCTTGGCTTGCCGAGAGGCCGATAGTTTGAAATGAGCATTCAATAGGAAAGAGAGTTGTACGCACCCCTCGAGAGAGGCAGACGTCCAAATCTCCCGAATTTGAGTAAAATCCAATAGTGGGGTTCACAGCATAAAGCGAACTTTCGGCCTCCGATTTAGACGAGAGTCGGTCGGACCATCCTAAACTCAGTTGGGCACGACTTTGAGAAATACGTGTTCAAGTTTTTGGAACCTCCACAGTCAAGGGCCCTTACCCTATTAAGATTAGGTTTATTTATCATTTTTTTAATCGACTTTAGCCGAGGTGATTCTCGATCGAGTGCATTTCCATTTCATCGTTCTAATCATTTCTCATAAAGGCTTCTTCTATGCTTTCTATTTAACTGCATTTAGTTCTCCTTTAGTGCTAGTTTTCCTTTCATTAAGTGCATTTAATTTTCTCTTTATCCCTAAAGATTTTCCGTCGATAAAATAATAGTATTCGTGTGAGTAAGTGTACTCAACAGTTCCCGGATTTCAATACGACACTATTGTCCCCTAACTACAGTTCGATAGGTATACTTGCCTAATTGGATTGCTAGTTTGGCTCTATTTTCTTAAGATGAAAGCGATCACCAAGTTTTTGGCTCCGTTGACGGGGAGAAACTTTTGTTGATATATCAAAAACACGAACCTATTACTTTTATCATTTCTCTTTCTCATCCTCTTTCTAAAAAAATTAAAATTCCAAATTTTTTTTTATTATCGCTCTTAATAGAAACCCACTTCACAATTTTTCTACGCCACCTAATTCTCTCGAAAAGGGCAAAGGGCTTTAAGTGCAACTATCTTGTCTTGTACCTTGTGAACCCTTCAATGGGTAGCCCTTGGGAAGTTCGGGAGTTAAATTATCTTTTAAAAAAATCTATTTCAAAAAAAAAATCTAGCTTTTCTCTATTTTATTTATTTCTCTTTTTTCTCTTCTCTTATTTTAGTGCATGACCCGCGAGAGTCTGTAGGTTATTTTGGACTTGGACCACGAAATTGAGCGTACTATTTGGAGAAGATCGCGATTTCAAGGCCCTACTCTCCAAGTACCGGTTGAGGACTGTGAGTCACTTTCTACTTTAAGAATGGAAGAACCCCATGTGGAGGAGGTCGTGCATAGGACTATGTCCTATTATGTACGGCTGAATCTAGAGGGAATAGAATCTAGTATAGTGCGCCCTGCTATAGATAATAATAACTTTTAACTAAAGTCTAGCATAATTAAAATGGTGCAGCAGTATGTGCAATATGATGGACTGTAAGATGAAGATCTGAACGCACATATAGCAAGCTTTCTAGAAATTTGTGACACCATCAAAATAAATGGTGTTACAAATGATACTATTAGGCTAAGATTATTTCCTTTTTCTTTTAGAACTAAAGCTAAGCAGTGGCTGAATACTCTACCTAAAAACAGCATCACAACCTGGGATCAATTAACTGAAAAAATTTTGGCGAAGTATTTTTCGCCAGCTAAAACTGCGAAACTTAGGAACGATATTTCGTATTTTGGACAAATAGACTCTGAAACCTTATATGAAACCTGGGAAAGATTTAAAGAATTATTAAGACGATGCCCACATCACGCGCTGCCTGTATGGTTACAAGTGCAGACGTTTTATAAAGGGCTAAATCAAATTACAAAGCAAATGATAGACGCAGCTTCTGGCGATACTTTAAACCATAAGACCCTGGAAGAAGCTCTTGATCTTTTAGAGGACATGGCCATGAACACTTATTAGTGGAATGTTCCTAGGTCCTGCCCAAACAAACTTGCAGGTATCTTTGAAGTGGACAACGTCTCCCAGCTCGCTCTACAAGTTGAAATATTAAGCAAAAAAATCACGGAGATGACTGCTGCCTCCGCCCCTCAGGTATGGGAATCTGCAACCCCTGCTCCCGAACAATTAGATTATGTTAATAATATGCCTAAAAATGCTTTTAATAATTTTTCTGCTACGAATTTTCCTGTGCCCGGTTTTACTTTTTCGAATAGTTATAATCCTACTTTAAGAAATCACCCCCAATTTTTCGTGGAGTAATCCCTCGAACACAATGAGCCCGCCACCACAAAACAATTTTTCTACACCACCACCACCTCTTCAAAACTATCCAAAACCCCTAAGCTTGGAGGAGCTGCTTTCTAAATATATAACCACAAATGGTGTTACTATAAGAACTTTGACTGGAAGCGTTAAAAGTCTTGAAAATCAAGTAGGACAGGCCGCAAAAATAATTTCTGAGCGACACGCAGGGTCTCTTCCTTCCAATACCGAGCCCAACCCGAGAGAGCAAGTGAAAGCTATAACTCTTCGGAGTGGGAAGCAAGTTTCCGATATGGTTATTGAAGAGCCCAAGGCAAGCTCCACCCCCGTTTTAAAAAATAAAAGCTCTACTCCCTTTTAAAAATTCCACCCTATGTTGAAAAGTTATCACCCCCATTTTAGAAAAAGACTTCACTCCACCAACCATCTTTAAAAATAATCCAAATCCACCATACCCTTCCAAACCTTACAAACAATGTCAGGATGATCAGTACTCCCGCTTCTTAGAAATGTTCAAGCAAATCCACAAAAATCTGCCCTTCCATGAAGCAATCTCCCAGATGCCGAAGTACGCTAAGTACCTTAAGGACCACCTTACTAACAAAAAGAAGTTAGAGAACCTTTAGCATGTCACGTTTAATGTCGAGTGCTCTGCTATTTTGATAAACGCTTTACTAAAGAAAATCAGTGACCCGGGTAGTTTTTCTATTTCGTGTGTCTTTGGTGATCTTTTTGCCAAGAACGCATTAGCCGACTTAGGTGCGAGTATAAACCTGATGCCACTCTCGTTGTTTAAGAAGTTAGGAATTGGTAGCCTTAAACCCACACGCATGAGTATCCAGCTTGCCGACAGATCAGTCAAATACCCGTTAGGAATCAAGGAGGATGTCTTAGTTAAAGTCGACAAATTCATCTTCCCATTGGATTTTGTCAATTTGTACATCAAAAAAGACGTCGAGGTTCCCCTGATCCTTGGCTGACCGTTCCTTTCCACCTTCCGAGCTATCATAGACGTAAGCAATGGTAAGCTCTTCCTTCGACTAGGCGACGACGAAGTGACTTTCTCTATCACTCCCTCGATGAAGAACACCCTAGCAAATGACGACTCATGTTTTTTTGTAGATTCCCTAAGTGAAGTACCCTCCAATGGCAGTTCTAAATTTGAAGAAGATTTTTTTGATTTTTGTTCCTCCTCTACTCTTCCAACTAAATCGCTGCACCTATGTTAAGAATCCTCCTATCGCCTCTCTGAATTTGAAAAAGAATTTTCTGATGTTTGTTTATCCTCTTCTCTTCAAACTGAATTGCTGCAAGAAGCCGTCATGGCCGCTAGCCCCACTCCTTTTTATTTCCCTTTAAAAAAGGTCTACGAAGACATAGTATTTGAAAAATAAAGAATTTCTAAAACCTCGTATGAAGAATCCCCTACCCTAGAATTAAAAGAACTTCCTGAACATCTTAGGTATGCCTTCTTAGAAAAAGATTCCAAGTTACCAGTAATAGTTTCGGCCTACCTCACGGATGTGCAAAATGATAAACTTCTTTTAGTTTTACGTAAACATACTCGAGTTATTGCCTCGCAAATTTCTTGATATCAAGGTCATAAACCTATCTTTCTGCACTCACAAAATCTTAATGGAAGATAATTTGCGTAACTCCATACAATCTTAGTGTCTTATAAACCCGAACATGAAAGAAGTCATAAAGGGCGAGGTTATTAAACTCCTAGACGCAGGAATTATCTACCCTATATCTGATAGTAAGTGGGTTAGCCCAGTCCAGGTAGTGCCGAAGAAGGGAGGGATAACGGTTTTTAGTAATGAGAATAATTAATTAATCCCGACACGGACGGTGACCGGGTGGCGAATGTGTATAGATTATCGTAAGTTAAATGATGCCACCCACAATCATAACATTCCCTTACCGTTCATCGATCAAATTTTAGAACGATTATCCAGCCATAGCTTTTATTGTTTTCTCAATGGCCTCTCAGGGTATTTTCAAATTTCCATCTCCCCCAAGGACCAGGAGAAAACTACGTTTACTTGTCCATTTAGCACCTTTGCCTACCGAAGAATGCCGTTTTGATTGTGCAATGCGCCAGCTACATTCCAGCAATGTATGCTCGCTATCTTTGACAAGTACGTAGAAAGAATTATGGAGGTATTTATTGATGATTTCTCCGTGTTCGGTGACGCTTTTGATAGTTGTTTAGAAAACCTCGAAAAAGTATTAGAATGATGCGAAGAAACTAACCTTGCCCTAAATTGGGAAAAATGTTATTTTATGGTGAGGAAAGGGTTAGTTTTGGGTCATAAAATTTCTGCTAGAGGAATTGAGGTAGATATTGCTAAGATAGAAGTTATCGAGAAGCTGCCGCCGCCGACAAATGTCAAATCTATAAGAAGTTTCCTAGGTCACGCTGGTTTCTACCGCCGCTTCATAAAGGACTTCTCCAAGATCACGAATCCCCTTACCAATCTCTAAAAAAAAGACGCCCCATTCATTTTTAATGACCTTTTCCTAGATGCTTTTAATTTAATTGAAGAAAAATTAATTAATGACCCGATTATGATAGCTCCGGTATGGGACCTTCCATTTGAAATCATGTGCGATGCGAGTAGTTTTGCGGTGGGAGCCGTATTAGGTCAACGCATATCTAAAAACTTCAACCCCATCTATTACACTAGTAAAATGCTTACATTTGCACAGGAAAATTACACCACAACCGAGAAGGAGCTCCTAGCTGTTGTAATCGCTTTTTATAAATTCCGCCCATATATTACACTTTCAAAAGTTATTGTTTTTACAGACCACTCGGCCCTAAAATATCTTCTTTCTAAATCGGATGACAAGTCGCGCTTGATTCGCTGGGTCTTTATCCTCCAGGAGTTTTACTTAAAGATCCGTGATAAGCGAGGAGCCAAGAACTTGGTCTTCGACCATCTCTCCTGATTAGATAATCCATTTATTGAAAAATTAGATGAAAAATCTTTTAACGATTATTTTCCCGATGAGAAGCTGTTTTCAATTAACACATCTACTTCTCCTCGGTTCGCACACATTGCCAACTATTTAGTGGCTCGTGTGCTCCCAAAAGAGTTCTCCTCTCAGCAAAAGAAGAAATTCTTTTCTGAGTTAAATAACTACTTTTGGGAGGACCCGTATCTTTTGAGAGTTTGTGCGGACCAGGTGATAAGGAGATGTGTTTCTTATGAAGAAGGTTTAGATATTATTAAACATTTGCATGAAGGTCCGACAGGATGGAACTATCAAGCTGCTTGCACCGCTCACAAAGTGATAAGCGTGGGCTTTTACTGGCCTAGCCTGTTTTAAGACGCGCAAGCTTTTGTGAGCAGGTGTGATAGTTACCAACAGTCGGACAATATTTCCAATAAAAATGAAATGCCGCAAAATTATTTCCTTGAGTGCGAAGTCTTCCACCTCTAGAGAATTGATTTTGTTGGCCACCTTCCTTCTAGCTTCGGGAATAAGTATATTTTTTCGTTGTCGATTATGTTTGTCGATGGGCTGAAGCCCAAGCTCTTCCTACGAATGATGCCCAAGTCGTAGTTACTTTTTTAAAAAAATTTATTTTCTCGATTCGGTACGTCGCGAGCCATTGTTAGTGACAGGGGTTCCCATTTCTGTAACACGGTGTTTTCTAAAATCCTTACTAAATACGGCATTATGCATAAGCTTTCAACGCCCTACCACCCCCAAAAAGACGGACAAGTAGAACTAGTGAACAGAGAAATTAAAAGAATTTTAGAAAAGTTTGTTTCAACGTCTAGAAAAGACTGGTCAGCCAAATTAGACGATGCTTTATGGGCCTACCGAACAGCATACAAAACCACCCTCGGATGTACACCATATCGGTTGGTTTATGGAAAATCATGTCATTTACCCGTAGAACTAGAACACCGCGCATTTTGGTCCTTAAGGTTTTTAAATTTCGATCCCCACTCTGTCGCGGACCTTAGAAAATTTCAACTTAACGAACTCGACGAGTGGCGCTCTAACGCGTACGAGAACAACAAATTTTATAAAGAGCGGACGAAACGTTTTCACGATAAACACTTAAGGCACAAAAAACCTTTAAGCCGGGCGACCAAGTTCTTTGGTATAATTCTCGATTATGTTTACTTCCGGGCAAATTAAAGTCGCGATAGTCTGGGCCGTTTTCTATTTTAAAAGTTTTTCCTTATGGTGCTGTTTTAATTTCACACCCTAATAAGGGTAATTTTAAAGTAAATGGTCAGCGTCTTAAACTATATTTCTCTAGCGATGATGATGTCAGTCCAAACATTGTTAAATTTCCGCAGCACGAACTCTAACTTCGAACTTTTATTTTTGTTAAAAACTTTAATTATTACTATTTTGGTCAAATATTTTTGCACATTATTATTTTTGTTGCGTCAAGCTCAAACGACGCTTTAAACAAAGGGAGCTCTTAGGAGTAAACACAATTTATCTTCTTATATTTTCTTTATTTTTACAATTATTGCCCCGGACGGCTCTGACAAGCTAAAGCTTCTGCGATCGCCTGTTCCGACATTGCTGAATCCATCACGAAGTTCAAAGAAGACATTTCATGAAGATCCAAAGACAAGCATGGGGTGATGGAGACGTTCCTGACACGGTCGCCATTGATCCCCGTCTGAGAGAGTTCATTGATTGGGATGATCGCTGCCACAAGCTCGAGGATGGGATCGACGTCCGCCGCCATTATATAAAAATATATAATTATAAATTAAATAATTATAATTATATATTTTTAGTAATTTTATTATTTTAGCAATTTAATTTTAAGTATTTATTTAATGTTTTATTTTTCATTTCGTGTGTAATGATGGGTGCTTATAACCATCATGTGTTTTTTAATTATTTCATTTTATGTGTAATGATGGGTGCCTATAACCATCTTATTTTCATTTTGAAATTTGAATTTTTAATTTTGATTGGAGGGAGATTGAGTGGTGTAGGCTATATATAGCCATGGTTATAAAGGAATAATTAGAGAATAAAAAAATTGAAACCTTAATTCAATGATTGAATTTTCCCCCTCTTTCCCTCTTCCCCCTTAGGAATGGGCGGAACTACCCCTAAACACGGTAGGGCACGTGCCCGACCTATTTTTATCGCTAAATTAGGTTTCATTTCATCCCTCTACCTGCTCCTCTTTCTCCTGATCCCGTCGTCGCTCCCGGCTACAGATCCCGTTGCCGCTCTCGGCTCCCAATCCTGTCGCCGCTCACTTCTCCGGCTCCCGTCGCCACTCACTTCTCCGGCTCCCATCGCCGCTACCTGCTCCGGATCCGGCTCCCGTCACGGCTACCTACTCCGGATCCATCTCCGGCTCCCATGGCCGTGTGAAATCAGTCCTCTTCTTCTTCTATAAAATCAGTACTCTTCTTCTTCTATGAAATCAGTCCTCTTCTTCTTCTTCTTTTGTGAAATAAGTCCTCTTCTTCTTCTTCTGTGAAATAAGACCTCCTCTTCTTCTTCTGTTTTGAAATCAGTCTTCTTCTTCAATGTGAAATTAGTCCAGATTTTTGTGAAATATTGTGTTCAATATTTTTCTTACAAAAATATCTTGGCAAAGAAAAATTTTTGGGGGCACTGCCCACAAACCCCCGCTCAGGGTGCGCTGCCCCCCGAACCCCCCGAATTGACAGTACTTAGATTGTGCCCGCGCGACATTACACTGCCCTTAGGTAAATTTCGGCCTTCCTTCTCCTCTTCCTCCTCTTCCTCTTCAAAATTTGTCCAAGGCTAGTTTCCTCCTCTCCCAAGCCGCTAACCCTCCTCACTATCAAAATTCGGCCACCACTCCACGTCCTCCTCCCTCCTCAAGGTTTCCACCACCTTTTCTCTCTCCACTTTCCATATATATATTGTCTTCAAGGCTTCTCCCTTTCCCAGGGTTATTGCAAAGGAAACATCTAGCGTCTTTATCATTCGGTGTGGATCCGTGGTTTCACGTGGAGAATTGAAATCAACAACCGTCGTGAGCAAATCCTCCACTCAATATTATGGACGGACTTTCTAGGGATTGGGTAACGGTTCCTACATCTTTTGTGTGACTTCTTCTATAATATTTTGTGAGATTTTTTGGTGGAATTAGAAGGCTAGTATTTTGTCCTGATTTATATTGAAATCTTGCTAATTTAAATCTAATCTTTAAGCGTTAATTATTCCGAATATTTTTCGTAAAACTTGGTTCGGGTAGATCTAATGAACTCTAGAGGAAATCAGTTTCTCACCTTGATTTCTTCTTGATTTCAAGAGATTTGGCAACCCTCTATTAATTAATTTTTGGATCGATTAGGACTTAATTTTAAATCACTTATTTAGTCTTGATATTCTCTTATTGGATGTATGAACGTTTGCGCATAAGTTAATTTGAATTGCTAATTGTCTGGATCGGGTGGGTCTATTTCACTTGAGCGATCATTGGCATATAGCCCTTGTTCAATCAAAAATAAGGGGTAGTGCCCCTTTACGTTGATTGTTGTGGAATTTGAGCATTTAAATGCTTGAGTATTCGATAGTGCTAAGTAGAGAAACCGCGCGCTTGATATTTAATTAAATTATCGAACATAAGAACACTTAGTTTAATCCGTAGAACCATGGGCCTGCATCAATTTGGTAACAGAGGGAGGTTCACGTCAATTTCATAATTTCCACCCTCCCCCTTTTATTATTTTCGTCGTCATGCATTTGAACATTTCATTGCACAACATATAAAACAATTTTAAAATTTTTAGTCTGTAAATAGAGGCCTAAAATTTTCAATTTTTCTCAAATTTCAAAAACCAATTTCTGTAATTTCTCCATCATTTTATTAGTAAGAAATAAAAAAAATATATTATTTTTATTAATCCATTAAATTTATTAAGTCATTATAAAATTTTAATTTTGGTATGCCAATAGCGGCCAATATTTATATTTTCTCAGCAAAAAAATTTATTTAATAATCTTCATAATTTTTTCAGCAAGAAAACTAAAAAATACATTTGTTATCTTAAGTAATTAGCAGGAACAATTCCATCTTTGAAATGTAAATAGGGTCAAGTTATTTAGTCATTGCATGTGCACCAGTTCTTAGTGAGTTTTTTTTTCTTCTGTTCACACTAGATGGCATATGACATATATGCTGCCTAGTTAGACTATTCTTATGCTAAGGATATGCCTAAACACACATCTATGGCACACCACATTTATCCTACTTTTGACGGTTTAGAGTATCCCCAAAATTTTAGAGACTGGCTTAAGGGTTTAGAACAATATTTTAATTGTCACTTATGGGATGACTACAAAAAGGTAAGCTTAGCCCGAGAGCGCTTAGTATGTTGAGCATAATTTTTTTGGTTAAACGAAGAGCGTCGTGTTGGTTGTTATAAACATGCTTGGTCGGCAATGCGTAGCTTACTGTCCGATCAATTTGATCCAACCTACCTTCGCCCTGCTAACACAAAGCCTAAGAGTGAGATAGTTTTGGAACTAGATCCATACCTTCTATTAGGAATGATTATAAACCAAATGCCCAGAACAAGCGATATATAACTGATGATTTGACTAACCTTAAACAAGGGAACAAGTCGGTCCCGAATTATATGCGTTTTTTTAAAGATATGATGGTTAGAAGTGGTGTGAAGGAGTTTCTAGAGATCACCCTCTCTATGTTTCGTAAGGGGTAAAACCCATACATCTAGGGTAAATTACTGTGTTATTTTCACACTGATCTAGACACCACTTTTATTACGGCTGTAGAAATTGAGAAGCACTACATTCCAAGGAATAATGCTCAATCGTGTCAGACCGGAAAGACCGTATTAGGACAACCACCCCCAGTTTGGGAAACCTCTGCTAATAGGTTTTTTTCTGTGGACTCGATAGATGTTACCACTAGGGTTTTGCCTCTGTTAGCCTCAAAATCTAAGCCCCTAGAGATAGTGACTGATACCCCTGAGGATGCTGATGTTGATATACTATCCCTGGATTTTGAGGGTGACCCCATAGGTGACAGTATTCTGACATGTTCGTTAGTGCCCGACGATTCTGTTGTGTCTGAGTCTGAGGGAATCCCTAGTGATCTAGAAGATGATGTTTGGGATGATGATGATATTACTAGTTGTGAGAGTATCTCTTTGCCTATTACGTGCCCTACTAGCGTTGTGTTTGTGCACCCTGGTATTGAGTTCCCTCTCCCGGATATAATCCCCATCATGTTAGAGCATACGATTATACCCACTAAGACTTTACCTGACTTTCTTAAGGAGCCTATGAGTGATGATTTTTCCATTATCATTGACGACCCTGAGTTAGTGGATGTTCCAACTGATTGGGAAGACTCACCTTATGTGAGAAGGTTATGTTTGGATGATTTTAGAGCTGCAAACCCGAATGATAGTTCTTTGTTATTATCACCATTATCTGAAAATCAATCTGAATTAAAATTTTCATCTGGTTCGATTTTACCCATTTCTGAGACCTTTACTGATTCTGAATGGAATGACTTGTCTACTGTGTTGGAAGAAATTGCAAGCGAGGAAGTGGTATTGTTGGGCGATTCTTTGGTTTTACCCTAGGATGAGAGTTCTTTGATGTGTTCACCGATAGGTGAAATTATTTCTATTTGGATATTATCCCGGATTTGATTCTATCGACCCTTCCTCCTATATTTGTGCCCACTTTAGTTGACATTTTAGGACGTGAAATCGGTATCCCTAGACTGAGTTGTTGTGATATGCCCACTCTATTAGTTCCAACATTGGCGTTGTCCCGGCTCTTAGATATTAGAACATTAAGCGCGCTGTATTTGGTCTGTTTACCGCACCGCGTAGATCTGACTACGCATCACATTTGATAATTCATTTCCTTACGTGTCTGGCTACGGGTCTACACTCGTCTGTGTCGGATTATTTGGCAATTGTGCCTATGGTTGTGGTGTCCCCTAGAAATACTTATATACCACACCCGTTCGCACGCATTTATCCTCCGCCATTTAATGACCCTCATTTCCCCACATTAGTGACTATAGTTGGGACCCTTGAGTTGTTTCGCTCGCACATCCTTTCACACTCGGGAGCGTCCAACTCTGTTATTGATGATGAGCGGTTATCCTTGGCATATCTTCATGCCAAGCATGAAAATGACAAGTATAAAATTTGAACTGCGACTTTGGAGCCATTGAAAGTCATCTTTGATGTTAAGGCTCCCGTGCCTCCTGACTTAACCCCTATAGCATGTGTATTTGGGTCTAGTCATGTAGTACATGGTTTCTCTCCTCATGTGTCTTAGACGTTAGTATTTCTCCTTAAGTTATGTCACACACACTTCCACGCCTTTCCGAGACTGTCTGACGCTAGAACTAGTGATTTGGGTTTAGTCTCGTCAATCCCCGAGCGGATGCCATCTGGCTCTGTTGATAAATTAATACGTAGGAACGCCGACCCATCCATGATTATGAAGAACGTCGGATTTTATGCATTTATTTTATGTTTTTTTTATAGCACGGGGTGTTTCACCTTATTTAAAGTTTCCGGACTTTTTACTATACGTCTCTGTTCCACTTGAGTGCCTTTCTCTATCGTCTCTTCCTTCCACTAAATATTTTATTGGGATGGGGAGTATTAGTACAGTCATGTCTATTTTCCATGTTTACTCCTTCGTTCTTGAACCGGATGGTAAGATTCTTGTTTATTTTCTTTTGCTTGACACCCTTTCGAGCATTCTCGAAAGTCTTGTTGTTTGTGTGCCAGACAGGTTCTCAGTGCTGATGGATGTTCATGCAAATACAATACGGATTACGGGGCCAGATTTTCCCCATATTGGTTCTACTTCTGACCCTTCCCCTCTCACGGGCCACTCATTGGTGATGAGTAATTTTTAGTGGGGGAGGATTGATGGAGACATTGCTGATACGACCGCCATTGATCCCCGTCTGAGAGAGTTCATTGATTGGGATGATCGCTGCAGCAAGCTCGAGGATGGGATCGATGTCTGCCGCCATTATATAAAAATATATAATTATAAATTAAATAATTATAATTTTATAATTTTAGTAATTTTAGCAATTTTATTTTAAGTATTTATTTCATGTTTTAATTTTCATTTCATGTGTAATGATGGGTTCTTATAACCATCATGTGTTGTTTTAATTATTTCATTTCATGTGTAATGATGGGTGCCTATAACCATATAATTTTCATTTTTAATTTTGATTGGAGGGAGATTGAGTGGTGTAGACTATATATAGCCATGGTTATGAAGGAATAATTAGAGAATAAAAAAAATTGAAAACTTAATTCAAAGATTGAATTTTCCCCCTCTTTCCCTCTTCCCCCTTAGGCAAATTTTGGCCTTCCTTCTCCTCCTCCTCCTCTCCCTCTTCAAAATTCATCCAAGGCTAGTTCCCTCATCTCCCAAGCCGCCAACCCTCCTTCTCCCTCTCAAAATCCGACCACAACTCCACCTCCTCCTCCATCCCTCAAGTTTTCCACCACCTTTTCTCTCTCCACTTTCCTTATATATATTGTCTTCAAGGCTTCCCCCTTTCCTAGGGTTATTGTAAAGGAAACAGCAAGCGTATTCATCATCCAGTGCGGATCCGTGGTTTCATGTGGAGATTGAAATCAACCACCGTCATGAGCGATTCCTCCACTCAATATTATAGACGGACTTTCTTGTTATTGTGTAACGGTTCCTACACCTCTTGTATGACTTCTTCTATATTATTTTGTGAGAATTTTTTGTGGAAATAGAAGACTAGTATTTTGTCCTGATTTATATTGAAATCATGCTAATTTAAATCTAATCTTTAAGCGTTAATTATTCTGAATATTTTTCGTAAAACTTAGTTCGGGTAGATCTAGTGAATGCTAGAGGAAATCAGTTTCTTACCTTGATTTCTTCTTGAGTTCAAGATATTTCGCAAC
The DNA here is from genome assembly GCA_039513925.1 of Platanthera zijinensis. Lineage (NCBI taxonomy): Eukaryota > Viridiplantae > Streptophyta > Magnoliopsida > Asparagales > Orchidaceae > Platanthera > Platanthera zijinensis. Next base: position 92,550,901 of record CM077093.1, on the reverse strand, counting down.
CCTCTATTAATTAATTTTTGGATCGATTAGGACTTAATTTGAAATCAATTATTGTGTCTAGATATTCTCTTATTTGATGTGTGAACATTTGCTCATAAGTTAATTTGAATTGCTAATTATCTGGTTCAAGTGGGTCCATTTCGCTTGAGCGAACATTGGTATATAGTCTTTGTTCAATCTAAAATAAGGGGTAGCGCCCCTTTGCGTTGATTTTTGTGGAATTTGTGCCTTTAAATGCTTGAGTATTCGATAGTGCTAAGTAGAGAAACCGTACTCTAGATATTTAATTAAATTGTCGAACATAAGAACGCTTAGTTTAATACGTAGAAACCATGGGCCTGCATTATGGGGGAGCGGCATCAATCAGCATTCACAGCGAATAAATCCAGAGAAGTACCTATTTTTCAATTATGTACTTACAATTCTGTAATTTCATTTTTCTCTCCTTCTCAAGCCTCCTTTCTCAATTGAGGACAATGTCCATTTTAAGCTTGGGGGAGGACTTCCTCCTTCTTTTTGCTATGTGTGAATATTTTTCAAAAATAAAAAAAAATTGAATATCTTAAAAATCCAAAAAAATAGAAAATATTTTTAAATTAAAAATATATATATATATGCTTATTGTCATTACTTTAATTGTTTAGACATTTTGGTATTTCAATAAAACCCCTTGTTTTTGTTTTATTTTTCTCAAAATCTCATATAAACAACTTAATTAATTAAAATATTTCTAATCACCCTTTTTAATTAGGTTTCACAAGTAAATTGTTGGTCATGCTGTATTTCAAATTTGCGGCAGCATGTTAACGTAAAATGTTTTTTCTAAAACTCGCATTTCCATTATGATTTTCATTCTTTATTTTCTTTACTTTCTCAAAAATTCATCATCCACTATTTTCCTTTTCGTTTTTGGATAATTTTTGAAAGGTCAAATTTTGAATAGTGTAGTAGATGTGAACGATCGAAGTCACTTATTATTTCTATTTTCAAGATAATTTCATCAATCTTTTTTTATTATCTAGGACTTTCTTTTTTAAAATTTTCAAATCTACGTTTTAAATAAATTTAAAAGCATGAATATGATTTAGGCCATTTTTGTTTTCGTTTGAGCTTTCCTGCCAACCTAAAAACTTTCACCACTAGTTTGCCATTTTTGAGCCTTTTTTAACAATTTTATTTGATAGCTCCTCTTTTCATATCATTTTCACCAAAGCCAAAATTTCTAACCTATCTAATCACACTAGCCTTTATGAGTTCATAAAGAATTTTTATGATTATGATATGTTATTTTGTGATATTTTTGGAGAAGTTTTTGAAAAAAGTATGCTCAAAAGAAATTTTTGCTTTTGTTTGGCCATTTCAAAATGAAAAATAAAAATATTTATGGCCTTTGTTTCGTAAAAGAAAAAGAAAAGAAAAAAAAAATGGAAAAGAAAAAAGAAAGAAAAATATTTTGTTTAAAATGAAATTTTTTGAAACTCTTTATTTTAGTTTAGTGTGAGTTTTAGCCTACCCGATTATCTTTGAATTCTACTCCTAATCGTAATCCTAAACCAAACGTTTCGGTCTTATTAAGTCCTTTTGATTCAAGCTTTTGAATTTTATTTAATAACTAAGAAAAAAAAGAAAAGTAAATCATTTTTAGTTTTGGATTTAAACTTAGATTTTTGTTATTTAATTGATATAATTATAATGCGTTGTTTGGATCTAGTAACAACTCAATGCATTTTTTTCATTTTCGTTGCTTTGCTTGATTCTATTTAAAGAATTTCGTCAAAATTTTGGATGATTTATTTTCGTTGAGTAAAGTTTATAAAAGTTAAATCATACCTAAATAAATTTTTTTTATTTATGTTTCACCTTTTCCCTTCATAGAATTTTGCATAGTACGTTTGTTAGCGTAAATAGAATCTTTTGATTAGACACTTTTTATGTTATCTAGTTTTTATATCTTTGCTTGGGGACAAGCAAAGCTTAAGCTTGGGGACAAGCAAAGCTTAAGCTTGGGGGAATTTTATAATACATTTTGTATCCTAAACTATTATCATATTTTATAGTTTTGAAGGAGCAAATCGTGTCTTATTAGCTTAATTTTTATCTTTCTTATGTAAATATTATTGCCACTAACATTTTCTTGTCTTTTTGCAGGTTTCAAGAATTTTGGCAAATAATGACCTGACACGCCCCCATGTTACGCCCTCCTTGGGCATGTCACAGGGCGTGTCACCCGATCCCGAGGAAGCTTGCTGATAGAGAATAAATAATTGGAAAAACAGTTGTCACGCCCCCCTAACACGCACTCCCCGGGCATGTCCCCGAGCATGGGACGGTGTGTGTCGCCCTCTGCCCGAAGTCTGCCGCCGCATTAAATTCATTTTCTCCTCCGCATGCCAATCATACCTGTCACTCCCCCCGTCACGGGCGTGACCCAGGGCATGTTCGCCCCATTTTCCAAGACCGACGGATTTCCGACCAATGATTGAGACTTGACGTACGTGTCATGCCCACTTATACGGGCGTGACCTAGGGCATGTCAGCCATTGTACAAAAGCAATCTCCTTACCGCCAGAATCCAGAACCCGAGGTCAACCCCGTACGTTTCACTCCCCCTAACACGCCCTCCCCGGGCATGACCTAAGGCGTGACCAACCCGAGAAAAAAATCTATAAATTCAGTTGCCCCCCTTCAATTTCAGACAAGTTTGGGTTCAGAGGGGAGGTGCTGCCCTTTTGTTTACTAGTGTTTTTTTAGTGTTCTTCCCTCTCTCTCTTTTTCTTATTTTGTAATTTTCTTACCCCTAGCTTTGTGCTTAGTTTGTTTTAGCTTTTATTTTAATTTTTGCACTTACTCTAGTTGATAATTGTAGGGCTAGAATAGGATTTTCATTCCATGCAATTGTAATCTTTCATTTCAACTGTAGTTCTCTTTCTTCATTAATATAAGTGCTCCGTATTTACTTTGTGTTATTATGCTTTACTACTCATCCCCCCTCCTCAACTTCGCTATGATTAACTAATCCTCCTTATACTCGATCTTGATGATCCGAGGTTCGAGTGATTAAGTAATGATGCATTGAATTTACCTTTACATTTTAGGGTTTTGGTCTTCGAATTACTCTTGATTTTTCTTGTTTGGAATTATATTGTCGATATATAATTTCCAATATAGCTTTCATTCTTGGCTAGCCGAGAGGCCAATAGTTTTAAGTGAGCATTCAAGTGTAAAGAGAGTTGTAAGCACACCTTGAGAGAGGCAGACGTCAAAATCTCCCGGATTGGAGTAAAATCCAATAGTGGGGTTAACCGCATAAAGCGAGATTTAGGTCTTCGATTTAGACAAGAGTCGGCCGGACCTTCCTAAACTAAGTTGGGCATGACTTCGAGAGAAGCGTGTTCAAGATTTAGGATCTTCCACGGTCAAGGACCCTTACCCTATTAAGATTAGGTTTATTTATCGTGTTTTTAATTTACTTTAGCCGAGGTGATTCTCGATCGAGTGCATTTCCATTTCATCATTCTGAACCTTTATCGTAATCGCTTCTTTTATGCATTCTAATTCACTGTATTTAGTTCTCCTTTAGTGCTAGTTTTCCTTTCATTAGGTGCATTTAATTTACTCTTTATCCCAAAAGATTTTCCGTCGATAAAATAATAGTCTTCGTGTGAGTAAGTGTACTCAACAGTTTCCAGATTTCAATACGACACTTGTGTCCCCTAGCTACAGTTCGATAGGTATACTTGCCTAATTGGATTGCTAGTTTGGCTCTCTTTTCTTAAGCGGAAAGCGATCACCATATAGCACAAATGCTGGAGTATGTTAAGTACCTCAAGGAACTTTTATCCACTAAAAAGAAACTTGATGATATCTCTACGGTTCAGTTGAGCGTGGAGTGTTCGGCTGTTCTACTTAATAAATTGCCTAAGAAATTACCCGACCCGGGTAGTTTCTCTATTCCTTATTAATTTGGCGATTTATTAGTAACACGTGCGTTAGCCGATCTAGGCGCCTCAATTTATTTAATGCCTCATTTTTTAGTGAAGAAATTGGGATTAGGAGAGCTAAACCCACAAAGATGTACATTCAATTGGCGGATCGGTCTGTCAAGCTCCCTATGGGGATTATTGAGGATGTGATTGTCAAAGTTGACAAATTTATCTTTCCGGTTGATTTCATCATCTTTGACATCGAAGAGGACACCGAGGTACCACTCATTCTAGGTCTCCCTTTTATCGCCACCTCACGCGCAGTTATAGACTCTAATAATGATAAACTTCTCCTTAGAGTCAGAGATGAAGAAGTTACCTTTACAATTGACTCGTCAATGAAAAATTTGCTCTCAAATGACGACTCATGTTACTATTTGGAGGCTTCTCCTGAAGAAGACACCATTTTAATTTCTGAAAATTTTTGTTCGCCTATTTTTCATGATGACAATTTTGAAAGTTTGAATTTAATTTCTCATGAAATTAGTAATAATCATTTGGACACATGCGCACCTATTTTAGAAACTCTTGAATTAGGTAGTGACCATTTAAGAACTTCGTATGAGGAACCTCCAACATTAGAACTTGAACACAGGTCTGATCATTTACATTATCAATCTCTAGCAGAGGATTCCAAACTTCCCATTCATGGTTCGGCTTATCTATCTGAAAAGCCCATAATATAGCGCGCACCACTAAGGTTGAGCTCAACGACCATAAAAAAAGCACTTGTGGGAGGCACCCCATGCTTATTTTTTATCTTATATTTTCCAGTGTTTAATTTAATTTTTATGTTTTTACAGGTTTGAAGAACAGCGATGCAGCTGATCGATCGGGGAGGAACGTCAAGTCTACGTGTTTCTTCAAGTCAATAACTTTTGTTTTATTCCCATTTATTTGTAAAAGAAAAAAAATAACAAAAACAAAAACAAACCTAAAACAAAAAAAAGAAAAAAAGTTTCTTTTTTTTCTCGTACACGCCCCTGTCACGGGTGTGACCTGATTGTTACGGGCGTGGCAGAGGCGTATTTAGCCTGTTTTGCGAAACCCGCGGATGGTTCGTCCACACCCTTTTTCCCGTCCGTTTTTCGGACATGAAATGGGCGTGACCATGATGGTCACGGGCGTGTCATGCTCATGTCGCGGGTGTCCGATGTGTTGACCAGGTTACACCTCGGATTCCCGCGACATCTTAAATTTAGCCGACACGCCCCAGGGTTACGAGCGTGTTTCTGGGGCGTTATAGTGGAATCGATTTAATTTATATTTAATGTTTAGCGGAAGCAAACCAATGGGCACACCCGTCACGAAATCCGAAGTGGGCATAATAGACGACCTCATCGTAAACGTATTGTAACGACTTCATCAGTCACATGGAATATAACAGAGGATCCGACCGGGGCCTCACGCCATATTTCACAGACTGACGGCGGAATCGCGTATGAATATCAAACTTACTTTCTACTTGTATCTTAACTCAGAGCATTCTAGCGGAAGATTTTAACTTGCAAGAACTTATCATATTGAATGTCCACTAAATATATAAACAACACATTTATATATATCACCAGGAATGTATACAAACAAAAATGCTCAAGGCCTTAAGGCTTTACATGTTTCTCTTAACAGATGTGGTTTCATACATCAGCACGCAGGCCAGCCACACATGAAAATATAATTCTTCGCACGGTCTTCAAGGGCATACAAGCAGCAAGGGCTTCAGCCTGATCAACCCAATTCAGCCTGTCAGCACATGCATATGGACTTCCACCCCAAGGGTGATAAACAAAGCAATGGACAACATTTAGCTGACCAATTATAACGACCCTACCCCTTACCAGGGGAAGTGGTTCCTTCCCTGTATGCATCGCAATCACAACATATAGATTTATATATCACAACAAGTGCTCTCACGCACAACATCATCACAAACGCCGGCCTTAGTGCCAGACATTCAGTGCACTCAGGGAACGCTTACCGTGTACCAAATTATCCTTGGTATACCACCGATTAGAGGTTCTTAACTTTTTGGCTATGGGGTATTATTCCACAACAACACACATGCTGGAGACCCCCTTGCCCATCCCAATCAGAGGTGTTAACCTCACAGCAACAATCGAGCAAACTAGATCGACCCACCATAGTAGTGAAATAACCCGGGATTTAACCCGCAGCCCCATTGCATTGCGACCAATCGATCTCTCACAACGCAGGTACAGGTCAGCACTTTCCCATTGCTCAACTCGTCAATAGCGCACATCTTGACGCTGGTCGGCTTTCCCTTTCCTGTTCAGCACACAGCTCACTCAAATCTCCTTTCCTTCAGCACACAGCTAACTCAGAGCATACAGCTCACAACACAAGGAGCTCACAAAAAGCTTCTTTGGTATTTTGAAAGTAACACAATACGATTCACAGGCTCCCTCATAAACTCTAAAAATAACTAGTTTCATACATGGAGTCTTTTCTCGTTTGTAATAAAAACATCACCAATCCAGACCAACCATCCGGATGGGCTTCACACAGCATGCCTATTCCGTACTACACATTTCTGAATCTAGATGCAGACTCAACCCGACATATCAACTATCAACCCACTGGAATCACTTACGCTTTGTACCTCTTGGTGGAGGATTCCTTGCACATACATAAAGGAGGACATCACTTGTCCAAGAAGGAGATCATTACCCTTGACGATTTCTTTGGAGCCATAGAAAACTAGCTAGATGAAAATCACCGCAACGGCCTTTCCTCCAAAGATCTGGACTTGGCTCATGATTTGGGGCTCTAAAGCTCACTGACGACCGGATTCCTCCTCCACTGTTGGAACCCCTAGTTGTATTTTGGCTAGGTTCACTGAGTTGGGATATGACCCAACATGTATAGATCAAGGTCATAGTTGTGTCTTAGAGTCTAGGTCTAGTCCCTTAAGGCAACAGTTCAAAGGACCAGCCTCCAACACTATCAGAGACTCAAGATTTAGAAGATTTAAGACTTAATAAAAAAGATATCTCTGTTCGTCGAACTCCAGTCGATGATAATCGTGCTTAGATCGACTAACCAAGAGACAATTCTCTGAGCTGAGCTCGACGAACTTAGATCTCAGCTCGATGATCTCTGAATATAGTAATAACTCCTTTGTCAAACTTAAGTCGACGAACTAAGAACATCAAGTAGACGAACTCTGTCCTCAGGTCGACTAACACTTCAGCTTTCAGCGCCAAAATTTACTCAGCGCCACAGTTCACTCAAAGCCAAAGATCTCTCAACGCTAAAATTTATTCAGAGCCAAAGATCACTCAACGCTCTCAACGCCAAGATCAATACTTCAATACTCAACAGCAAAAAATATTCTAAGTCCAGACTACAAACTCTGCTCAACGATCTTGGATCTCAGCTCGACGAACAGCCGTTCTCAGGTCGACGAAATCACAGGTCGACGAAAGCCATTCTAAGGTTGACGAAAGCTATTCTCAGGTCGAGGAAAGCTGTTCTCAAGTCGACGAAAATTGTAAGGCATATTGACATTTATTCTTTTCTTTTCTGTCTCCTTGTCTTATACTACTATAAGCCGTTAATTTCTTGGATAATCAATGCTCTTATATATTTTGAATTGAGCCGTAACTAGCAGCATTGATTACAAATATTCTTCATCGAATTAACTACTTATATCTCGGCACAGACATAATGTAGAATATATGACAGCATACTTGTCGTTTTCATTTCCAAGATTCCGGCTAAGCATTTATTGCAGTCTTTTGAATTCGACCAAGCCACAGATATCATTGGAGGATCTCTCGACAAACAAGACACACTGAGAGTTAAGAAAATCAGAGAAGAAAAGTGATACAGAAAAAAACGCGTGTGCTATCAACAAGCAACACACAGGAAAAAGATTACAGACATCAAAAGTGCAGTGGAAACAGTTCCCAGAAAGACTACTACTCTCAAGAGAAGAAGAATGAACAATCATCAACATAAAGAGTCCTTCTTCCTTTCTCTCTTTTCTTTCAGGGATCTCAAGTGACAAGCTATTCAAATCATTCAAGGATCTCTGAAGAGCCAAAAAGGCCTACTCACCCTTTTGCAAAGCTTCCACTCCTGATCCAGTCAAGATCTAAGGGGGAGCTTTGATAACAACACAAATCCACTAGTCTTCTCTCAATTGTATTTGAGAAAGAGAAGAACATTATCACTCTCTCATCCCCACCTCTATACAGGGTTTTAATTCCCTTATAAATTATTCCTGGTTGCAAGTCTCCTATCCAAAAGGCTTGTGGATTGGTTTTTGAGCACCTGATCAAAAGCTCATTGGTGGCAGTAACCTGATCAAAACCTTTAGTGGATTCCTACCTTAGGTGGAAGAAGAGTGGATGTACCCAAGTTTGGGGAACCACTATAAATTTCTTGTGTTGTCTATGTGGCTGTGTAGTTTTTGCTTTGTACTTGTGTTGTGATATATTCTTATTATGTAGCTTAGTTTATCTGCTCCACTTGTGCACATATACACTTATATTATAGTAACCTACTTTATTAAAATATTTTTTATTTCAGTAAAAATCAAAAGATTTCAATAACTCTATTCACCCCCCCCCCCTCTAGAGTTTTTCAGAGCTTACCCTAACTTTCAATTGGTATTAGAGGGTGGTTAATCACATCATACAAGCTTACACCTGGATTAACAAAGATCCTCAGGATAATCTCGGAATAAATCTTATTAGACTATCTGATTAGATTTTATTTTTCTGATATCATGGCACAGAACAAGGACTATGCCAGCACCAGACCTCCAGTTTGCAACTTGCAAAAGTTTGGGATCTGGAAGGCAAGAATCAAGCTTTATATGAACTCTATTGATGAAGACATTTTTAATTCCATTTTGACAGGACCAACAGCTCCAGTGCCCTCCACTTCAACTTCAGTAAATCTTAGTGCAGTGCCTCCTCCAGATCAAACGGATGCACATAAGAAGGCAAAGATTGCAGATGCCAGAGCTATGAACATACTGGCTCAGACTATGTCAGATGATATATTTCAGAAAGTTGCTGAATGTACATCTTCCAAAGACATTTTGGATTCCCTCAACCAAATGGTAGCAGGTTCTGCTGATGAGAGGAAGGATAGAAGATCCAACCTCATATATCAATATGAAAAATTTCAGGAAAGATGAAGTAGAATCTGTGGAAATAATGTACAACAGGCTGAGCTCCATTATCAAGGAGCTCAGACCATTGGATAAGGAAATTACTCTGACTGAGGTCAATGACAAGATCCTCATGTGCTTCCCTATCACTTAGTATTCCAGAATCTGGCCTATTAGAGAAGCCAGAAGCATGGTGAAATCTCAACAGAATCTCTGCTTGGAAAGCTCAAATCCTATGAGCAATTGATCAAGTCAAGAGAAGCTGCATTTGAACCAAAGGCTTCAACACCTACTAGAAAGGAACAGAACTAGGCACTCAAAGCTGCAAAAGAATCTTCCAGCTTAACAGCAAATAAAGAACTTATGAGTCTCTTTGCTAAGAGATTCTATAAAATGGCAAGGAAGGACTTCAGGAGAAAGCCCTCAAGGAAGGAAAATAAACCCAGGTATGACAAGACTCCTTCTAAAGAGGTTGTCTATTTTGGATGCAGGAAACCTGGACATTTGATATCAGAATGTCCAAAAGTTCAAAAGAAAGACAAAAGGCAAGAAAAGGAGTCAAGAAGACATCAGCATAGCAAAGCCTCCTCCAGCAAGTACAAAAAGAAGGAGAAGAGCTTTGTGGCTGAAACCTGGAGTGATACTGAAGATAAAACATCCTCATCCAGCTCCAGTGAAGATGATGAAGAAGAAAAGAAGGCAAGGGAATTGTGCCTTATGGCAATTGATGCTTGAAGCAGCAAATCAGATTCAGAAGAATAGAGTGATGAAGAATTCCTCTCTGAAGAGGATCAGGTAATTACTTCATATGATTTCCAGTCTAAAGAATTTCAATCTAAGTTTAAACTCTTATGTTTAGACCTAAAAGGATCTGAGAAGGAAATCAAACTTCTAAGGGAAAAAATGTTAGAACAAGAAAAATTCATTGCTGAAAATGAAAAATTAACTGAAGAATTAAATCTGGCTAATCAACAAATAGTATTTCTAAAATCTGAATTAAGTAAGGCTAAGGAATTAGAAAAAACCTTAAATGGTAGAGGTTTACAACTGATAGATATAACTAGCACAGTTAACACAAGATCTAATAATAACAAACTAGGATTAGGAGCCTCATCTAGTGAACAAATCCAAATTCAGAAAAATCAACTATCAAAACCTATTAACTTCGTTTCTGAAAGTGGAAAGAAAAACACTGAATAACTAGAGAAAGTTAATGATGTTCTTAAACAATTAGAACTTAAGAAAACTAATCAGAAGAAGAAAAACAAACAGCATAACAATGTTCAGCAAATTTCATCGAACTCAGAACGACGAAATGAGTATGGTTCGTCGAACTCAGAATGACAAACTCTGAACGCAAATAATAATGTAATTTATTCTTCGAAATGGGATCGACGAAACCAGTATGGTTCGTCGACCAGAGATCGACGTTTTTGGGGCTCTAAGAATGGATATTTTCATTCTTCGAGAAGAGATCAACGAACTCAATCCCGATCGTCGAGCTCAGGTCGACGAACATTCTCGAATTTGTCCAACTCAGTTCATAACCAGAGTAACCTAAAAACTGATAAACCTTTTAATCCCTTTTGTCAGTGGGTCATACCTCACAGAAGGTATCATCCTTTAGGTTATAAGGATCAACCTAGATGTTCATTCATTTCAAGCTTTAGTTATATCAAACATCAAGGACCCAAGGTAACCTGGGTTAAAAACTACTAAACCCTTTTGAAGGTAGAAGAGAACCCTGTCACTCAAAACAAATTGTACCTGGATAGTGGTTGCTCTAAACATATGACAGGTTGCAAAGAATGTCTAATCAACTATAAAGCTAAGATTGGACCCAAAGTAATCTTTGGGGACTCAGGCTTTGGACTGACAAAAGGCTATGGTGACTTCAACTGTGGAGCTGTCACATTCAAGAAAGTCACATATGTGAATGATCTCAAGCATAACCTGATATCAGTAAGCCAACTATGTGATACAGGTTATCAAGTAAGCTTTACGAACTCATTATGTCTAATCTCTTTTTAAACAACGCAACAGTTTTAACTGGAATTAGACAAGGCAACATCTACTTAGTAAATTTTGAATCAGCTAAATCTTAAATTTTCTTTTTCAATTCTGTTAGCATTCAAACTAACTTATGGCACAAAATACTAGGACATGTAAACCATAAAAATATAGCTAGGTTAACTAAAGACAATCTTGTTAGAGGTTTAACTTCTGGTCCCTAAAAGAAAGAAGGCCTCTGTAGTGCTTGTTAGCTAGGAAAGCAAACTAAATATAGTTTTAAATCCATTAATAAGAGTGATTCACCTAGAATCTTATACTTGCTCCATATGGACCTTTTTTTCCCTTTTGCTGTACAAAGTCTAAGAGGAATGTCTTATACATTAGTTATTGTAAATGACTTCTCTAGATTCACATGGGTTTTCTTTTTGAGAACTAAGTCAGATACTTTTAAAGTTCTCACAGATTTTCTCAAGAACATACAGATTGAGTACTCTACTCAAGTTGCATTGATCAGAAGTGATCATGGCACTGAGTTTGACTCTCTTCTTATGTTAGAGTTCTGTGAGAAGTAAGGTATTAGACATTGTTTCTCAGCTCAAAGAACTCCTCAACAAAATGGGGTAGTTGAAAGGAAGAATAGAACACTCATTGAAGCTGCAGGTACATTGCTTGCAGATGTATACATGCCTCTTTCCTACTGGGAAGAAGTAGTAAGCACAACAAACTATGTCTTGAATAAAAGTTTAATACATAAACTAAAGCTTAAGACTCCCTATGAACAACTCAAAGGGAAGAAACCTATAATAACCTATTTTAAAGTATTTGGATGTATATGTTATATTCATAATAATGACAAGAAACATCTTAGAAAGTTTGAAGATAAGGCTGCAATGGGAATTTTTCTAGGATATTCCCAAGTCAGCAAGGCATATAGGGTGTTTAATAAATTAACACTAAAAATTGAAGAATTTATGCATGTGACATTTGATGAATCTAACTTGTTTTACAAGAAGAGAGATATCTCTACCAATAACAATCTGTAGGTACAGAATTTGTGTGAGAGCTTAGATGATCTAAACCTTACCAAAAAGGTTTAATCACATCCCTCTCCACAAGCTATATCAGAAGCGAAAAGTGAAGAAGAGACTGTGGAAGCAGTTAAACTTCCTCAAACAGTTGATACAATTCCACAAGAGGAATTAAATCAAATAACTGTTGCTGAACCAACTTCTCCTAATACTCTTGTCATACTTAAGGATCACCCTAGATCTCAAGTAATTGGAGACATATCATCAAGAGTGCACACAAGACATCAACTCAACCCTGATGTGATGCTTTCCTGCTTTCTCTCTCAAATTGAGCCTCAATCCATATCTGATGCAGAGAAAGATCCAAACTGGATCACTGCAATGCAGGAGGAACTCAACCAATTCGAGAGGTGTAAAGTTTGGGACTTAGTTTTAAGGCCTAAAGGCTATCCAGTAATTAGGACTAAGTTGGTATTCAGAAACAAACTTGATGCCCAAGGTGTGATAGTGAGGAACAAGGCAAGGCTTGTTGCTCAAGGATACAGGCAAGAGGAAGGAATTGATTATGATCAAACCTTTGCTCCAGTTGCCAGACTTGAAGCTATAAGGATCTTCTTAGCTTATGCAGAATTCAAGAAGTTTAAAGTCTACCAGATGGATGTAAAAAGTGAATTCTTAAATGCAGAACTCAAAGAAGAGGTGTATGTTGAACAACCACTAGGTTTTATCTCTCCAACTCATCCCTCTTACGTCTTTAAATTGCATAAGGCTCTCTTTGGTTTAAAGCAAGCTCAAAGAGCTTGGTATGAGACCTTAGCCAGCTTTCTTTTAGAGCATGGTTTTTCAATAAGCATGGTAGATAGAACCCTTTTTACAAAATTGCATCATGATAAAATTCTATTAGTACAAATATATGTAGATGACATAATTTTTGTTCTACTAATCCAAATCTGTGCAAAAGATTTTCTGATCTAATGCACTAAAGGTTTGAGATGAGTAGGATGGGTGAGTTATCATATTTCCTTGGTCTCCAAGTGAAACAAACCCTTGAAGGAATCTTCATCTCTCAGTCTAAATATGTTAAAGAGCTTGTTAGGAAGTTTGGGATGAATGATGCCTCTGTCATAAAATCTCCCATGGCTGGCAATGCTATTGTAGATGCTGATGAATCTGGAAAACAAGTTGATCAGACCAAGTATAGGGCCATTGTTGGATACCTACTATACTTAACAGCAAGCAGACCAGACATTAAGTTTGCCACATGTCTTTGTGCTAGGTTCCAGGTGAACCCTAAAGAATCTCACCTTATTTTCTTAAAAAGGATTTTGAGATATATATAAGGTTGTCCAGATCTAGGCCTCTGGTATCCAACAAAATCAGCATTTGTGTTAACTGGATTCTTTGATGCTAATTATGCTGGATGTAGAGTAGACAGGAAAAGCACCTCTGGAACTTGTCAGTTCCTTGGTGACAGACTTGTATCTTGGTTCTGTAGAAAGCAAATATCTGTTTCAACATCAACTGCTGAAGCTGAATATATGGCTGCAGGCAGCTGCTATTCACAGATCTTGTGGATACAAAACAAATTACTGGATTATGGTGTCAACTTAAATAATTCAACTATTCTATGTGATAATACAAGTGCTATTTCTATTGCATAAAATCCAGTTTTGCATTCTAGAACCAAGCATATAGATATTAGACATCATTTCATTAGAGATTTTGTTGATAAACAAAAGATTAAACTTGAGTTTATCTCTACTGATTTGCAAAGAGCAGACATATTCACCAAACCATTGGACTCATCCAAGAATATGTTCTTTGTTAATCAGCTTGGTATGATAAATGGTCAAGACTTAATCTAATGCTATGTCACTAGTCAAAGAATTGTCTTTGTTTGTCTATCTGAGATCAATGAATTGATAACAGTTCTTGAGATTTCTCGTCAACCTGTGCCCGACAAAATCTCCTAGTGAAGTAATTTTCGTCGTTCTAAGTTCGACGAACTTACTTCAGAAACCTTTTATCGACCTGAGATCTACGAAATGCTTTCAAATCTTCAGCCTGAGATCGACGAACTGGTTGACTCTAAATTATTTCGTCAACCTCAGATCGAAGATCTTCTAACTTTTCGTCGAACGGAGTTTGTCGGTTCATATTTTAGGTTTTCTTCGACCTCCGTCCCGCGCTTTTAGTTCCCCTTTGCACTTGATCTTCGTTTTCTCTCTTGCAGGTGCATTAATGACTATTCCAGCTTGCGCTCTTGCAGCAATGAAATTTGAGACAGGATTCGACATGGATTTTGCCTCATTCCAGCATTCAGATCCAATCTTTCTTTCCATCCTACAACTACTGGAAGACCAGCAACTGAAACAACTGCTGACTATGAGAATCAAACTACCTGTTGGGATTTGTCTTCACAATACCTCAGATTTGTAGGAGGTCAGAGCTTGAACTAAGATGAATTAAGGTGTTTTTGATATTGTGTTCAAGTTGTATGTGTGCAGGTTTTTATTGCTAAGTGTAGACCAATGTCAGTCTGTAATGGGTCACCAAACACAGGACCATATAATGTAATCCCTCATTGTGTGATCCAAAGTGTTGTCCCATGTATAGCCTCTCTATTGGGATACACTTCCTACATGCACTTGTATTGGTCGACTGAAGTATTGAAGTTTATTTTCTCAGAAGAAATTTTTCTAAGTCCACATACTCGAGTAGCCGTCTTCATATACTCGAGTAAGTGACTTAGTACTCGAGTAGATCCTCAGACATACTCGTGTGACTCTGTATACTCGTGTAGATAAGTTTATACTCGAGTAGATAGTTAGTCACTCGAGTAAGTCATATATTATACTCGAGTAGATCCTTCTGTTCTTAGATCCAAAAATTTTCTCTAAGTCCACATACTCGAGTACCTCCTTTTACACTCGAGTAAGTGAGTCTGCTCTCGAGTAAGTTAGGTTACATACTCGAGTAGACTGCATTATACTCGAGTAGATGATAACATGCACTCGAGTAGTTGGTTAGTTACTCGAGTAAATGTTCTGTTCATACTCGAGTAGTTCTGTGCTTCTCATCTCAGAAAAATTCTAAGTCTACATACTCGAGTAGTTCCCTATATACTCGAGTAAGTGACTCTGTACTCAAGTAGTTGTTATTCATACTCGAGTAGCTTAGTGATTACCCGAGTAATCTTCCCCAGATACTCGAGTAGTTCTTTTTCCCCTCACTCGAGTATCTCAAACCCTTTCACTCGAGTAGTTTTTCCTATCTTATCTCAGAAATTTTCTCTAAGTGTTTTTACTCGAGTATATACTCTCATACTCGAGTAGTTCTAAATTCACTCGAGTGCTGATCTTTGAATCACTCGAGTAGCTTCTCTGCTTATACTCGAGTATACTCCTTCTATCCACTCGAGTATATACCATCTGATACTCGAGTATGTTTCTTCTATGACTCGAGTATATCTGTTTAAATTTTCCTGAAATTCTCTAAGTCAATTTCGCAGTGTATTTCAAATTAATCATTTCTGATTGGTCCACGTATCATCCCTAATTAATTTTCTGACCGTTGGAGTCCACCTATAAATAGGTCCTCTCAGATTTGTCTAATAACAAGTGAACAGAGATTTTATTTTTTAAGAAAGAGAAAAGTTCCGTGAACCCTAATTTCTCACGCCGCCGCCATTGATGTTCACGGAAGAAGATCTGGATCGACGATCTTCGATCGCTGTTTTCAACTCTGATTCTCCAGCGATCCAGATGAAAGTTAATCACTCGATCTCGCCAAGCCTCAATGATTTCAGATCTATTTTCTCGATCGAGGTGATTCCGTTTTTCAGATTTGTGGTTCTCTCTCAAGTCGTCTTCAACATATTCTGATCAAGCCAAAGCTCTCAAGAAAGAAGACTGTCAAGATCAAGATCTGAGAATATTACTGTTTGTATTTTATTTTCAAACCAAATTTCTTTGTAGGAGTTTTTCTCCGAGATTTGTAGGAAGGCTTTATCTTCCGAGTGTAGATCCGATTTGGATTGAGTTTGTAGGAATGTGGTTCCGAGGTGTAGGATTGTTTTCAATCTGAGATAGTGGAGTAGCCGAGTCTAGTGATTTGCTAGATCGGTGAGTAAAGTGGACGTACCCAAGATTGGGGAACCACTATAAATCTCTTGTCGTATGTGATTGCTTGATGTGTGCTGTGATATTTTTTAATTCCGCATTTGACATGCATTTCACCTATTCACCCCCCTCTAGGTGATTTAGGCTAACAACTTAGTACTCTCACTACCCAGCATAGAAATCAGAGAATGGGTGTACACAGCTACCGTCGATGAAAATAAGATGACTGACACCATCGCGGGTAACGAAATCTCTTTTACCCCCTATATTCTTACTAAACTGTTTGGATTGGAAAATGGTGAGGAAGATTTAGAAATTGATTCGGAAGAGTCTGATATAATGCTGAATACAATGGGGTATTATGGAGACAACCCTAATAATCTACTGAAGAAACATCTATCTGCCGATTTCAAATTTCTCGCAGATATAGTTCGGAAAATCTTGCTGGGCAAGCACACTGCACATGATTATATTACCAGGCATCAATTTCTAGTCATGTGTGTAGTAGTAAATAAGAAGCAGGTGGACTTGGCTCAGATCATCTTTGATCTTATCAGGAAAAAGAACAGCAAGAAGGAAGTGAACTTTGGACGAATCTTAGGAATCTTCCTGACAGCAAAGGCTGCTGAATCACTGGTCTCCCCGACCACATTCATCAATGCCAGCAAGAGGCTCATATGTACCTTGTTTGGCAGGTGGGAGAGGACAATCACTAAGCCCTCCAAGTCTTCATCCTCTGCCACCCAGACTTATGAAGGTACTAGGGCTGCTACAGCCACTCCCCACCCAACTAAAGGACTCCTTTCCACTCCTCCACCACCTCTTGTCCCTCCAGTTCCATCCCAACAACAAGTCCAGTCACCTTCCAATACCATCCACAACCATACCCAAACACCTCCAGCCTCTCCAATTCCCTATTCACCAACACATCTCCCATCTCCTCCTCCTTCACCTCAACATGACATTTCCATCCCTACACCACCTCTATCCCCTCTACCATCTCATTTGGCTGACTATAAACTCTCCTCCTTTCCTTCCTTTAATTTGCGTTCCTCTCCCCTGAACTCTCCATCACCACAACATGACTCTCCCTTATGAACTCCACCTCCACCTCCACCCTTTCATCCTCCAGCACCATCTACTCAATCAGCTACTCCACCAGTTTCTGCCTCCCCAACCCTAGACCCCTCTCTTACCCCAACCAGCATGTCTCTTCTCACCCCCTTAATCAAAACTCTTATAGCAGAGGCTATTTCCCCTCTTGATGTCTCCATCTCATCCCTTGCTGCTCAAATCTCTATCCTAACCTCTGCTCTATCTTCAATTGGGGGCCTGGCTTCAGCACCTGCTGAAACAAGGCAGGGGGAGATACGTGATGATGAAGCAGCAGTAGCAGCAGAAGCACAACCAGCAGCAGAACCAGTTGTACATACAGCAGATATAGCAGCAGCAGAGAATGTAGATTCTGAGTTAATTGATATAGTAAAATTTTTTGAAACTGACAAGGACATTGATAAGTCAGTGATAGCTGAAATAAAATCTCTTGGTGATGTTGTCATTCATCCCACAGTAGACTTGATAAGTCTCTTAAAGACTTTTTACACAGCTTATCAAAGTTTCCGTCCAGATGAATCTACTAAGCCATCCCTGGCTATTGTACCTTATTCCTCCCCAATCACTCCTGAAGTTTCTAAGCAACTTAAAGACAGTTTTGACAAGCTTCCAGAAACTCCAACAGAGACAATAAAGGCTGATTCAGTCAGAGCCTTCTCACCTCCAAAAACATTTTCTGTCCCAACATTTGTCATGGATGATTCCCTAATGCCTGATCTTGATGCTTTTATCATGGCTAATATTGAAGAAGAGAATAAGGCAGTTGCTGAAAACACTATCACAAGTCACTCCCCAAGATCAATTGATATTCCTCCTCAAGCTCCCTTCCAGCATGGAAAACCCTCCAATCTGCTGAGCTCTTAAAAGAAATAGATGATTTGTATGTCAATCATCAAGAACAGTCTGATGATGATGAGGAGGATGATGATGACTCTGATGAGGAACCCAAGAAAAAGAACGTCTCAAAGAAAAGGAAAGCTCCACCTCCTCCTGCTCCCAAACCTGGTAACACCAATGATACTCCATACTACATTCTACAGAATATAACTCCATACAAGGGTATGCCAGCTTGGATGTGGCTATCCAAAAATGAGCAGAAAGCTAGAATGAAGAGCAGGAGATATTCTCCACCTCCTCAGAAGTTCAGAAGAGGTCCACCTCCTCCTCCTCCTTCTGCTGGTGCTTCAAGTACTACCTCTCAAGCCTCTGGTGCATCTTCCCAGCCTTCACCTACTCAAGAGCATATTAAAGGCAGGACAGATCCTCCAGGACTCAGTTCTAAGGAAGTAGTCAGCAGCACGAAAGTCAGAGTCCCTCAGAACAAGTGAAAGAAGTAATTTTTCAAGATCCCTCTCCTCCTCCTCATCAACAAGTTACCTCAAAAACTCAGAAGACAACTGTTTATCAAGTGAGAAAATCTGAAGTATCCTTCAAACCTAAAGGAAAATATAGTGAGGCTGCCCCTCAAAAATCTCTCTACTCCCAAAGTGATGATCAGCTCAGCTCTACATGCTTTCAAGCTCAGTCCACTCAGTTTAAAGCAGTCATTGTATTGCCTCCTCAAGAAGAGCAGCCACCTGTTGAACAAGAACTTGATCAAAACTTTAGGATGGCCAGTCTTCAGGAACTGATTGGTCTTTCTCAGATCAGAAAAGTTATAGAAGAAGGAAAAGATCCATCCTCATTCTCAACTATGTCCTCCTTCAGAGAAAAAGAGCTGGATAAGCTTAAAGTGAGCAGGAAAGTCTTCAACCCAGCTTAATATATGGCATTGCATCCTGAAGTAGTTGTTCCCAGGGTATGCACTCAGACAACTCTTGGTGGGCAAGACTTGATGACATCCAAGAAGAATGTACCAGACCATAGCAGGAAGATAACCTTCCCAAAACCTTCATCTGGCCCTTCAACTGATATACCATAGTGTATGTTTTTTGTTTAATGATTAATTGATTATGTACAATACACTGTTATAACATATCTGCTGATGTTATTTCATCCCTTCAGATATTTAGGGTCCCTGTATTTTATTTCTTTCCAGTTTTGTTATAAGTGACCTCACCGAAATAGGGGGGAGATTGTTGGAACCCCTAGTTGGATTTGGTCTAGGTTCACTGAGTTAGGATATGACCCAACATGTATAGATAAGGGTCATAATTGTGTCTTAGAGTCTAGGTATAGTCCCTTAAGGCAACAGTTAAAAGGACCAGCATCCAACACTGCCAGAGACTCAAGACTTAGAAGCTTCAAGACTTAATAAAAAGGAGATATGCGTTCGTCGAACTCCAGTCGACGATCGTCGTGCTCAGCTCGACTAACCTAGAGATAATTATCTGAGCTGAGCTCGACGAACTTAGATCTCAGCTCAACGATCTCTGAACATAGTAATAACTCATCTGTCAAACTTAAGTCGACGAACTAAGAACATCAGGTGGACAAACTCTGTCCTCAGGTAGACTAACACTTCAGCTCTCTGCGCCAAAATTGACACAGCGCCACAGTTCACTCAAAGTCAAAGATCTCTCAATGCATAAATTTATTCAAATCCAAAGTTCACTCAACACTCTCAACGCCATGATCAATACTTTAATACTCAACAGCAGAAAATATTCTAAGTCCAGACTGCAGACTCAGCTCAACGATCTTGGATCTTAGCTCGACGAATAGCCATTCTCAGGTCGACGAAATCACATGTCGACGAAAGCCATTCTCAGGTCAACGAAAGCCATTCTAAGGTCGACGAAAGCTGTTCGCAGGTCGACGAAAACTGTAAGGCATATTATCATTTATTCTTTCCTTTTCTGTCTCCTTGTCTTATACTACTATAAGCCGTTAATTTCCTGGATAATCAATGCTCTTACATCTTTTGAATTGAGCAATTACTAACAGCATTGATTACAAATATTCTTCATGGAATTAACTACTTATATCTCGGGACAGACATAGAATAGAATATATGACAGCATACTTGCCGTTTTCATTTCCGAGATTCCGGCTAAGCATTTATTGCAGATTTTTGAATTCGACCAAGCCACAGATATCATTGGAGGATCTCTCAACAAACAAGACACACTGAGAGTAAAGAAAATCAGAGAATAAAAGTGATATACAAAAAAACTCGTGTGCTATCAACAAGCAACACACAGGAAAAAGCTTACAGACATCAAAAGTGCAGTGAAAACAGTTCTCAGAAAAAATACTACTCTCAAGAGAAGAAGAAGGAACAATCACCAACATCAAGAGTCCTTCTTCCTTTCTCTCTTTCCTTTCAGGGATCTCAAGTGACAAGCTATTCAAATCACTCAAGGATCTCTGAAGAGCCAAAAAGGCCTACTCACCCTTTTGCAAAGCTTCCACTCCTGATCCAGTCAAGATCTCAGGGGGAGCTTTGACAAAAACACAAATTCACTAGTCTTCTCTCAGTTGTATTTGAGAAAGAGAAGAACACTATCACTCTCTCGTCCCCACCTCTGTACAGGGTTTTAATTCCCTTCAAAATTATTCCTGGTTGCAAGTCTCCTAACCAAAAGGCTTGAGGATTGGTTTTTGAGCACCTGATCAAAAGCTCATTGGTGGCAGTCACCTGATCAAAACCTGTAGTGGATTCCTACCTAGGGTGGTAGAAGAGTGGATGTACCCAAGTTTGGGGAACCACTATAAATTTCTTGTGTTGTCTGTGTGGCTGTGTAGTTTTTGCTTTGTGCTTGTGCTGTGATATATTCTTATTGTGTAGCTTAGTTTATCTGCTGCACTTGTGCACCTATACACTTATATTTTAGTAACCTACTTTATTAAAAGATTTTTTATTTCAATAAAAATCAAAAGATTTAAATAACTCTATTCACCCCCCCCCCACCTCTAGAGTTTTTCAGAGCTTACCCTAACTTTCATCCACATTCTTCCTTGCTCTGCCCACTCTCTAACTCCTTAGAAAGAGAAAGGCCAAAGATGAATGAGAGTTTATCCTTCAACTCTCGACCTTATACCAGTAGGGATAGCCTGGGACCGTTGGATCCTAATTAAAGGAAATTAACGGCCAAGAATCGCTCTGAAACTCCATTTCCTGGGCTAAACACGGCTTATGACACGCCCGTGTCACAGACCGTGTACCTTAAGCAGCAAAAGAACCGACTTTGCCAGACAAGAACACGGCCGTGTGACACACCCATGTCACAGGCCGTGTGCTAAGAAACGGCTTCGAACACTCCCGTGTCCAGCCCATGTTCAACAGCCCTCACAGACCTGGCCACAACTAGTAAAGGACACGGCCATTGACATGGCTGTGTCACAGGCCGTGTGCCCAACTCGACTTACCTGTAGAGGATCGTCAAGTGCATTTCGTCGACCTCAGCAAGACACGGCAAGGACAAGCCCGTGTCACAGGCCGTGTGCGTCTAGAGTACACAGATAAGTACACGGCTTAGGACACGCCCGTGTCCCTGGCTGTGTTGCCAAGTATACAGTCCAAGGAGATTTTTGGGTGTTACAATCCTCCCCCACTTAAAGAAATTTCGTCCCGAAATTTAGCTTAACAGTAGACATCAACACAACCACGCCTTTGTTGCACTTTTTATAGAATGACCTGAGTTTAGAGCTTAGAGGCCGAAGCTTGTCTCACCCCATGGCATTGCATAATTACAAGTCTTTAACATACATATTGTTAGACATATATAAAACATGTACTTTATTACATCACGAAAACAGTAAAGTGCACTCTTTATTTTATTTCCGCTCATCATCATCCCTCATATTCCGCTTTATGGCCTCCTGTAATTCCAGATGATACACGCGAGGCTGCTGTTCTTCACGATTTTAGCTTTGTGGCTCCTGTAATTCGAGATTTTACACTTGAGGTAGCGCCCAGGATGTAGATGACTCTGTCACCGCCTTGCACTTTTCCTCATAAGACGCACCTGTCTTTTTCTCACCCTTTGAAGGGTCACTCCAAAAAGCACGGGCTATATGTCCCTACAGCCCACAATTAAAACATGTACGTTTCTCAACACATCCTTGCCCATATGTTGCTCCCGAAGAAACATTCGAAGGAGTTTGTTCAGCAGGCCTGAACCTCCTCTTATCTCATTTCCGAAATTCCGATTGTTCCGACTGCGGTACTTTGAACTCTGGCTTTTCCACTGCCAAGTTCTTCTTGTCCTGCACCCGTTTCAAAAAATTCTCCAGCGCACGGGTTGTATCTACTAATGCTTGGAAGCCTTGGTTCACCGAACTAGGGAGCACCAACCTCAGCTCATCACGAAGTCCATCATAGAACCTATTTGTCTTCCGCTCCTCCTAAGTGAAAGTAGACCCCGCATAGAGCCCCAGCCTGGTAAACTCATGTAGGTAAATATCAACACTACTCTCACCCTACACCAAACGATTGAACTCATTTTTCATTGCAATTCGCTTCGAAAATGGCAAATACTTTGCCAAAAATAACTTTGAGAATTCCTCTATCGATATCTCCCCTAGGCCTTTGTCTGTCAAGTGGTGCAATTCCACTTCATCCCACCAAAACCTCACCTCTCCTTACAGCAGGAAAGTGGCTAAGGTAACTTACTACCCCTCCTTAGTCCTGATTGGTGTTAGGATCCTCTTAACTTTTGCGAGCCAATCCTAGGCCTATGTTAGGGAACCCGCCCCTATAAACGTAGGTGGATGAAAATCCATAAACCGTTTCAGTTGCTCGTCAGCTGCTTGCTCGTCAATCAGAGTCTCAACACTCTCTTTCCTCGCTACTGCCACCACTGCAGGCCTTGCCTACCCAATAGGCTGTACATTTAGTGATGCGAGCACCGCCTCAGTAAGTAAACATATGGTCTCTGCCGAGGGAGGAGGTGTGGGCGCCTCAGCTGGTGATGCCCTCTCTACAGATTGTTGGGGCTCTGACTGCCCCGCACCACTCCTCGTCACATATACGTGTACAAAACACCATTAACGTCCATTCCATAATGGCAAACATACATAGTATACACGCTCACGCTCCTCAAACACATGTATTGCATTCCTAGTGGACACTCTTGAGTTTAATTATGTTATCCCAACTAAACCCTATCGTCTGATACCAATTTGTAACGCCTTCTCCCGTCACATGGAATATAATAGAGGGTCCGGCCGGGGACCCATGCCATGTTTCACAGACAGACGGCGGAATCACGTATGAATATCAAACTTACTTTCTACTCACATATTAACTCAGAGCATTCTAGCGAAACATTTTAACTTGTAAGAACTCATCATATTGAATGTCCACTAAATATATAAACAACACATTTATATATATCACTAGGAATGTATATAAACCCAAACGCTCAAGGCCTTAAGGCATTACATGTTTCTCTTAACAGATGTGGTTTCATACATCGGCACGCAGGCCGGCCACACATGAAAATATAATTCTTCACACGGTCTTCAAGGGCCTACAAGCAGGAAGGGCTTCAGCCCGCTCAACCCAAATCAGCCCGTCAGCACCTGCATATGGACATCCACCCGAAGGGTGATAAACAAACCAACGGTCAGCATTCAGCTGACCAATTATAACGACCCTACCCCTTACCTGGGGTAGTGGTTCCTTCCCTGCATGCATCGCAATCGCAACATATATATTTATATATCACAACAAGGGCTCTCACACACAACATCATCACAAACTCCGACCTTAGTATCAGACGCTCCGTGCACTCAGGGCATGCTTCGGTGTACCAAATTATCCTTAGTATCACCACTAATTATATGTTCTTAACTTATTGGATATGGGATATTAGTCTACAAGAACACGCATGTTGGAGACCCCCTCGCCCATCCCAATTAGAGGTGTTAACCTCACGACAACAATCGAGCATTCTAGATCGATCCACCACATTAGTGTAATAACCCGGGATTTGGCCCGCAGCCCCCATTGCATTGCCACAAATCGATCTCTCACAACATATATACATATCAGCACTTTCCCGTTGCTCAAATCGTCAATAGCGCACATCTTTACGCGGGTCAGCTTTTCCTTTCCTATTCAGCACACAGCTTACTCAGAGCCCCTTTCCTTCAGTAGACAGCTCACTCAGAGCATACAGCTCATACAGTGCTCACAATACAAGGAGCTCACATAGAGCTTCCTGGGTATTTTTGAAGTACTCAAAATACAAATCACATGCACCCTCATAAACTCTGTAAACTACTAGTTTCAATCACGTATACTTCTCTTGTTTGCAATATAAACATAACCAATCCATACCAACCGTCCGGATGGGCTTCACAGAGCATGCCTATTCCATACTACACATTTCTGGATCTAGATGAAGACTCAACTGGGGATATCAACTATCAACCCACTGGAATCACTTATGCTTTCCACCTCTTGGTGGAGGATTCCATGCACATTCATAAAAGAGGACTTCACTTGTCCAAGAAGGAGATCGTTACCCTTGATGATTTCTTTGGAACCATTGAAAACTAGCTAGATGAAAAGCACTACAATGATCTTGCTTCCATATAACTGGACTCGACTCGTGATTCGGGGCTCTGAAGCTCCACTGGCGACCGAATTCCTCCTCCACCTTCTTCCTTGCTCTCCCCACTCTCTAACTCCTTAGAAAGAGAAAGGCTTAAGATGAATGAGAGTTTATCCTTCAACTCTCGGCCTTATACCAGCAGGGATAGCTTTGGACCGTTGAATCCTAATTGAAGGAAATTACTGGCCACGAATCGCCCTGAAACTCCATTTCCTGGGCTTAACATGGCTTGTGACATGCCCGTGTCACAGGTCGTGTGCCTTAAGCGGCAAAGGAACCGAATCTGGCAGACAAGGACATGGCCATATGACACGCCCATGTGACACTCCCGTGTCACAGGTTGTGTGCCAGACACGGTTTCGAACATGCGCGTGTTAGGCCCGTGTTCAACAGCCCTCACAGACCTTGCCACAGCCAGAGAAGGATACGGCCATTGACACGCCTGTATCATAGGCCGTGTGCCCAACTCGACTTGCCTCTAGAGGATCGTCAAGTGCATTTCGTCGACCTCAGTAGGACACAGCCCTAGACACGCTCGTGTCACAGGCCGTGTGCTACACTCGATACACACTCGAGACCCACTTGAGTACACAGAGTAGGACAAGGCCTTGGACACGCTCGTGTCCCTGCCCGTATTGCCCAGTCTACAGTCTAAGGAGATTTTGTGGTGTTACACATATAATCAGAGAACTGTTTATTTGTAGGAAATCTAGAGAATACAGAACTACAAAAACATGTGACGAGACCAAACAAGAAATCTAACTACTCACTAATACCTATCTTACGAGACATGTCCAACTGAGGGGTTACTAGACAACACCAAATGGCTTGGACTAGTTATAACAAATTCATGTCCTAAAATATGTGCTAGTCGGGTCAATGGAGCGGGAGGGAGGGTCGTTAAAATCACACCCGGGAGAGAATCAAAATCATCTTGAACTTATGCAATGGAGAAATCATCAAAGGACGCTCATCCGGGTCGACATCAATAATATCATACAAAAGTACAACTCCCTCGCTAGGAAATTCTTCCAACACACTAGATACATCATCCAAATCAGAATAAGTAAAGGTCGCAAAAATGGGCAAAATCGAACCCGACAAAATTTCTAATTCATATTGAGTTTCAGGCAATGGTGATAACATCAAAGAAATATCTTTCGGGTCCTTAGCACTAAATTCATCCAAAAATAACCTTCCATCATAAGGTAAATCTTCCAACACCGTAGGTACATCTACAAACTTAGAATCATCAGAATATTCTTCAGCTACCATAGTTGACGGATTGGGAATAAAGTCGAGGGTAGATTGAGTAATCCCATGGGGTGGCACTTCAGAGGGGAGTTCCTCTTCCATATAATTGGGGTAACAGAACTCCTCATTGTCACTAAGCTCGTCAGTTAAATCGGCCTAGCCCTCAGTGGCGGGCTCAGTCCTAGACACAGCCGCAAACTCATCAGGAGAGTCAACGACTAGATCAGGAAGCTCAAGGGGAGACTCAAAAAGGACTACGGGCGTATTGGGAATAGGATGCATAATAGAGCCAAGATAAGATATGCCGCTAAACTCACATGTCGTAATCATCTGTCTGCCCCTACAGATAGGACTACTCTCACCCTACGGGCTCATGGCAGTCCTAGCAGTCACTTGTACAGAACGATTGATAGGGGACCTCACCTTTTCCTTTCCTCCATAGGTGGGTGCAGGTATGCTATGGGTAGCTCTACCAACCTGGGGAAAGGGTCTATCATGAGGGAATATGTCACTCCTATCAACAGATACGGGTTTAGTACCCTGCCGTAATATAGCCACTTCATCGAACATCCACGTGGGAGCGTACTGATCGGTGAGGAGGCTCTTCATGATAGGCCAACCTATAGGAGACCCAATTCATCTTTTGTTGTTGAACCAGAAAGTATGAGCTCGACCTACTAACTGCTTGCTCGCCATTGGGACCTTGTGGAGGTCCCACAGACAAAGACACTCGAAATAACGTTTTATCTCAAATACCCAATTAAGGAAGATTTGAGGACCTCCCAACCTATCGTAGGTGGGAGCAACGGTCCTAGACGACCTAAATACATCAACATCTCGGTCATGGCGATGGTCCTGATGATGGTAGGGTTGCCTAGGGGATGGTGGTGTCGCTTGGTTAGTCGTTAGTTGCCTAAGCAAGTCCATAATTTCACCCATTATAGGTGAATGAACTGATTTCCTCACATTCGACATGGATGCAGAAGATTTGAATCGGGAAACGTTAACCTCATGGGCCATTTTAGTGGTGACGGGACAAAAAAAATTCTACTCGAACCTAGTGCACATGCAATGGAATAATGACTCATATCCTATAAAATTGTAACAGATGGAATTGTTCGCACTAAACTGCTAAGGAAATAAATATATTTTTTGTATATTCTTGCTAAAAATAAATAGGAGATTATTAAATATTTTTTTTTAATTTTATTTGCAGAAAAATAAAAATTTAGGCCGCTATTGGCAGTCCAAGAGAAATTTTTTAAAAAAAATTTTTGGCAAATAAATGTGCAAGACAAGTGTGTGTCGATGTCCTAAGAAAATGGTGAGGGTGCCAATTAGGAAATTGACGTGAACCTCCCTCTACTACAAAATTGATGCAGACTACTCTCCTGATGAATCACAACGGACAAATTATACCGAATTTGTTCTCACTCATTCTAATTCTACGGTCGCACAATTTAAACGCAGCACACCCGATTCGCAATAATATAACCAGATGTTAATGCATTGGTTTGCTACACCCTTACAGATCAAATAGAATCTATGAGCTAATATTCTCTCAAGCGAAAAAGACTGACCCGATCAATTCGAGCGTGTGTTGTACCAAAAGAGATCCACCGAAAATAAATGATTCGGAAAATGGTAGATCTCTCCCAACAAAAAGAGAACGAGGTCTGCCAATGCTTACGAATTTAAATAGACCAAAGAAAACAACAAATTCGTTTGGTTCAAAACCACAATGAAATCAAACTTCGCAATCAATGCCAAAGTAAAACCGCCACAAGATCTATCTAAGAGGGAATCACACAAGAGTAGTAATTTTTGTTACCCGAATCGGAATAGATGATTCTGATGAAAAGTGGTTCGCTCTTCTACAGTTTTGCCGGGATTACGCCGAACGGAGAGAAACTCGTCCGCCTTCCTTGCTTCACGTCGGAGAAGGTTCGTCGTCGCCGGAGTTGTTGTCCTTGGCCGAAATCACCCAAGGAGGGGGAAAGGATGTTGGCTGAATTCTTTAAGAGGAGGAGTTCTTTGATTTGTTGCTCGTAGTGGAGAGGAGAAAGGATTTTGTGGAGAATAAGAGAGGAGGGAGGATAGGGGAAGAAGATGAGTCCGGCAACCAAGAGAGGAGGAGAAGCAAGGAGGGGCCGAAATTTTCCTTAGTGGGAAAGAGGAAAGAAGGAGAAATTCAAAACTTGAATTCTAGGTTTTACTTTTCATTCTTTATTACAATTCCTCCATCAACATGGCCTTAAATAGCCTACACCACTCCATCTCCACCCTCCATGAAAATAAAACACTTTTGATGGTTATAGGCACACATCATATACATGAAATATGAAATACAATATTTAAGTGCATGAAATAAAACATGAAAAATAAAATGCTTACGATAAAATTCTTAAAATGAAAATTGTTTGAAATAAAATAAATTGTTAAAAATATATAATTATAAATATTTAGTTTATAATTATATATTTTTATTTGATGGCAACGGAGGATGGCGCGGCGTTGGCGGAGGATGTCGCGACAAACTTCAAACCTTCAAGCTTGGCAAACATTTCGCTGTAATGTCTATCAATGTCTTCAAAAGTCAAGTGGTGATGGAAGTCAGAATAATGTGTTGAGTCGGCGTCGCCATCGATCCGGTCACAAACAACACCACGAACAAAATGCGGGACATCATCGCCATCACAGGAAGCGGGATCTGCTCGGGGTCTGGGTAGACCCCATCGAGTGACATCTAGCCCTACAAGCTGTGTGAGAGTCTGGCAACGGGATTTTCTCGGGGTCTTGATAGACGCCATCGAGTGACATCTACCTCTGTCATCAAGATGAGAGAATGGCAGCAGGATCTGCTCGGACTCTGGGTAGATGTCATCGAGTGACATCCAGCAATACCAACAAGGTGAGAGCCTGACAGCAATATCCGCTCGGGGTCTGGGTAGATGCCACCGAGTGACATCCAGCCTTTCCATCTAGATGAGAGCCTGGCAGCGCGATCTGCTCGGGGTCTTGGTAGATTCCATCGAGTGACATCCAACCCTGCCAGCTAGGTGAGAGCCTGGCAGCGGGATCTGCTCGGGGTATGGGTAGACGGTTTTGAGTGACATCCAGCACTGCCAGCTAGATGAGAGCATGGCAGCAAGATCTGCTAGGGTTTGGGTTGGCTCCATCGAGTTATATCCAGCCCTGCCATCAAGGTGAGAGCCAGGCAACAGGATCTGCTCAGGGTATGGGTAGACAGAATTGAGTGACATCAAGTCCTGCAAGCTAGGTTAGAGCCTAGCAATGAGATCTGCTCGGGGTCTGGGTAGACGCCATAGAGTGACATCAAGCCCTGCCAGCTAGGTGAGAGCCTGGAAGCAGGATCTGCTCGGGGTCTAGGTAGACTCCATCGAATGATATCAAGCCCTACGAGCTAGGTGAGAGCCTGACAGCGGGATCTGCTCGGGGTCCTGGTAGACGACATTGAGTGACATCCAGCCCTATCAGCTAGATGATAGCCTGAAAGCCAGATATGCTCGGGGTCTGGGAAATGAATACTTCACCCATTCAAAGGAATCATGGCAAGTGTATTGGTACAATAAGAAGTTTTATTGGAAAAAGAACATTACTTATGTGGCTCATGTGTAACAACGCTTTAAGTCATCACCACTCTTGGTGAGACTCAGGGTCTCTCCCTCCATACTTCGGAGAAGATACCCTCCTGATTTCAATAATCATTTTACAATGTATGGACCTCCCCAGCTTCCACCACTTCCTCTGCGGCCATTACCTCTGCCAAATCCTCCTGGACTCCTTCCACCTCCTCCCAGATGCATCTCTCGTCTACCTAATTCTCTTCTCAATCTGCCTCTTTCTCCACCTCCTTCATCCTCCGCTCCATCACATCGGCTCCCTCCTGTCAAGAGATGTAGTTCACGGCGGTGACGTAGCATTCCCTTGCCATCTTGGGGTCGCTCAGGACCCGTACCTGGATCCCCTCAGTGCTGAACTTCAGGCATTAGTGGAAGGACAAGGTGATGTAGCAGATGGAGCGTAATGAGGGGTCGCCCGAAGATGGCATTGTAGCTGTTGGGGGCATCCACGATGACGAACCTGCAAGTGCCGGACTGCCCACCCAGAGTGACATGCAGTCCCACTCCTCCTTCCACCTCCTTCCTCTCCCCTGATAACCTAAACAAAGGTCCATCTGAGGCTAGCACCCCCTTATCCTCCACCTTCATTGCATCAAACGCCTTCTTGAAGATGACATTGACCGAACTCCCGTTGTTAATGAGGATCCAGGAGACAGTGAAGTTCTCGATGGCCGTCTGGATGACCAGTGCATCTCAAAAAGGATCCTCATGATCTGGCATATCCATTCTTGAGATGGTGATCTTCTCATCCTAGGGTGGGGTCTAGGATGTGGAGTCAATGCTCCGACGATACATGGTGTGGAGATTTTCCTTTCGGTAAGCCTCGACACCCACCAACCCGTAGAACACTCTGATCCCTCCCCGGGCCCCAACATATGCATTATCCTCATGCTTGTCCTCCTCTGCCCGAGGTGTAATATCACTCAGAATTCTAGACCCCTAGGATGGTTTTGTCATGATTGGGTCATTACAAAACCTTGGGAAGCAATAAAGGGTCTAATGATACCTAATGTAACACCTCAAAAAAATACAGGCGAAGAGTTTACCTGAGATTGAAGGAAATCATCGAGCAAAGCTCGACAAACTGTTCAACAAAAATCGTCGAGCAGAGCTTGATGAAATCGTCAAGCTGAGCTCGATGAAATTATCGAGCAGACCTCGACGAAAAGCCTTAGGCAAGGCTGAGCGGAGTTTGACGAATGGAATATCCGTGGAGGCTCCATAAATCCCACCTTTATGGGGATTTTATTCCTCTGAGGGGGATGAGGAGTTTCTAGAGGCGGCATGCCATTAATTTGGTTCAACCCCCTTAATTTGGTTGAAACCGAAGAGGATGAGTTAATGGCCATTGATGGAATTTGGTGGCATTGGAGAGTTACAAGCCTCCTCTCATAAATTCCTTCTTTAAAGACCTTCAACAGAGCATGGGCAAGCGTTTTCCCCGATTACTTTTAAATTCCGTTGAGGTTGGTGTAGAAGTTGCATAAGATCATGATGCTCGGTGGCCGGAATGGTGAGAAGTCAAAGCGCATGTCTTTAGGCCACAAATCAGGTCCTCCTCTGCTCCTTCATGGGTAAGATCTTAGGAATCCTTATAGAAAAGAATCGGGCTCAATTGAGCATGATCTAGTGAAATGTTTCCACTGGTTTTCTGTGAAAATGAAAGTGTTGGGTTCGTCGGAATCCGCCATCTCTGGCGGCCAAACAACCTCTTGCTGATAGCCCTCACCTCAACGGAGGTGGTGGTGGTGGTTGGCTAGGGAGATGTCCAGGTGGCCGACAAATAGACTTAGAAGTGGTCAAGGTCGGGTTAATCACAGCCTTGGGCTGGAGGAAGTAGAAAGCCATGCTTCACCTGATCATGCTTTAAGATTCGTGCTATTAATTCATCATATTTCTTTTTATGTCACTGCTTTTGCGCTGTTTTAAATTAATTATTATAAATATCTAGGGGCCTATTCAGAGAAAGTGCCAAATATTATAATTTTAACCCTATGAGTCTAGTTAAATTCAAAATTTGTTTGGACCAATTTGGAGTTCAGGTCAGACCACAACACTCCTTTTGGTGAGGTCTATACCTAGGCTTGTTCATAGATTTTTTTGAGTGCCCCCATCAATCCAGCCATCCAAATAACTTGAGATTTTGGTTGGAGGTCACTCATGCCAATACCTAGAACATATCAAAAATGGGAATTTTTGGAAAACATTTCCTTAAAGTTTTTGTAGAAATTTAATAATCCATGTATGAATTATCTAAGGAGTCTAATGACCACTAAACCCACCAAAATTTTGGTGTCTGACTCTTAGGGTCATGGCATGACTATGATAAAAATCTCAGCCCAATTGGGTTAGATTTTAACGGGTGTTGGTGAGACCAAAGTGTAGCCCTTTAAGGGTTAATTAGGGCAAGAGTGAGCTTGGGGCATGGAGGGACCAATTCTCACCCAAGGGGTTGGAACTTTGGCCAGAGCCCCATGGTTAGTTTAAACACCCTCACATGGAGTTTAGGGTGGATTAGGGTGGATTTTCCCTAGGACCCTAGTTCAAACCCTAAGGTTGAACTTTTGGGGTTTGTGAAGGACATGGGGTGATATGTCCTTGTATGGACTTGGTGTTTAATCCATGTGATCTTAGGATGGTATAATGTCTTAGGAAGGAATTTAATAGTTTTTGGACACATGCACTCCACTTAAATCACTTGTAATTTATTTAGGTCTATACACCTTAAGGAATAAATAAGGGGTCTTATGACCTTGGATCCTTATGAAATTTTGGTAGAAGTAAGTTTATAGTGTTATTGACCTTTGAGATATATTATAGGATGTTTAGAAAACAGTAGCTCATACTTGTAGGTATAATCTCCAACTCTTCATTTTTGATGATTTTGAAGTAACCATGGTTAGATTAACTTAGATTGATATGAAACTCTAACAAGGTTAATTAAATATCATTAAAAGACACTAGTAAATTATTTGGATCATTTGGGCATTTCCTCTTTGTACTTCATGTGTAAAGTAAACTAGTGCACCATACTTTGATAAATAGATAATAAATATCATATTTTTCTAGAAAATTGTGTTACTTGGCCAGAGAATCTTTTAGGGCATAATAAAGCCTAAAATATTTATTACATGTTATTTTGATGAGTTTATAAGAATGTTGCTTCACAAAGCGCACTTGAATGGAGTTAGTTGAAGTATTTTTATACATGGCTCACTAACCTTGGAATTGCATGAAACTTAGTAAGTAGTGTTTTATGAACATTATAAGGCTCTGTTGATTATTATATAATTTTTGGACTAAGATTATGGTATTCCCTTCATTATTTAGAACTATTTGAATTAACTTGAATTAAATATTTAGAGGTTATTACCTTTATGAGAGTCTATGAAATTTGGAATTTACTGATATTTTGCTATCTTACACTGTTCATAATTTGGAATTTACACTGTTTAAAATTACTCATGGCCTAACTTTTGGGAAAATTTAATAAATGCAAAATTATCTAGGAAAATTATAATTTTCTGAATTTAGGCTAAACGTGTCATGATAGACCCACAATAATTATCTTAGGGAATTTGGATAAAATTTTTGAGTACATCCTATCATGTACATCATATAGCTTAGGTTGGTCTCCATTTAGTAAAACTACGGAAATTGTGATAACATGGGGTTGCTCATAAGAAGTGGGGAGTAATGTATGCTGGTTTGGTAAGATGAAAAATAGATCTTCATTAAGAGTCATGTTGAGGAGAGTGTTGGGTTGACTTGTGTTAGGTGACGCTCGAGATCGACGAAAGATTGTCCTTCCTATGGAGAGAGAGAGTCAAAATACACTAGTGTTAGATCCAGTATAATATTAAAAGGAATGTGAATTGGGTAGTAACAAATATTAGTAAGTGCCTTGAGAAAGGGAACGATGGGCTTCAGTTACCATCGTAGTTCCTAGTTCCCTGTGAGAGCCCTTCACTGGGAATACCTAGGGCAGTCCTGGGCTAACCTAAGCCGAAAGAATAATCAATATATAAGAGTTACTAGTAATACTAGGATTTCATTTACACTCACACTCCCCGGTGTTGTGGGAGTTAGGTTGGGCCTCATGAGCGGTAGGCGGTGAGGTTTGAGTGATGGGCAGGTTAGGCTTGTGAGCCGATGGCTCGGAAGATATTTGTGACGGATGGGATAGTCCAGGGAGATTTGGCTCAGTGGAAAAGTATATAAAGGTTACATGTGCATAATAAATAAGGTGGTGGGTCTTCGGTATTGGAGAGTTGTCATACCGAAACCAATACGTTGACTCGGCAGGTGTGGTTTAGCACTTGGACAAATAAATTCATGTGCACAGCCGACAAGAGAATGTAGGTTCTCCGCTTAGTGAACCCTCATCGAGGCATACGATAGGTCTGATTGGTAGTGTAGATTCAGATTTAGAGGTGGGCGAGGCCGAACCCACCACTTTCGTTTGGCACTATGGAGGTATTCTGGGAGGTTAGGCTCCAGAAAGAGGGAACTAAAGGTCTATGTGCATAGAGTCAAGTGTGTGTGCTGCATTTGCATGATTCACATCATAGCATACTTACATGTTATAGCATCATCTTTGCATATAATCCCTGACACCTATTATATAAAATGGTATGGGACACTTTATAAAATAGGCCTTGCAAAACGACCCCTTTGTCTATAGGTTTGTGTGGGCATTCCTATAGGTCATGGTTACTTACTTAGTTTACCTTCTCATACTATGCTTGCTCACTTGTTCTTATGTATACTTATAATTCTTACCTACTACTGCTTACATATACTTGCTCTATTTATGAACTCATGATAGACTAGTTCCGCCGCCTCCGGCTTACCTTTGTTACTCTCCACCTTCATTACCTTCCCTTTCCTTCTCCCCGCTCGGTGCCTAGGAGATATGGGGGATGATAGGACTTAGTATTTTAGACTAACGGTCGTTGACCAAATAATTTTAGGGGATCTTGGAGCCGAACCAGGAGATGCATCCCCAGAGGTCGGTGTGCTTGGAGACGGGACAGTCTAGCACTAGAGTTTAGGCAACAGGTGATGAGTCCAAGTTATATACATATTTTTGGACTTATCTTGGCTAGTTTTCTCATTGATGCACTACACTTTAGATCCATAATTGTTCATATTTGTTATTATATCCATTCCATGTTAAGTTCACTTTAGGCCTGTTTTTAGTGTGATTTCGTAGTTATTATACTTTTGGCCTTTACTTAGTGTTCTTCTGTGTCTGGAGAATGTGGAATGCCCATTTCGGTGGCTCTTCTTTTTTTGTTGTAGGTACAAAGGTCGTGTGAGTGTTCTGGGATTTTTTGGGAATGTTTTTTACCAAAGGGCCACTGATCGTGCGTTTTTACACCTTCAGGGTCAATAGACTCCTTAGCGCACGACCGCTGGTCGTGCACAGTCAGTTCATCGACTCCCAAATGGTACAGGAACACTGCGTAAGATCATTGGATCCATAGCGCACGACCACTGGTTGTGAGTCACTGATCGTGCGCATTATTCTCCATTTTTCCAAGTTCTATCTGAGGTGATCACATGACCATTGGACATAGTGCGTACGACCTATGGTCGTGCGCCACTGATCGTGCATGTTTATTCCATTTTTCTAGAGTTCTGCCATGGCTCATCGCACGATCATGGGATCCAGTGTTCACGACCACTGGTCGTGCGCCACTGATCGTGCATATATATATATATATTAATTTTTTTTGTCCAGCTATAGGTTTCTCTGGAGCAGTGCACACGATCATCAACCGTTAGTGCGCATGACCACCGGCCGTGCACCACTGATCGTGCACTCGGATTTTCTATTGCCCGTATTTAAGCTCGTGCTCCGCGAATTAGGTCAACGCTTTTCATTTTTTCGCGCCGCTGCTGCGCGCGAAGCACCGTTTTTTTGCCCCCCACAGGTCCTCCACTCATCTCCACCCTCCGGGAATCTTTCTCCGGCGATCTGAAGTCATCTTCAACCCTTTAGAGAGTTTCCGGCCACCAATAGTGTGCAATAGAGATCTTCCAATACTTCTCACTTGGGAAAAAAGGGAGAAAAGACTGAAGGCAAGGGAAGAAGATGGAGGAAGACAAGTGGATTGACAACCCATTTACCTCCGGACGCAACCACGGTCCGAGTTGAGAAGTGGACTGACAACCCACCTCTCCGGTCAAGAACCACGCCTAGGCTTTCCCCCTTTCAGTTTATTCTACCTCTTCTCCATAGTGAAAT
This sequence comes from Platanthera zijinensis, assembly GCA_039513925.1. Taxonomy (NCBI): domain Eukaryota; kingdom Viridiplantae; phylum Streptophyta; class Magnoliopsida; order Asparagales; family Orchidaceae; genus Platanthera; species Platanthera zijinensis. The sequence continues at coordinate 92,514,844 of CM077093.1, read as the reverse complement.
GTATTCTTATGCTTGTAATGAACCTAAACTTGTTTATATTTATCAATGAATGAAGTTTGCTTGGGTTAGTTACATCGTCTGTTGTTAGCTGTGATGAACTCGCCTCCATTCACATCACTCCACTCGCGCACAAGAACAACTCTAACAACGGCTAGTGTTGGTAGTTGACCAGGTGATTATAACCCTCACTCTCTGCACGTGTGTTCACTCCATCCGCTTGCTCTCCGTCCATTCACCTAACGAAGCACGACATAGCGGACTGCACTAGTTCCATCCACCATGCGAAGCGGTTCTTATGACCCGCATTAGTTTTCTTTTTTATTTTGTTAGCATTAGGAATAAAAAGCCAACCTCTATTGTTTTGTTTAACTCTTAGTAAGGATCTTTGTACGATGCTATCACGATACCGAACCTGCATTCCCTCGCGATCGACATTCAGGGAAGCTATTCCCAAAATTATTACTTGACAGCGACCGGTGCACTTGCAAGGTAACGTCCCGATTCGCGCTAGGCCCCTTGTGCGTGCTTCTGAGTCAGGAGAGCCGACTTGGGCCCTAGAATTGCAGGCGACTAGGCTTACACTCATGTGGAAAAGAGAAATTAGTCCAGAATAGGACACGGGTGTGTCCCTACCCGTGTGCATCGAGTAGAACTCCAGAGGCGTTGAGTGGAACTCGATATGTCCTGTCCCGAGAAGGACACGAGTAGAGACACGGGCGTGTCTCTACCCATATCGAGAGGCGTTGAGTGGAACTCAACATGGCCTGTCTCGAGAAGGACATGGGTAGAGACACGGGTGTGTCCCTACCTGTGTCGAGAGGCGTTGAGTGGAACTCGACAGGGCCTGTCCCGAGAAGGACACTTATAGAGACAAGGGCCTGTCCCTACCTGTGTCGAGAGGCATTGAGTGGAATTCGATAGGGCTAGTCCCGAGCAGGACACGGGTAAGAACACGGCCATGTACAAGGCCATATCCCGTGACACGGGCATTGGACACAGGTGTGTCCCTACCCGTGTCTGTGTTCATACGACGTTATAACCATCGTCGCCGCTTCAGCCGAGCGGGATATGGGTAGGAACACGGGCATGTTCCTACCCGTGTTGGTCCTATTTATATAGGATTTGTCCGTTTTTCATCCTCTTCCCAAGCCTTCTTTTCTGTGGAAAAACTGCTGGAGGAGGGAAGGAGTTGCTGGAATCAACTATACTCCGTGAAGAACCACCACTGCCGTTAAGGAAAAGAAGATTCCACCACAAAGAGTGACGAGATCCATGACCGGAAATAGCGGAAGTGCCGAAAATGAGGTGAGCTTCCTCCCATCTCCCTTGGTGCTAGATTCTTAGTTATTGCTAGGCGAGATATCGATTAAAATGAGTCTTGATGTGTGAGATGAAGATTTCTAGGAAGAGGCCATGCTAGGACTTGTGTTCTAGAGTTTAGTCATCTTCAACCTCTCCTTCCTTCAATGGGATGATGGGGATTGTATCGTGAAGAGAAATGGCCTGATGAGGGTGAATAAGGGAGGAGGAATTTCTTATGGAATTGGGAAGATCGACTGGAGGAGGAAGACGAACCGATGTCATTTGTTCTGCCTTAAGTTGCGCGCATAAGTCTACTTTCTGCGTGCAGCGATCTTCGTAGTCGTTTTAAGATATGAAATAGCCAGATCTGGGCTTTCGACTAAACACAAAAGTCGTATCCCTTGGAAATACCTTTCTAGTGAGTGGTTACACATCTTCAGGAGAAGTCTGTAGCTACGGGAAAGTCTGATCGAATTAGAGGGCTGACAGGCTAAGCGTGCAGAAAATGTATTCTATACGCAGCATGCTTTGGAGCCAATTTCATGTGTGATACAGTCAGATCTGGTTTGCATACTGAACATGAAAGTTGTAACCCATGGAATGACTTTTCCATCGAGGGGTTACATGCATTCACCGGATTCCTGTAGCCTCGAGAAAGTCCAATCCAAGTTGTTGTCCAGATGGTGTTCTTCACGTGCATTTCCTGGGTTGGTGTAGAATCGGGTTTTCACTCGGTAGAGATCTTGTAAAAAATTGTCGTTGGGGTTTTATCGAATTATAATATGTCTAACCGTGATAATTCAACAAGTGAGGAAATTGTTAAATAGACCCCACGCAAATAAATGGTGAAATGAAATGTAATTAAAAGAAACGATTTGGTGGGAGTTAGTGAACGAATAGTAATTCGTTGATTAATAACAAGATTGTCTTGAACTTGTGTATTCGGTCGTTGTTTATAGTTAGATGATTTAATCATGTGCGCGGGAATGATTGAGTTTGGTGAAAGAGTTGTAATCGAAGATGTTAAAGTTTAGTGACCATAGCATAGACATAATCATGTTGACCGAAAGAGTGATTCATGGTCTTGAGGCTTGTCATATAGGGAAGTCTAAGATGGTCCATAGTATGAGGTGGTTCGCCACCTGTGTTTGTGGAAAACCTTTAAGGTGCCTTGGGCACAGTATTGTGAAAGTGTGTGAGTGCGGGTGTCTGATCGCACTGGTTAGTTATGTTGAGAAGAGTTATAGATGGACGGTTGGGCTTGGTCCTCGTGTTTATTCTGAGGCTCCTTCCATGCCACGATGATGTGGTATTGCATGCGAAGTGAGTCGACACAAAGTGTCGTAATATTGGGTTAAGGATAGTGTGGCAAGTCTATGGGTCGCCAATCGTCACACCGATGGGAGTTTACAGTTCGACCTTTGGCGGTTGGGCTTGGTCCTCGGTGTTCACGTCCCGAGGCTCCTTCTGTGCCAAGTGAACGGGTGGGCTTGGTCCTCGTGCTCATTTTGGAGGCTCCTTCCGAGTCACATCATATGCCAGTTCGGGGTTAGGATCTCAGTGCACATCTACCCGAGACACCCGCTGAGCCGTAGTAGCGTGTGAGCTCCGCTATGTGTTCTTTGCATTGAGGCATACAGAGGCCTAGGTAAGGTAGTGTGGAGAACAGCCTAGTAGTGGAGATGCCTGCTCTACTGTCACCGTCTGGCAATGACGGATGACGTCTGATAGGTTAGCTACCTACTCAAAAAGTGTGAACTAACAGTCTATGTCAACACAGCAATTACTTGTGCATGTTCATGGGTGAGTCATAGCATAGCATTCATTGCATCGCATTACATCACATTTACAAGATCCTCATCGTATAAGTTTGTATGGGCACTCTTATACGATGAGTTACTTTCTGTTGAGCCGATCGTCAACTTATATGTCTGTATGGACATTCCTATAAGTTGGGTTACTTTCTGTTGTAGCCTTATATTATTATAGTGTTGTAGTTGATAGAACTGCTAGAGTAATGGTTATTCATTTATTGTGTTGCTATACTATTACAATGTTTATTGTTCACACTATGCCACCTGCTTGTACTTATGCTTACATACTTTATATATATTGTACCTTTGTCCATTTCTCCGCCCGGTGCCGAGGAGTCGCCGGGGGAGCGGATGTGAAAGCCACTTAGTCTTTATGACTAACGGTTGCTACGTCTTCCTTTTTAGGAGAAACCCCACAGGTAGAGTAGCCGCGGATTATGCAACAGGCCAGCCAGGCCAGGACGACAGGGCCTGAAGGGACAGTGTTGTCGCTACCATCGGTTACAGATGTGAGTGCGAGAGAGACTTGATGTAGCCGTTTTTGGCAAAATATTACGCATACTCTGATAGTTTAGAAGCTTGATGCAGCTTCTATATTTGTTATATTTGGACTTATATACTTATGTGTGCATTTGACTTCTGTTTTTATAACTCTGGTTGGGATGGCATGTTGATATTAGTAAAGGCCAGCAGAATAGCCGCCTTGTAGTACAAGCTAGCCCGAGTGCTAGTGCTACCGCAAGGCGGCTGTTCTGGGCATAAGACCCCTCTCGTGTCGTGGTCAATGTTTCGGGAGGGGGGTCTTACAAATGTAATCAGCTTGCTTTGATCCTGAATAAGAGAAGTCATTTAACAATGGTGCCACCCCCATTCGATTAGTCAGTTTGGGGACAAACTGACTTAACGGAAGCATTGGTGTGCCCATATGTAAATCACAATAAGTACGTCCAACTTTGACCTTAAGATTAGCCAACCTGACCGTAAGTTTGTATTCTACGTGTAGATCCCAGTGCACACTGAGCCAGTGGGGGGAACCCCCGCCCCATCCGTACCCACATAGTTCTAGCAATCAAAGCTAGGGAAAACGCTCACAGCGATCCAAGATGCCTTCAGATCCCAACAAGCCCCCGTGCAACAACAAGGTCTGGGCTCCAATTGGGTGAGCACTTTCCGAGCTCTCTTCCCTCCAACTTACCTTGGGATAGAGTCAGCAATGCGTATGGAAGAATGAATCGACACCATGCAAGAACTGCTGGCAGGAATTAGATTCCCAAACAATATGGTTGTGACCCTGGTAGTGACACTCCTATAACAGCACACTAAGAGTTGGTGGAAGTCCCTCATGGGCTCCACCTTTCAAGGGCAATTGTATACAGGAATCAGTTGGAGCAAATTCTCTAAAGCTTTTTTAGAGCATTTCATCCCCTCGTCTGCTTGGGATGAACTCAAAGAGAGGTTCTTACAGCTAAAGCAAGGGTCCAAGTCAGTGACAGAGTACCAGCGGGAGTTTCAGCATCTGGTAAGATTTGCTGATTCCTACGAGTTGGATGACAGAGGGTATGCGAAGAGGTTCTATAAAGGCTTGTGAGACCCCCTGAGGCAAGCACTTTTGTGTATAGCGGACTCCAGTCTAACCGAAATAATTAACATAGCGAAGAGGTAAGAAGCAGACCACATGGGAAGTGGTAAGAGGCCAACTGAGGATGTGATGGATGCTGGCCCTAGCAATAGAAGGAGGTACGACTTTGAAGGAGGAAGAGCACGTTAGAGAGGTGGCCGGCGTTTCCACCAGAATTATAAAGTGGAGCACCCGGTTCCACAACTGGCAGCATTTCCTCCACTACCGCAGCCTCAATAGTTTCAGCAACCCTGTGGGAGGTAGGAGTGAGTGTGCTTCGAATTCAACCAACTGGGCCACATTCGACGCTACTGCCCACAATTATTAGGAAATGCGCCTCTTGCTCTCCCTCCGGTAGCTCCTTGAGGACGGGGGCACATACGTGGTCGAGGACGAGGACCATGACGAGGAAACCCCATACCTTCTTGGAATCAGGTGTTCGCACTGGACATGGCACAGAAGCGGAACCCTCAGGAGGTGATTGCAGGTATGAATACAATTAGTAATCTTATTTTCATTAGTAACCTTAAGTTTCTTAAGTCATACTAGATATCTAGCTTGAGTATGGTTATTCGTACTTAGGCACTGTGGTGGTAGGCGGGAAATCGGCCTATACTTTGTTTGATACCGGTGCCTCGCACTCTTTTATGTCTGAAGACTTCATTAAAGATATACATGGAGTGCAATACTTTACTGGTATTGCTCAAAGAGTACGCCTCCCAGACAGCTCTGAGATGACCTCAACCGCCAAGTGCGAATTGGAGATACTCATTAGGGGAAAGATCTTTGATACCCCTGCCATGATTTTGAGAATACCAGAATTTGATCTCATTCTGGGCATAGCGTGGCTGGATTGGCACTATGCAAGAATTGAATGCGCGGAGAAGCGAATCTACTTGAGACATGGGGATACAGATGTAATCTTCCAAGGTATAAAATTCACACCACGTTTACTATTATCTTCGATTCAGACCTTGAAATCTCACATGAGAGGGGATGAAGTCTACATGATATGTTTCAAACTGAAGGAGATAAAAATAGATATGAAGGACGTGCGGGTAGTGCGGGATTTTCCTGAGGTATTTTCTGAGAAATTGTCAGGATTACCCCCGCATAGAGAAGTGAATTTTCATATTAAGCCAGTACCAGGAGCCATGCCCGTCTCCAGGACCCCTTATCGGATGGCCCCAAAGGAACTCGCGAGGTATAGAGTTCGGTTGAGAGAGTTGGGAGAATCAGGGTTTGTTCGCCCCAGCTCATCACCTTGGGAGGCCCCTGTTCTGTTCGTTAAGAAGAAAGATGGGACCCTGTGATTATGTATAGACTATCGGGTGCTCAACCGACTTATGGTACGGAACACCTATCTGTTACCTCGGATCGATGAGATGTTCGACCAATTGGTAGGAGCGCATTGTTTTTCCAAACTGGATTTGCGCTCGGGGTACTATCAGTAGAGAATACAAGAGGAGGATATTCAGAAAAAGACCTTTAGCTCAAGGTACGGCTTGTACGAGTTCGCTATGATTTCGTTTGGGCTCAGAAATTCCCCATCATCTTTCATGAGCCTGATGAACAAAGTATTAGAGCCTTATCTAGATGTCTTCGTCGTCGTTTTCATCGATGACATCTTTGTCGACTCTAAGATGGGGGAAGAGCATGTCAAACATATGACCTTGGTACTGAAGAAGCTAAGAGTGCACGCCATATTTTCCAAGTTCAGGAAGTGCAAATTTTGGCTCCAAGAGGTCCCCTTCTTGGGACATGTGATCAGTGGGGTCGGCTTTGCTGTGGATCCGGATAAGGTGCATGTCGTAAAGGAGTGGTCTCCCTTGAAGTCAGCGGCCGATGTGCTGAGCTTTCTTGGACTTGTCGGGTATTATCGCAAGTTTGTAAAAGGCTTCTCAAAGATCTCCCTTCCTCTGACTACCATTACAAAGAAAGGTGTGTCGTATGAGTGGACACCTCAGTTTGAAGCCGCATTTTAGGAACTGATGGACCGACTTACATCCGCACCCATCCTAGCCCTTCCATCCGGGAGGGAGGGATTTCAAGTTTACACTAACGCATCGTATCAAGGGATGGGAGCAGTACTGATGCAGCATGGGCATATGATTGTGTATGCTTCAAGACAGCTGAAGAAGCATGAGATCAACTACCCAGTACATGATTTGGAATTCGGGGCAGTGGTGTTCGCCATGATGATTTGGAGGCACTATATATATCGCGTCACTACAAAATCTTTTCGGATCACAAGAACTTAAAGTACGGTCATATCCAGAAGGAATTGAATTTAAGACAACGGTGGTGGTTGGAGTTTTTGTGTGATTATGAATTCACCCTGAACTACTACCCCGGAAAAGTAAATTGCGTAGCTGATGCTTTGAGCAGGAAGGTACCGGAAACAAGCCCCGAGTCCCGGTTGATGTGTATGGAGTTAGCTCGGATGCTCGAAGAGATGGAGATCACTCAAGTGTACAAAGACCAATCAGAAGGGTATACATAGTACCTAACCACGTTGATCATAGTCTGTGACATTCGAGACCAGATTTAGGCGGAGCAAGGAATGGATGCAGCACTGGCCCCGACAATCAAGTCGATTGAAGATGGGACAACTAATGAGTACTCTCTAAAAGATGGCCTCATTCATCTCCGTGGCCGGCTTTACATTCCCGAGGGCGGTAAAATTCGGGAACATATCCTGAGAGAGCCACACTGCACCCAGTATTATGTATATCCTGGAATTACCAAGATCTACGCCGACCTGTGGAAGCCCATGTGTTGGCCGGGAATGAAGAGGGACGTCCGATATTTTGTTACGCACTGCGATGCATGACAAAGGGTGAAGGTAGAATGCAGGAGCCCCGTTGGATTATTACAGTTATTTCCCATCCCCGAGTGGAAGTTTGAGGATGTCTCCATGGACTTCATCCACAGTTTTCCTCGCTCACGCTCAGGGAATTATTCAGTATGTGCAATCGTTGACCGCCAGACGAAGGTAGCCCGGTTTATTCCTATAAACAAAGAAGATCATGTGGATGTTTTGCTACGCCTCTTTGTGGAGCAGTTCGTACGGTATCACGGTATGCCAAAGACGATTGTTTCTAATCGGGATTGTCGCTTTACCTTTAAAGAATGGAACGCAGTGCAGGCGTATTTGGGTTCACGTCTTACCTTTAGCACAACGTTTCATCCTCAAGCAGACGGGCCGTATGAAAGGACTATCAGGAGATTGGAGGATCTATTGAGGTTGTGTGTATTATATAGAGGAGAGCCGTGGGAAAGGCTCTTACCCCTGGTGGAATTTTCATATAACAACAGTCACCAGGCCAGTATCGGAATGGCGCCCCATGAACCCCTTTACGGAAGAAGGTGTAGAACACCCTTGTCTTGGGTGCAGGATGAAGACACGAAGGCAATGGGAAATGAATACATTGATGATATTGATGCGGTTGTGAGACTAATACTGGACCGCATGCTTGAGGCTCCAAGTAGGCAGGCAAAATATTATAATGCAAAGCACTGGATAGTGGAATTTCAAGTGGGAGACAAAGTGTTTCTGAAGATAAGGCCGACGCATGGAGTATCACGGTTACGTGGTGTTAAGAAGCTCAGCCCAAGGTATGTTGGGCCCTACATTATATTGGAAAGAATTGGCGTGTTGGCCTATCAGTTGGAGTTACCTCTAGAGCTAGGGAATCTGCATGACGTATTCCATGTGTCGTCACTTAGAAAGGCATTGTTGCGGCCCGATCAATTTGTTCCCACCACTGACGGAGCATTTGCGACTGATAGGTCGGTGCGACTAGAGCATGTGCGGATAGTAGATAACGAGACAAGTATTTTGCGTCGTAAAAGTGTTCCTTTGGTAAAGGTGTTATGGTCTAATCATGGGAAGAAGGAGTATACATGGGAGCCGGTGGACTTGATGCAAAAGCGCTACCCGGAGCTTTTCATCATGTAATCTTTAAAAGCATATTTTATTTAATGCTTTTCTCTCCCCATAGGCTTAGCCTAATTCCGGGGATGAAATCTTTTATTTTGTTTATAGGATTTGTAATGTCCCGATTCGCGCTAGGCCCATCGTGCTTGCTTTTGAGTTAGGGGAGCTGACTTGGGCCCTAGGAGTGCATGCGACTAGGCTTATACTCATGTGCAAAAGAGAAATTGGTCCAGAATAGGACATGGGTAGAGACACGGGCGTGTACCTACCCGTGTGCATCGAGTAGAACTCGAGAGGAGTTGAGTGGAACTCGACATAGCCTGTCCCGAGAAGGACACAGGTAGAGACACGGGCGTGTAACTATCCTTGTCTAGAGGCGTTAAGTGGAACTCGACATGGCCTATACCGAGAAGGACATGGGTAGATACACAGGCGTGTACCTACTCATGTCGAGAGGCGTTAAGTGGAACTCGACAGGGCCTGTCCCGAGAAGGACATGGGTAGAGACACAGGCGTGTCCCTACCTATGTAGAGAGGCGAGAGTGGAATTCGACAGGGCATGTCACGAGCAGGACACGGATAAGAACACGTCCATGTACACAGCTGTGTCCCATAACACGGGCAGTTGACACAGGCATGTCCTTACCCGTGTCTGTGTCCATTCGATGCTATAACTGTCGTCGCTGCTTCAGCCGAACAGGACACGGGTATGAACACAGGCGTGTTCCAAACCGTGTTGGTCCTATTTATATAGGATTTGGCCATTTTTCATCCTCTTTCCGAGCCTTCTTTTCTGTGGAGAAACTACTGGAGGAGGGAAGGAGTTGCTGGAATCAACTATACTCCATGAAGAACCACCGCCACCACCAAGGAAAAGAAGATGCCATCGTCAAGAGTTACGAGATCCATGGCCGGAAATAGCAGAAGAGACAGAAACGAGGTGAGCTTCCTCCCCTCTCCCTTGGTGTTAGATCCCTAGTTATTCCTAGGCGAGATATCGAATCAAATGAGTCTTGATGTGTGAGATAAAGATTTCTAGGAAGAGGCCATGCTAGGACTTGTGTTCTAGGGTTTAGTCATCTTCAACCTCTCCTTCCTTCAATGGGTTGATGGGAATGCACTCGTGAAGAGAAATGGCCTGATTAGGGTGAATAAGGGAGGTGGAATTTCTGATGTGAATTGGGAAGATCGGCTGGAGGAGGAAGACGAACCGATGTTGTTCGTTCCGCCTTAAGATGCACGCAAAAGTCTACTTTCTGCACGCAACGATCTTCGTGGTCGTTTTCATATAGGAAACCACCAGGTCTGTGCTTTCAACTAAACACAAAAGCCATAGCACTTGGAAATACCTTTCTAGTAAGTGGTTACACATCTTCAGGCGAAGTCTGTATCCATATGAAAGTCTGATCGAAGTAGAGGGCTGACAGTCTAAGCGTGCAGAAAATGTATTCTTTATGCAACCGGCTTTGGAGCCAATTTCATGTGTGATACAGTCTGATCTGGGTTGCAGACTTAACAAAAAAATTGTAACCCATAGAAAAACCTTTCCATCGAGTTGTTACACGCATTAACCGGATTCCTGTTGCCTCAGGAATCTCCGGTCAAAGTTAATGTCCAGAAAGTGTTTTGCACCTCAATTTCCTGGGTTGGTGTAGAATCGGGTTTGGACTCGATTGAGATCTTGTAACATATTGTCGTTGGGGTTTTAGCGAATTATAATAAGTCTAACAGTGATAATTCAACGAGTGAGGAAATTGTTGGATAGACCCCACACAAATAAATGGTGAAATGAAATGTAATTCAACGAAACGATTTGGTGGCAGTTAGTGAACGAATGGTAATTTGTCGATTAATAACAAGATTATCTTGAACTTGTGTATTCGGTCGCTGTTGATAGTTAGAAGATTAACTCATGTGCGCACGAATGATTGAGTTTGGTGAAAGAGCTATAATCGGAGATGTTAAAGTTAAGTGACCATAGCATAGACAAAATCATGTTGGCAAAAAGAGTGATGCATGGTCTTGAGGCTTGTCATATAGGGAAGTCTTAGATGGTCCATTGTATGAGGTGGTTCTCCACCTATGTTTGTGGTAAACCTTTAAAGTTTCTTGGGCACAGGATTGTGAAAGGGTGTGAGTACGGGAGTCGGATCGCATTTGTTAGTTATGTGGAGAAGAGTTATAGATGGAGGGTTGGGCTTGGTCCTCATGTTTGATCCGAGGCTCCTTCCGTGCCACGATGATATGGTATTGCATGCGGAGTGACTCGACATACGGTGTTATAATCTTGGGTTAAGGATAGTGTGGCAGGTCTATGGGCTCGCCAATCGTCACACCGATGGGAATTGATAGTTAGACCTTAGGCGGGTTGGCTTAGTCCTTGATGTTCATGTCCCGAGGCTCCTTCCGTGCCAAGTGAACGGTTGGGCTTGGTCCTCGTGCTCATTTCTAAGGCTCCTTCTAGGTCACATCATAGGCAAGTTCGGGGCTAGGATCTCGGTGCAAATCTACCCGAGACACTTGATGAGTCGTAGTACATGTGTGAGCTCTGCTGTGTGTTCTTAGCGTTGAGGCGTACGGAGGCCTAGTCCAGGTAGTGTGGAGACCATCCTAGTAGTGGAGATGCCCGCTCTACTGTCACCGTCTGGACAAGACAGATGACGCCTGAGAGGTTAGCTACCTACTCGAAAAGTGGGAACTAAGAGTCTGTGTCGACACAGCAATTGCTTTTGCATGTTTATGGGTGAGTCATAGCATAACATTCATTGCATCGCATTACATCGCATTCACAAGATCCTCATCATATAAGTTTGTATATACACTCTTATACGATGAGTTACTTTCTAGTTAGCTGATCCTCAACTTATATGTCTGTATGGGCATTCATATAAGTTGGGTTACTTTCTGTTGTAGCCTTATATTATCATACTACTGTAGTTTATAGAATTGCTTGAGTAATTGTTATTCATTTATTGTGTTGCTATACTATTACAATGTTTACTGATCACACTATGCCACCTGCTTGTACTTATGCTTACATACTTTATATATATTATACCTTTATCCATTCTCCGCCCGGTGTCGAGGAGTCGTTGGGGGAGAGGATGTGAAAGACACTTAGTCTTTATGACTAATGGTTGCTACAACTTCCTTTTTAGGAGGAAATCCCGCAGGTAGAGTAGCTACAGATTATGCAGCAGACCAGTCAGTCAAGGACGATAGGGCCTGAAGGGACGGTGCCATTGCTACTGTCGGTTACTAATGTGAGTGTGAGAGAGACTTGATGTAGCCCTTTTGGGCATATGCAGCTTCAATATTTCTTATATTTGGACTTATATACTTATGTGTGCATTTGACTTCTGTTTTTATAACTCTGGTTGGGTTGGCATGTTGATATTGGTAAAGGCGGGCAGAATAGGCGTCTTGTAGTACAGGCTAGCACGAGTGCTAGTGCTACCGCAAGGCGGCTGTTCTAGGCATAAGACCCCTCTCGTGCCGTGGTTTGTGTTCCGGGAGTGGGTCTTACATGCCGACGCATCATATTTTTTGCGTCATTGTCGGGGAGTGCATGCGTATGTGATCTGTGAAGGATGGTATGAAAGAAATGACCTGAGGGGTTAGATCTATTTAACTCTAGAGGGGGGTGAATAGAGTATTTTAAAAGCTTATTAGATATTTATTAAGGAATTAAAATAGTAATACTTATATGTGTAATCATTTGGTGCAAAAATAAAACTAAACTATTCAGCTAGCACCACACAATAAAAATAAGAGAGCATCACGGACGACACAAGAATTTTATAGTGGTTCCCCTAAACTTGGGTACATCCACTCTTCTACCGCCCTAGTAGGAATCCAGTCAGGTTTTTGATCAGGTGCCCTGCCACCAATAAGGTTTTTGCTCAGGTTCCCTATAACCACAATATCTAATTCAGGTAGATCAGGAAACCCTTCAGACTTTTGATCAGGTGCCCAAAACCAAATCAAGTCTTTTGATCAGGAGACTTGCAACCAAGTGTTTAACTTTTGAAGGGAGTTAGAAACCCTTTGTACAGTGGGGTGAAGAAAATAAAAACTATATGTTGTCTTCTCTTTTCTCAAAACAACTGAGAAGACTTGTGGATCCTTGATGGTATCAAAGCTCCCCCTTAGATGATGTTCTTTCCAGGAAGATTGAGAGCATTGTAGGATGAGTAGGTCTTATTGAAAGAGTTCTCTAGAAAGCTGTAGACAGATGAAGTTGATTGTCTCTTGAAAGCTTGCTGGAAGAAGAACACTAGATGAAGACAATACAAAACTTTTTCTCCTGAATGATTTCTTATGTCTTGAGTTTTCAAAAACTTAACTATATCATCTGTAATAAATTGGTCTTTTTAATTCGATTGCATTGATTGACTGCTGAAATTTTGGAACTTGGACAACGACTAGAAGAGCAATAAAGTAATTCCTTAACTGTCCCAAGGATTAGTTGTATATTAACTCTGTGAAAACTAGAAATTAATGCTTCCATACGAACGACTATATTCAGAGAATATAAGCATTAATTACTCAGAGTAAAATAAGCAATAAAATAAGCCTTAGTCAATCTGAAATAACTGAAGAGAATAAAAAAGTTGAACTGGTAATTTTCGTCAATATGAGATCCTTGATCGTCAAACTCAAACCTCTCATTCGTCGAGCTGGGCCTTGAGAACTATGAACTGAAATACACCTTTCCATACTGGGCTCTAAGATCGTCGAACTGAGATAGAAGAACGTCGAACTCATTCCTGATAGAATACAAGAGATCGTCGAGCTCAGTTCATCTTTTGTCGCTCTCAGTTCAGAGAAGAGATTCTGAGATCGTCGAACTGAGAACGAAGATCATTGAGCTCATTTCAGAGTTCGTCAAATGCCTTCTTAAAATAGATAAATCTCTGCCTTATTCTGGTGTCTTCAGTCTTCTATGTCTTTCGAGGGAATTGTCCGATCAATATGACTTGTTGACCTACCCTATGATCTCATGAAGACCTATGACCCTAGACTATACAAGGAGGGTCATACTTAACCAAATTTAGTGAACCTTGCCCAAATCCAACTAGGGATCCAATAATCTCCCCCTATTTGGGTGAGGTCACTAACACAAAATAAAAGAAATAATCATAAAGCAAGAAAACATATATCTGATAGAAATAAAACATTGAGCGGATATTTACAAGATGTGCTTCATGATTAAACTGAATAGAGTTCAAAAAAAATAAGAACAACACAATAACAAAATCAGTGTTTCAGTTTAGGAAATGCTTTCTCTGACTTCTCAGCAGGCTGCTTGAATATGATTTCTCTGTTTGGATTAGCAGCTTCTCTTTTTTACATGAACATGTCATATCGACCAATAATGTTGAGAAAAGTTGCTTTGGGCACTACACCTTCTGGATATAGTTTCATATAATCATCAACATTAAAAAATTTATTATCTTTTGTGTAGCATCCCACAAACAACTAGACCCTCTAGGAGTGGTTTTATCATGACTAGGTCATGACAAAACCCTAGAAAGCCCAAGAAGACCAAGTAAACAAGGCTCAAGGTGAAAATCACCTTGGTTTGCAAGTAGTAGAATCCTAATTACAATCCTAGGCATGACCTTAGGATTTTAACTTGGTTCCATGATCCTATAATGGCACCTCTAACCCTAAGGGAGGCCAATATGTCTCTACGGACCCATTGGGGTCAACCAAAAAGAGGCCAAGATGACTCAAGTCCGAGAAGCGTCGAGTGAGTCGACAAGACTCGACGAGTAGATCAGGTATCTACTTAGATAAGTTTTGGGGCTCAGGCATTTAGTACGTGGAGTGCACTCAATGCTATGGGCTGAATGGCATTGAGTGCGTTGAGTGCACTCAACGCCATCTTACTTAGAAAGAATCTCAGTCTCGGGCGTTAGTGCGTCGAGTGCACTCAACGCCATAGGCTGAATGGCATTGAGTGCACTCAACGCCATCTTGCCTAGGAAGAATCTTGGTCTCGGGCGTTGAGTGTGTCGAGTGCACTCAATGCCATAAGCTGAATGGCGTTAAGTCCGTTGAGTGCACTCAACGTCATCTTACTTGGAAAGAATGTTAAGATTGTGGCATTGAGTGCGTCGAGTCCACTAAACGCCATGGGCTGAATGGCGCTGAGTGCGTTGAGTGCACTCAACGCCATATTACTTGGAAAGAATTTTGAGTTCAGGGCGTTGAGTACGCTGAGTCCACTCAACGCCATGGGCTGAATGGTGTTGAGTGCACTCAATGCCATCTTACTCAGAAAGAATTTGGAGTTCAGGAATTGAGTGCATTGAGTCAAATCAATGCCATGGGCAGAATGGCATTGAGTGCGTTGAGTGCACTCAACGCCATCTTAGAAAGAATTTGGAGTTCGTGCATTGAGTGCGTTGAGTCCACTCAACGCCATGGGCTAAATGGCATTAAGTGCGTTGGGTGCACTCAACGCCATCTTATTGAAAGGATTTTTCTGGAATTATGCCGTTGAGTGTGTTGAGCTTACTCAACGCCATAGACTGAATGACGTCGAGTGAGCTCAGAGTGAGCTGCTCTCATTCAACGCCATTGTACTTTGAAAATTCCTAGCGATTTTGGCATTGAGTGTGGAGGCTTGTCTCAACGCTTTTGCCTAAGAGAAATTTTCGGCCCTGTTTGCTGGTTCGTATGAAGAGGCTGAACCGGATCTTTTCGGGAATTGCGCCAGGATGAATTAATAGGCCCGTTTCTTTCATTAAGACTTATTTAAACAATAATAAGCGGTCCAATGGTAGAGTGCACGTGGTGGACGGTTTAACCCGAATTCCATGTTACAGGAGAGAGAAAAAGCCAAAAAGCCATGGCTGTAATTTTTCTTTCATGGCCATTAATGGCACTTGATGCTCGGTATAGGCTCCAGGTTTGGTGAATCCTGGCCTTTGGATGGAGGAAGAAGAAAGCCAAGAGTCCCATGATTGTGCTTTAAGATATATGCTTGTGATATTTTATTAATTCCTAGTTTTGAGTTTTTTGTCTCCTAATATCAGTCACCTTGAAATAAATAAAAAAAATACTTAGAGGCTTATATGTGGAAATGGTCAACATATAACTTGTAGCCCTATGGGTCTACTTTATTTTAAAATTGATTTGGACAATTTGGTCAACTGGTTTGACCAGGGCACCCATTTTGGTTGGGTCTATGCATAGGGCTAGAGAGGAATTAAAATGAGTGCCACCGCTTCATCCCTTGTCCAAATGACTTTGAATTTGGACAGGGAGTCACCCTTATATATATCTAGGTCCTGCCCAAAAATGATAATTTTTGGTGATAATCTTCCTATAGTTTTTGTAATTATTTAATAAACCAAGATTAAATTAATTAATGAACAAATGACCTCAAAACCCTTCCAAATTTTGGTGAGTGGTCCTTTGGGTCATTATAAGGCTCTTGAAAAAATTAGATCTCATTTGGAGATTATTTGGTTTGAATTTTTGCAAACCTTAGCCTTGCCATAATAATGGTATTTAGGTCAGAAGTGCACTTGAGGTTTGAGTGGTCAAATCACCTCAACAGAGTTTGGGATTTTGGCCACTGGTTTGGCAAAACATATAACACCCTCATATGGGATATGGGGAGGTTTGGGATTGAATTGCCTTAGGACCAATGTTCAAACCTATGTTTGGGCTTTGGGGGTTTGAGAAGGGCATGTGGTCAAAAGACCTTGAAATGATTTGAAATTTGGTGGAGAGGACTCTAGGGTAGTTAGAATCCTCTGGTAGAAATCTTATTGGATATAGTGATGGTTAAACCCCTCAAAGCCATAATCCTAGTTTAGATCACAAACCTTTAAATGGTAAGTTGGATATACAAGGTGTTGTGAAAAGTTGTAAAACTTTGGTGGTATAGTCATAAGGTCAGTAAGAGCTTTTGGTAATTTTATTGGGAGATTTGGAAACATATTTTTAGTATCTCATTTGCAATACATGAATTAGCCTCTATTACTTATTTGGTTATTATAACCTCACAGTGCACTGGAATGCTATGAAATTGAGGTAGAGGAAGTTTTAGACTATTATACTCATACATGAATTTTTCTATAATTTTTAGATGTATATTACTAGTACATACTTCACAAGCTCATCAAAATGGAAACTTGTTCAATAATTTATTCAGAGCTTATTATTTGTTGTAAAATTGTGAAACTTGATCAGTAGTGTTCCCAGGTCAATATGCTCATTTGGGGATTTTATTATAATTTTCAGATGAATAATTGCTATACTTAGATCGTTAACTTGTTAACTTGGATTACTATAAGAAAATCAAGTTTAGAGTTTATTATTAACTGATAAATTATAAAACATGACCTGGAGTGTTTATATGTCTTTATGATCATCCTTGAAGTTTCTCAGAATTTTTGGAAGTATATTCGCAGTACTTGTCTCTTTAAAATGATTAATGTAGGTTGTATTTAAAATTAGATTTAGAGGCCTAAACCTTGCTTGAAAATTGGAAGACTCTAATTTTTACTATTCAATAGTCATCATTTAATTATAATAAATTTTGTAGAGCATTTGTATGTCTGGAAGGGGTACTTCATGTTAAAACTTGGGTCTTGGATTACTTAGGAAAATTATGAAATCCTAGATTTAGGCTAATCATAGCATAGTAGACCCCCAATATTTAATATAGGGATATTGGATGATAATTTTGAGTACCTCCCATTATATACATCATATAGCATAGAATGGTCTGCGTTTAGTAAAAACTGCAGAAATCAGGATATGGTTCAAAATGAATCAAGAGAGTTGGGATGTAAGTGTATTGACTTGGTAAGTGGATAGGGGATACCATTAGAAGTTGAGAAGAGTAGGTAGTGGAGTCGTTTAAGCCTAGGTGGTGCTTGGGATCAACGAAACATCGTCTTCCCCGTGGAGAGAGAGAAAGGTCAAAACACACTAGGATTAGATCCAAGGTAATACTAAGGGATAGGGAATCGGGTTTTAACCAATAACAATAAGTGCCTTACGAAAGGGAGCTTTGTGTTTCAGCCCATCGTAGTTCCTAGTGCCCTTTGAGACCCCTTCACGGGGTATGCCGGGGGCTGTCCTGGGCTAACCTAAACTGTAGGTAAAACAAAATAGCAAGAGTAACTAGCACAATTAGGGATTCACTCTCACTCACCTTGATGTCTCATGATGTTAGGTTGGTTCACACGGGCTGTAGGCCCGGGGGATTTTGGTGATAGGCAGGTTGGCCCAACGAGCTTTGGCTCGGTTGGTTGTTGTGACGGATAGGATGGTCCAGAGAGCTTTGGATCGGTTGTTGGTTGTGACGAACGGGATGTTCCGGGGAGCTTTGGCTCGGTGCATAATACATTAATATTGCCTGTGCATAAGATATAAGGTGGTAGGTCTTCGGTATTGGAGGGTCGATGCACCGACGCCAATACGTTGACTCGGCAAGTATGGTTTAGCACTTTGCCATAAAAGTCTGGTGCGCTAGCCGACAAGTGTACGCAGGAGCACCTCTCAGTGCACCAGCGTTGAGGCGTACGATAGGTCTGACTGGTAGTGCAATTATCGATTTAGAGGTGGGCGAGGCTTAACCCACCGCTTCCGTTTGCCACTACGGAGGTATCCTGGGAGGTTCGGCTCCAGAAAGGGAGAACTAAAGGTCTGTATACACATAGTCGAGTGGGTGTGTTTCACTTGCATGTTCACATCATAACTTAATTGCATGTCATAGCATAACAATTGCATATAGCCTTGACGCCTATTGTATAAAGTGGGATGGGATGCTTTATACAATATTCCCTGCAAAACGACCCATTGGTTTATAAGTTCGCGCGAGCGTGCTTATATGTTAAGGTTTTTATTCAGTAAATATATATATGTATGCTTGCTATAAAACTGACACCCTATCGTATAAATTGTATGAGACTTTTCATACGATAGGAGCCTTACAAAAGATCCCTTAGCTTATGTGCTTTCATAAAAGCTAAGGTTACTTATTTTTTGAGTAGCTTTTCTTACCATTGTTATTGTTATATTTATACATGCTCATCAAACTGCTAGTCAAGTTCCGCCATCACCTGCATTTGTTATTCTCCACTATCATGTCCTCTCCTTTCTTCCTCCCCGCTCGGTGCCTAGGAGCCATTGGGGAAGGGGCGGGGGATGATAGGACTTATTCTTTTAGACTAACGGTTTTCAAACCACATCATTTTAGGGGACCGTGGAGCCCAACATGGAGGAGCAGCCCCGGAGGTTGGCATGCTTGGAGATGGGGCAGTCTTGTACCGGAGTTCAGATAGTTGGGACTGTGAGTCCTTCTCGCTAGTAGTTATTTTAGTTTTGCTTCCGCAGATGAGAGATATGTAGGGAGGATTTTGATGTACCGGGCATGAGCCCTACTTTCTGTACTTTTATTATATCTGTGGACACTCCCTTCATGGAGAATATTATCTATATATATGATGCTTGTGGACTTGCCTTTATTATATTGCTACTGTTGTGATCGAATCGGCCGGCAGGATCGGCGTTCTGCAGTGGCGACTTTGTTGTGTATGAACGTATCACTGCAAAGCGGAGCTTCTGGGCCTAAGACTCCGATGTTGTAAAAAGAAAAAAAAGGGGTCTTACAAGTGGTATCAGAGGAAACCTCGATCGAAAAAGTAGCAGTCCACAATCCCTGGGTCACCCCCGCATGAGTTTAGTTTGGGACAAACTAAGCAGGGGAAGTATTGGTGGGTCCATATGGGAGATAACATGAAAATTTTCCACCTTTTAATTAGGTTTTAGTCATTTACTTACGAATGACTTTTGTCACGCAGCCCCCAGCACAGCCTACACCACAGAGCGCAGTCCAGCTGACTTCGAATGTAGCACCACCACTCCCGGTCCCCTCTCCATTTCTACAATCGAAGATGGCACAGACTCTGACAGCCATACTGGAGGCTTTCAGGGCTCAACAGGTTCCGGCTCCATAGCTAAACCCGGGGGCCAAGTAGTTGAGCATTTTTTGAGGACTTTATACCCCATCCTACTTGGGGATAGAGTCGGCCGTTTAGACGGAGGAGTGGCTTGACATCTTGTATGAGATGCTGACAGGGATACAGTGCCTTTTTGAGAAGAGGGTGCCTTTGGTTGTCTCTTGCTTGGAGTCCCATGCCAAGAATTGGTGGAAGACATCACTTGACACGATGTTTGTTAATAGAGAGGTTGCACAGATTGCTTTGGGTGAGTTCAAGGTCGCACTATTGGAGCATTTTGTTCCGCAGTCGGCCAGAGATGAGCTGGAAGACAAATTTTTTCAGTTGAGATAGGGTAATAAGACGGTGGTGGAGTACCACCTAGAGTTAAATCATCTAGCCCGGTTTTCGGATTCTTATCAGTTGGATGAGGTAGGGTATACTAAGAGGTTTTATAAGGTCCTGCGAGAGTATCTGAGGGAGCCTCTACTGTTCGTGTCTGACAGACCTATTCCTCGGATATTGGAGATGGCTAAGAGGATCGAGGTGGATTGGCACACTACCCGAGCCTGAAAACGGCAAAATGAGGATCAGGGTCATGGAGCCAGAAATGATCAGCGACGGGGCCGCATTGCTGATGGGAGAGATGGTGAAGGGTAGAAGTCTAGGCACGTCAGGAGGTGAGATAGTCGCATAGGGAATAAGTAGTGATGGCCCCTCAGCCTCTCCAGATCCGGGAGATACAGAGACCCGGGGGTATGGAATATCCCCTGCAAGAGTGCTTCAACTGTCATCAGGTGGGGCATATCTGGAGAAACTTCCCCCATGAATGGGGCACAACTACCAGCACCACCGGTTACCCCGCTTGCTCAGTATTTTGGAGCCCGAGGACGTGGCCGAGGACGTGGATTCTAGGGCGGAGACCGCATGTAGGAGAGGGAGCAAGTGTATGCACTAGATCTGGCTCAACCACAAGACCCAAAGCCAGTGATCATAGGTATGCCAGTAAATTTTATGTTTTCTTTCCTAAATAATTAGACTCATGGATATAAAATTTACAAACTAGTAAAGAAAACCATAACTAGATTTCAAAGACATTTAAATACCTCAAGCATAGTCTTTATCAGCAGCAAGCCCGCTTATACACTGTTCAATACGGGTGCTTCACACTCATTCGTGTTGGAAGCCTTCGTGGAAGGGCTGGAAGCCGTGGAGCGATTCACAAGCTTGATGATGAGGATACGGCTATCCGACAGATCGGAGCTGTTCACATTTGCCCACTGCAACATGGAGGCGGAGATCAGCGGAATGGCATTCGAAGCACCAGCAACGATCCTAAAGATGCTAGTCTTTGATTTTATCATGGGCATGACATGGTTGCATTGGAACCATGCCCAGATCGACTGCCTGTCAAAGAGGATTACCGTGAGGCATGGTGATTCACACATCATCATCAAAGGTATTAGACCTATTTGCCCTCTCTTTTTATCATCCGTGCACGCCGTCAAGGCCCACTTACAAGGGGAGGAGGTCTATGAAGTACTATTTGAATTGGCTGAGGCCAAGGTTCCTATCTCTGATATCCCGGTGGTGCGAGATTCTGCTAACGTATTCCCCGAGAAGCTGCAAGGGCTACCCCCGCACGGGGAGAAAGATTTTCGGATACAGTTTGTGTCAGGGGCTAAGCCGGCATTTAGAGCCCCTTACTAGATGTCCCCGAAGGAGTTGATAGATTTTCGAAGCCAGCTGTAGGAGCTAGTGGAAGCCGAATTTGTCTGGCCGAGCTCTTCACCATGGGAGCCCCAGTGTTATTCGTTGATTATGCATCAACAACTGAGAACTGAACTGGCTGATAGTCCGGAATACCTATCCATTTTCAAGGATAGATGAGCTGTTTGATCTGCTGGAGGGGGCCCAATTCTTTTCAAAGTTGGATTTGAGGTCGGGCTATTACCAGCTGCGGATTCAGGAGGAGTACATTCTGAAGACTGCCTTCAGTAGAAGATATGGGTTGTTCGAGTTTACAGTGATGCCCTTTGGGCTCACGAATGCACTGTCGGCATTCATGAGCCTCATGAACCCGGTGTTCGAGGCATATCTGGATGTGTTTGTCATTGTGTTTATTTATGACATCCTCATCTACTCGAGTACAGATGAGGAGCACACTCGATATCTGATACTGACTCTAGAGAGACTGTGGGAGTACCGTCTTTATGCGAAGTTCAGCAAATGCCTATTCTGGTTGAAGGAGGTGTCTTTCCTAGGCCATATCATCAGTGGAGCTTGGTTGGCAGTGGACCCGGCCAAGATTCAGGTAGTTCGGGATTGACCGCAGTAGAAGGCGGCCACGTACATGCGAAGTTTTCTAGGACTTGCCGGTTATTACCAGAAGTTCGTGGAGGGTTTCTCTCGAATTTCCATTTAACTCACATCCATGACGAGGAAGGATGTTCCCTTCATCTAGACCCCGCAGTGCGATGTGGCTTTTCAGGAGCTGAACAATCAACTCACCTCGGCTCCTATACTTGCCCTTCCTTCAGGGAAAGAAGGATTTTCAGGTCTACACCAACGCTTCCTACCAGGGAATGGGAGCAGTGCTGATACAGAAGGGCCACGTGATTGCTTATGCTTCTCACCAGCTAAAGAAGCATGAGTAGAACTACCTTGTTCATGACCTATAGATGGGAGTGGTTGTGTTTGCTCTGAAAGTCTGGTGGCATTATCTGTACTGTGTCCACTATAACATATACTCTGATCACAAAAATATGAAGCATGTGGACACGCAGAAAGATCTAAATATCAGGCAAAGACGATGGGTGGAATTTATAGCAGATTACCGGTACGAGATGCATTACCACCCAGGGAAGGCGAACGTGGTAGCTGATGCGCTGAGTCGGAGAACCTCAACCTCCAGAGCGGAGCCCCAGATTATGTCCATGGAGTTGGTGTAAAGATTAGAGGATATGCAAATCATGCTGGTGTCATTTGGTGCCCCCAAGCTTTATGAGGAGTATTTAGCCACGATGAGCGCTACTGATGACATTCGAGACCGAGTTAGAGATGGGCAGAGGCAAGATGCCAATCTGGAGCTGATATTTCGGGCCTTGGAGGCAGGTACAACTGGGGAATACACATTGGGAGATAACTTGGTGTGCTTAAGAGGATGGGTTTATATACTAGAGTGAGGCCAGGTCCGAGAGGCTAACATGACGGAGGCCGACTACAGTCGGTATTCAGTACACCCGGGAGTTACGAAGATGATTGCGGATCTGAAGAAGACCATGTACTGGCCAGGCATGAAGAAGTATATCACCTACTTCGTGACCCACTACGAGATATGCCAGCTGGTGAAGGCAGAGTACAGAAACCCTGCTGGATTATTACAGCCACTCCTAGTGCCGGAGTGGAAGTTCGAGGACATCGCGATGAACCTCATACATGGGCTTTCCCGATCACGGACAGGGAATTATTCGATCTAGGTAATCATCGACCGGCTGACGAAGGTAGCAAAATTTATCCCGATCAGGAATGATTACTCGGTTTGTGTGTTGGTTTAGAAATTTGTAGAGTAGTTCGTCCGTTATCATGGCGTACCCAGGACGATTGTATCGGATCGGGATGGACGGTTTACGTCCAAAGAGTGGAGATCAGTGCAGACTTACTTGGGCACTCGGCTTACATTCAGAACTTTTTTTCATCCCTAGATCGACGGGTAGACGGAACGCACCAATTAGACTTTGGAAGATCTACTGCGACTATGCATTCTGGACTGCGGAGAGCCTTGGGAGAAGCTGTTGTCACTGATCGAGTTCTCATATAATAATAGCTACCATTCTAGCATATGGATGTCTCCTAATTATGAGGCCCTATATAGACGAAGGTGTAGGACTCTGCTATCATGGGTACAGGATGAGGATCCTAAGGTTTTGGGCTCGAATTTTTTTGAGGACACCGAGGCTCAGGTGAGGCTGATACAGGACAGGATGTTAGAGGAACAGAGCAGACATGCTATGTATTATGATGATCGACATCGTCAGGTGGAGTTTAAGGTGAGGGACTGAGTATTCTTAAAGATCTGACCGATGCATGGTGTTTTACGGGTGCATTGTCGGAAGAAGAAGCTCAGCCCAAGGTATATGGGGCCTTACAGGATCCGAGAGCGGATCGGTCCCTTAGCATATAGGCTGGAGCTACCACCAGAGATAGCACGTCTTTACGATGTGTTCCCCATATCCTCTCTTAGGAGGGCTCTACTACGCCTGGAGCAGCAGATTACGGCAATGGATGTGTCGGTAGTATCTGATCAGTCAGTTCACGTGGAACCAGTCCAGATTGATGACCAGGGAATATGAGTCTTGCGCTGCAAGAAGGTTTCATTGTTAAAGGTCCTTTGGAGGAATCATGGGCGAGAGGAGCACACATGGGGACCACAGGACTTGATGCAACAAAGGTATCCGGAACTTTTCAGTCAGGTATTACTCACAACCTCTCGAGATGTTACAATTTACCTTCATACTTGAAACCCCGTAGGCCTAACTAGAATTTTGTGGACAAAATTTTTTGTTTATATATTGGGATTTGTAACATCCCTCAAACAACTAGACCCCCTAGGAGTGGTTTTGTCATGATAAAACCCTAAAAAGCCCAAGAAGACCAAGTTAACAAGGCTCAAGCAGAAAATCACCTTGGTCTGCAAGTAGTAGAATCCCAATTACAATCCTAGGCAAGACCTTAGGATTTTAACTTGGTTCAATGATCCCATCATGGCACCTCTAACCCTAAGGGAGGCCAATATGTTGCTATGGACCCATTGAGGTCAACCAAAAAGAGCCCAAGATGACTCAAGTCCGGGAAGCGTCGAGTGAGTCGATAAGACTCGACGACTAGATCAGGTATCTACTTAGACAGGTTTTTGGGCTAGGACGTTGAGTGCATGGAGTGCACTCAATGCTATGGGCTGAATGGCATTGACTGCGTTGAGTGCACTAAACTCCATCTTAGTTAGAAAGAATCTTAGGCTCGAGCATTGAGTGCGTCGAGTGCACTCAACGCCATAGGCTGAATGGAATTGAGTGCGTTGAGTGCACTCAATGCCATCTTACTTAGTAAGAATCTTGGGCTCGGGCATTGAGTGCGTTGAGTGCACTCAATGCCATAGGCTTAATGGCATTGAGTGCGTTGAGTGCACTCAACGCCATCTTACTTAGAAAGAATGTTGAGCTCGGGGCATTGAGTGCGTCGAGTCGACTCAACATCATTGGCTGAATAGCATTGAGTGCACTCAACGCCGTCTTAATTTGAAAGAATTTTCAGTATGGGGCATTGAGTGCGGTGAGTCCACTCAACGTCATGGGCTGAATGGCGTTGAGTGCATTGAGTGCACTCAATGCCATCTTACATAGAAATAATTTGGAGTTCGGGCATTGAGTGCGTTGAGTCAAATCAACGTCATGGGCGGAATAGCGTTGAGTGAACTCAACGTCATCTTACTTAGAAAGAATTTGGAGTTTGGGCGTTGAGTCCACTCAACGCCATGGGATGAATGGCGTTGAGTGCGTTGAGTGCACTCAATGCCATCTTACTGAAAGTATTTTTCTGGAATTGTGGCATTAAGTGAGTTGAGCTCACTCAATGCCATAGACTAAATGGCGTCGAGTGAGCTAAGCTCACTCCACACCATTATACTTTGAAAAATTTCTAGAAGTATGTCGTTGAGTGAGTTGCACACCATAGACTGAATGGCATCGAGTGAGCTGAGCTCAGCTCACTCTATGCCATTTACTTAGAAAATTACTGGCAATTTTGGCGTTGAGTGTGGAGGCTTGTCTCAACACTTTTGCCTTAGAGAAATTTTCGGCCCTGTTGCGGTTCGTATGAAGCGGCTGAACCGGATCTTTTCGGGAATTGCGCTAGGATGAATTAATAGGACCGTTTTTTTCATTAAGACTTATTTAAAGATTAATAAGTGGTCCAATGGTAGAGTGCCACGTGGCAGACGATTTAAAACAAATTCCATGTTAAAGGAGAGAGAAAAAGCCCCAAAGCCATGGCCGGAATTTGGCTTTCATGACCATTAATTACACTTGATGCCTTTGCCTCATTCCCCTCCCACTTTTATGGATGGGTGGCCGGGAAACAAGCTCCGAATAGGCTCCAGGTCGGGTGAATCCTGGCCTTTGGCTGGAGGAATAAGAAAGCCAGGAGTCCCACGATTGTGCTTTAAGATGTGTGCTGGTGATATTTTATTAATTCCTGATTTTGAGTTTATTGTCTCCTAATATCAGTCACCTTGAAATAAATATGAAAAATACTTAGAGGCTTATATGAGGAAATGGTCAATATATAACTTGTAGCCCTATGGGTCTACTTTATTTTAAAATTGTATTTGGGACAATTTGGTCAACTAGTTTGACCAGGGCACCCATTTTGGTGGGGTCTATACTTAGGGCTAGACATGAATTAAAATGATTTCCCCCACATCATCCCTTGTCCAAATGACTTGAAATTTGGTCAAAGAGTCACCCTTATCTATATCTAGGTCCTGCCCAAAATTGAGAATTTTTGGGGATAATCTTCCTAAAGTTTTTTTAATTATTTAATAAACCATGATTAAATTAATTGAGGGTCCAAATGACCTCCAAACCCTCCCAAATTTTGGTGAGTGGTTCTTGGGGTCATTCTAAGTCTCTGTATAAAATATCATCTCATTTAGAGATGATTTGGTTTGAATTTTTGCAAACCTTATCCTTGCAATAAAAATGGTACTTAGGTCAAAAGTGCACTTGAGGTTTGAGTGGTCAAATCACCTCAATAGAGGTTGGGATTTTTTCCACTGGTTTGGCATGAAATATAACACCCTCATATGGGATATGGTGTGGTTTGGGATTGAATTGCCTTAGGACCCAAGTTCAAACCTATGTTTGGGCTTTGGGGATTTGAGAAGGGAATGTGATCAAAAGACCTTGAAATTATTTGAAATTTTGTGGAGAGGTCTCTAGGGTAGTTAGATCCCCCTGGAATCAATCTTATTGGATTTATTGAGGGTTAAACCCCTCAAAACCCTAATCCTAGTTTAGGTCACAAACATTTAAATGGTAAGTTGGATAGTCAAGGTGTTGTGAAAAGTTATAAAACTTGGGTGGTGTAGTCATAAGGTCAGTAAGAGCTTTTGAAAATTTTATTGGGAGATTTGTAAGCATATTTTTAGTATCTTTTTTACAATTCATTAATTAGCCTCTATTACTTATTTGGTTATTATAACCTCACTGTTCATTAAAATGTTATGAAATTGAGGCAGAGGAAGTTTTAGACTATTATACTCATACATGAATTTTACTATAATTTTTATATGTATATTACCCGTACATACTTCACAAGCTCATCAAAATGGAAACTAGTTCAATAATTTATTCAGAGCTCATTATTTGTTGTAAAATTGTAAAACTTGATCAGTAGTGTTCCTAGGTCCATATGCTCATTTGGAGATTTTATTACAATTTTTAGATGAATAATTGCTTTACTTAGATCATTAATCTGTTAACTTGGATTACTATGAGAAAATCAAGTTTAGAGTTTATTATTCCCTGAAAAATTATAAAACATGACCTGGAGTGTTCATATGTCTTTAGGATCATCCTTGAATTTTCTCAGAATTTTTTGAAGTATATTGACAGTACTTGCCTCTTAAAAATAATTAATGTTAGTTGGATTTAAAATTATATTTAGAGGCCTAAACCTTGCTGGAAAATTGGGAGACTCTTATTTTACGATTCAATAGTCATCATATAATTATTATAAATTTTGTAGAGCATTTGCATGTCTGAAAGGGGTACTTCATGTTCAAACATGGGTCTTGGATTTCTTAGGAAAATTAAATAAATTATTAAGTAAATTAGGAAAATTATGAAATCATGGATTTAGGCTAATCATGGCATGGTAAACCCCCAATAATTATTATAGGGATATTGGATGATAATTTTGAGTACCTCCCTTTATATACATCATATAGCTTATGATGGTCTGCGTTTAGTAAAAACTGGAGAAATAAGGATATGGTTCAAAATGAATCCAGAGAGTTGGGATATTAGTGTATTAACTTGGTAAGTGGATAGGGGATACAATTGGAAGTTGGGAAGAGTAGGTAGTGGAGTCGTCTAAGCCTTGGTGGTGCTTGGGATCGACGAAACATCATCTTCCCCGTGGAGAGAGAGAAAGGTCAAAACACACTAGGAATAGATCCAAGGTAATACTAAGGGGTCGGGAATCGGGTTTTAACTAATAACAATAAGTGCCTTGCGAAAGGGAGCTTTGGGCTTCACCCCATCGTAGTTCCTTGTGCCCTTTGAGAACCCTTCACGTGCTATGTCGGGGGCAGTCCTGGGCTAACCAAAACTGTAGGTAAAACTACATTGCAAGAGTAACTAGCACAATTAGGGATTCACTTTCACTCAACTCGATGTCTCAGGATGTTAGGTTGGTTCACACGGGCTGTAGGCCCGGGGGATTTTTGTGATGGGCTGGTTGGCCCGACGAGCTTTGGCTCGATTGTTGGTTGTGACGGACGGGATGGTCCGGGGAGCTTTGGCTCAGTTATTGGTTGTGACGGACGGGATGGTTCGGGAAGCTTTGGCTCAATGGATAATACATTAATATTGCATGTGCATAAGATATAAGGTGGTGGGTCTACGGTATTGGAGGGTCGATGCACCGACGCTAATATGTTGACAAGGCAAGTATGGTTTAGCACTTTGCCATAAAAGTCCGGTTCGCCAGCTGGCAAGAATACGCAGGCGCTCTGCTTAGTGCACCAACATTGAGGCGTATGATAGGTCTTATAGGTAGTGTAATCACCTGTTTAGAGGTGGGCGGGGCCCAACCCATTACTTCTGTTTTCCACTACGGAGGTATCCTGGGAAGTTCGGCTCCCGAAAGGGGGAACTTGTAATGCCCCAAAAACACTATAGGTATGGGAAGTATTTTTATGGGTTCTAGAACCCTGTTTTATTTCTCGGCTTGAGGTCACGGGCGTGTAATGGCTGCAGACACTGTCGTGTCAAAGTTTATACGAGCGTGTCAACATGCTGTGTCCTTCTCTAGAAAATGGGCTATGTCGAGAGGCGTGTACACGCCCCGGGACACGGGTATGTCGTGGTCGACATGGATATGTCACTCCTGACATAGGAGTGTCAGGACCCGTGTCCACTATGGGTCGTGTCGGTTCCAATGATCAGTTATGTAACACACCCACCGACACGGGCGTGCCAGTTTGGGCGACACAGGCGTGTCAACTTGGACACGGGCGTGTCTCAACACGTGTCCTGCTCTAGATCGACAATTTTGTGTGCAAGCAGAGCACACGGCCAGGCACACGGCCGTGTGCAAAGCTGTGTTTGACCATCTAAAATCATTTTTAGAGTTAATCTGGGCCGTTCGTTTTTATTAAATACGATCCAACGACCCTGGCTTGCATCCTGATTGTTTATGGACGAGAATGGGGAAGTTATTCCTCATTTCGTCTTTGGCTTTCTCTTTCTAAGGAGAAGATGGAGGGAGAGCAAGAGGAGGTAGGAGAAGAGGAATCCGGCCTCCAGTGGTGCTATGGTGGTCCGAATCGCGTGTTGAATTCAGATTGGCGGAGGCAAGAGCGTTGCGGTCCTTTCAAACCGTGTACTTTTCTCCATGACTCCAAAACGTGCTGCAAGGGTAACGATTTTCCACTCGGACATGTGAAGTCCTTCTTTCCTGCATTTTCATAAGAATCCTCCACCAAAATGTTTGAACGCGAAGTGATTCCCGTGGGATCGGTGGTTCATCCATTGCTTTGTTGCATTAGAACCGGAAGTGAGTAGTACGGTTAGGCATTCTATGTGAAGCCTATCCGGAAGTGAGTAGTACGGATAGGTGATGCTTTGTTTGCAAATCGGAGAAGACTTCGTGTTCATTGAATGTTTGTATGGAGTCCCTTGATGAATACTTGTGGCTTGGTGCAACAGGAAGTAATGGAGGAAGTCTAGGAAAATGTGAGAGTTGATACTTGGTGTTCAACTCGTGTGGTCATGAGTACCATGTTGTGTGTTGTTGGGTCGTTGTGCTACAACTAAAATCCTTGGTGGCGAACGGGCAAGGAGAAGTTGTACCTGCGTCGGTCCGGTGTGACGATTAATGATGAGCAACGGGCAAGACAGATCTGTACCCGCGTTATGGTTGTCTAACCTAGGGTGCTTAAGTCCCTTTTAGGATCTCATAGTGGGAGTCTTTGGCCTGCGAGCCGTAAAGACTAGGAATGCTCATTTTGGACTGTAAGGTAGAGAGACCTTGAATCGGTGGTGGGACCCTGGATTTTTCAGTACACCAATAAGGTGCCCTGAGTGCACGGAGCGTCGGGCCATCGTGCCGATGTTTATGTTATGTATTGGTTAGTGCGGTTGTGCACAACTATGGTTGATTGTAGTATACATATGCTAGTTAATAAAATGCTTTGCAGGGAAGGAATTCTGCTTCCTTGTGCAAGGGGCAGGGTCGTTATAACTGGTCAGCTGAATGCTGACCGTTGCCCTGTTTGCCGCTGCTTGGTGGATTGTTTCTTGCAAGTGGAGCAGGCCCAACCGGAAAATAGCAGGCTGAAGCCCTTGTTGCACTGCTTGCCATGAAGTCTTTACTTTGCTTCACTCTAGTTCATGTGTGGCCAGCATGCGTGCAAATGTTTATAAACCACACTCCTACTAAGAGAAATTTGTAAGGCCATAAGGCCATGTACCTTGTGTATTGGGTTGTATACATTCCTAATTGTTAGTAGTGGACATTTCTGTTTTTGTTCTTGAGTTGAAAGTTTTCGACCATGAAGCTTTCGCTAGAATGCTCTCTGTTAGGAATCGTTGGTAGTTTTGATATTATAAAGTGACCTCTCCGCCTGTTCGTGGAATATGGTGTGCGGCCCCGACCGGACCTTCTACTATATCCCATGTAATAGGTAGGGATGTTACAATTTGGTATCAGCTTGTAGGTCTTTCTCTTCCGAATTTGTGGGCGAATTCTTTTATTAGGTGGAGAGCACGTGTAAGTGCTGTCGTTATAACACAAAATGAACTCAAGAATGTCCACTTAGGAATTAACATACACTTGTTTGCGGAATCTGCATATTCCTTTTTGTTTCTTACACAAATAGGTGACTAGAAGTCATGCAGGATAGTTAGAACACCAACGTTCCGATGAGAGTCCATCACCAGTGGAGGTGCCCACACCTCCTCCTTCTGCTGAAATTGTTCGTATGATTACGGAGACGGTACTTGCTGTGATGAATGCTCAGCAGGCTGGACAGGAAAGTCCT
Source organism: Platanthera zijinensis (assembly GCA_039513925.1). Classification (NCBI taxonomy): domain Eukaryota; kingdom Viridiplantae; phylum Streptophyta; class Magnoliopsida; order Asparagales; family Orchidaceae; genus Platanthera; species Platanthera zijinensis. The sequence continues at coordinate 92,483,874 of CM077093.1, read as the reverse complement.
GCAGCGGTGCCAAATCAGGTTGGGCTAAGGCAAGAACTGGTAGAAGTTGTGGTTGATCTTCGAGCAGCAGATAAATGACCTAAGAGGTTCATGAGCTTTAATCCTCCAACGTTTGATGGGACTAGTTTGCCGGCCCAGGCGGAGGATTGGCTCTCAAGGATAAGAAGGATCTTGACAACAATCATGGTTGAGGAGGAGCAGAAGATAACGTTAACCACCTTTCTGCTGGAGGGAGAGGCTCGGCTTTGGTGGGATGAGGTCGAACTGCATCACTTTGAAGGAAGGCAGTTAACTGAGGTCTCGATGGTGGAGTTCTCTCGGTTGTTCTTGGCAAAGCATTTGCCGACGCCGCTAAGGATTGCTATGGAATTGGAGTTTCAACGGCTGACGCAAGGAGAAAAGACCATGGATGACTATCTCCATGAGTTTACTCGACTGGGACGTTATGAAGGATCTATCTTTGCCGAAGAGGAGCGTAAGACCAGTAGATTCAATGAAGGATAGCGGGATGAGCTAAGGTTTTTGCTCTCGAGTTCTGTGAGCCAAGGATTTCAATAGTTTTTCTGTACGGCTAGGTCTTAGGAGAAGGACTTGAAGAGGACACAGGGCAAGAAGAACTTGGCAGTGATAAAGCCAGAGTTCAAGATGCCGTGTCCGGAGAAGTCTGGGTTCCGTAAGAGATGGGGAAAGAGGTCCAAATCTGCTAAACAAGCCCCTTAAGATGTTGTGACAGAGGCATCTTCTGGGTATGGTTCTCGAGCTTGTTACACGTGAGGAAAGCTGGGGCACTTTGCTCGTGATAGTAGCTCTATCCCTCCAAATGGAGAAAAGAAGGCGGGACCGTCGTATGTGGATAAAGGGAAGACATTAATGGAGTCTTCTTCATCGCAGGTGCTGCCCCGGGTCTTCAATCTCGGGCAACAGGAGGCTATCAAATAGGCTGATGTCTTCACAGGTACGGGTAGTTTGTAGTTTTACTTTGTGCCTTGTGCTGTGCTTATTTTAATTTTGGTAATATAATTTTTGTCCTTATACGGGACCATCCGGCAAGAGCCCTGTTCGATACAGGTGCCTCACATTCGTTTCTGTTTGAAGAATTTGTCTTACAGATCGGGGTACCTGCACCGACCAAGATAGACAGTATTAAGGTGCTCCTACCTAATAGATGTGTGTTGTGCGCAGATAAGTCGTGTAGTGTGGAAGTAAAGATAGGAAGTCAGGATTTCTTGGTGAACGCATCAGTGCTACCGATATCTGAGTTCAATATTATCTTTGGCATGGACTGGCTTTCAGGGCAGCATGCTAGTATAAATTGCACTTCCAAAGAGGTTACACTAGGTTAAGATACCAAACAAGTGACTAAGTTCAATGGCATGCGAGGGACGAGTAGGATACTGTTATCTGCTCTCCAAGTCTTTAAGGCAGTTTGGAAGGGTGTAGAGTTATTCTTCACACTTATAGAGGCTGTGGAGCCTAATGCCAGTATTAGTGAGGTGCCGATTATGTCAGAGTTTGCTGATGTGTTTCTGAAAAGTCTTCCAGGGTTACCACCCCAAATGGAGATCGACTTCGCTATCGAGTTGGTACTAGGTGCGAAACTTGTGGCCCGCTCGCCATATCGAGTAGTGCCAAAGGAAATGGCGGAGTTGAAGGTTAAGTTACAGGAACTACTAGAGCAAGGTTACATACGTCCAAGTCAATCACCTTGGTGCGCGCCAGTTCTCTTTATGAATAAGAAGGACGGTAGCTTGCGTTTATGTATTGACTACAGTGAACTAAACAAGCTAACGGAAAAGAACAAATATCTGATTCCACGGATTGACGACTTGTTTGACTAGTTAGTTGGCTCAAATGTACACTCCAAGTTGGATTTGAAGTCAGGTTATTATCAGTTGAGAGTTCGTGAAAGTGACATACCCAAAACAGCGTTCGGAATACGTTATAGTCACAATGAGTTCATGGTAATGTCGTTTGGGCTGTCCAATGCTCCATCGGTATTCATGGATTTAATGCATCGGGTGTTTAGGGAATACATGGATCTATTTGTAATCGTCTTTGTCGACGATATCCTCGTATACTCCCAAACTAAAGAAGATCATGAAAATTATTTGCGGTTGGTGTTGCACACCCTGATGAAGAACAAGCTCTACGCCAAGTTCTGTAAGTGTGAATTTTGGCTGTCGTCAGTGTCTTTCCTTGGCCATGTGGTTAGTGGAGAGGGCATTGTGGTGGATCTGACTAAGATTCTTGCTATACGGGAGTGGCATGTTCTTACTACTGTGGTGGAGGTCAGGAGTTTTCTTGGACTGGCGGGCTACTACAGGCGCTTCGTAGAGAATTTCTCACGGATAGCCTTGGCTCTCACCACACTGACAAGGAAGGATCAAAAGTTCGTTTGGATGCCCGAATGTGCACGAGCTTTCGAGGAGCTAAAGAGTCAGGTTACCACAGCGCCAATCTTGACATCGCCATGTTGTTTGGACCGCTTTGAAGTGTATAGTGATGTATCAGGGAGCGGCTTAGGCTGCGTTCTTCTAAAGATTGGGAAAGTGATAGCTTATGGCTCATGCTAGTTGAAGGTGCACGAATTGAATTACCCCGTCCATGATTTGGAGTTGGCAGCGGTAATATTCACACTTAAACTGTGGCGTCATTATTTATATGGCGTGAACGTGGATATATTCACGGACCATAAGAGCCTGAAGTATCTATTGGATCAGAAGGATCTCAACATGCGACAGAGAAGGTGGATTGAGTTTCTTAAAGACTACACCTTTAAGATTCACTACACTCCCGGTAAGGGGAATGTCGTCGCAAATGCCTTGATTCGTAGGACTCCGACAAAGGCTAATTGGTTGCTAAGGCATGATGAAAGCCTAATTTGAGAACTGGAAGTCTTAGAATTTTCTTGTGTTGACAAGGATTCCACTTCAAAGGCGTGTTTGAACTGGACAGAGGTACAGTGTGACCTTATAGATAGAGTTCGGCAGGCAATAGAGCTTGATGAAATTCTACAACGATATACAGCGGAGAGTTAAAATTCTCAGTTTTCTTTTAAGGACGGCCTTTTTCGGAGAGACAGACGTTTGTGCATCCCAAGTAGGTGTAAAATTCGTGAAGAATTGATGTATGAAGCCCACTTCACAAAATATTCAATTCACCCCGGGAGCACGAAGATGTATAAGGATATGAAGAAAATTTTTTGGTGGCCTGGAAAGAAGAAAGATATAGCACATTATGTTGCAAAATGCAGGACATGTGCCTTAGTAAAGGCTGAATGCCAAAGGCAAGGTGGTCTTTTGAAGTCGTTGTCTATTCCTATATGGAAATTTGATGACATCTCGATGGATTTCGTGCATGGGCTGCCGAGATCGCAACGCGGTAATGATGCAGTTTGGGTGATTGTGGACCGGTTAACTAAGGTGTCACACTTCATCCCGAACTGGAAGGACTACTCAGTTGAAAAGTTGGCAAAATTGTATGTGGATAATATTATACGATTGCACGGTGTGCCCCGTAGCATCGTTAGTGATCGTGATGGGCGTTTCACTTCAGGAGAATTAAGGCTAATTCACTAACTGTTGGGTACGAAATTGCATTTCAGTACGACCTTTCATCCTCAGACAGATGGTCAGACTGAAAGGACAAACAGGACATTGGAGGATATGCTCTGAATGTGTGCAGTAGATTCCGGGAAGAGTTGGGAAGATCATCTATATATGATCGAGTTCGCTTACAATAATAGTTATCAAGCTAGTATTCAGATGGCGCCCTTTGAGGCCTTATATGTTAGGAAATGTCGTACCCCTTTGGCTTGGGCGGAGACTGGCGAATCGAAGTTGTACAAGAGAAAAGAAATGGATGATGCTAACTCGACTATTCGGTTTATTTGAGAAAGATTATTGGTGGCTCAAGACAGGAAAGCAAAGTACTACAATGCCAAGCACCGAAATATAGAGTTTGCGGTGGGCGATTGGGTATACCTGAAAATACCTTTAAGGGCATGTCCAGGATACGGCGTCTGGAAAAGCTTAGCCCGAGGTATTTGGGACCGTTTGAAGTGGTAGAACGTGTAGGTGAGGTTGCCTATCGGTTAATGCTTTCAATAGAACTGAGTGGTTTTGCATGACGTGTTTCATGTCTCGGTATTAAGGAAAGCAATGAAAGAGCCATCTCAGTTGGTTGATGCGGATCGAGTATCTGTTAATAGTGGGCTGAAGACGAAGGTTAGGCATATTCAAATCGAGGATACGGTGGTTAAACAACTACGAAATAAAGCTGTCGAGATGGTCAAGGTCCGATGGGAACATTGTGGGCGAGAGAAGTTGTCATGAGAGCAGGAACAAGCCTTGCGTACTAAATTTCCCGAACTATTTTTGTAGTATTGTTATAACCATGTGTATGGACAATAGTATATTTGCATAGTATAAAAGTTTGTTTTGTGCTTAGTGAATTTTGGGATGAAATTCTTAAAAGAGGGGGAGAATTGTAATGCCCCAAAAACACTATAGGAATGGGAAGTGTTTTATGGGTTCTGGAGCCCTATTGTTTTCCCGGTCGGAGGTCACAGGCGTGTAAGGGGTGCTGACACGGGCGTGTCAAAGTTGAATCGGGCGTGTCAACATGCCGTGTCCTTCTCTGGAAACTGGGCTGTGTCGAGAGGCGTGTACACAGGTATTTCTTGGTACACGACCGTGTCACTCCTAACATGGGCGTGTCAGGACCCATGTCCACTAAGGGTCGTGTCGGTTCCAAAGAGCAGTTATGGAACACGCCCACCGACACAGGCGTGCCAGTTTGGGCGATACGGGCATGTCAACTTGGACACGGGCGTGTCACAACCCGTGTCCTGCTCTGGATCGACGATTTTGTGTGCAAGCAGGGCATACAGCCTGGCACACGGTCGTGTGCAAAGCCGTGTTCGGCCATCTGAAATGATTTTCAGAGTTAATCTGGGTCATTCATTTTTATTAAATACGATCCAACGGCCCTGGATTTCCTCCTAATGGTTTATGGACGGGAATGGGGAAGTTATTCCTCATTTTATCTTTGACTTTCTCTTTCTAAGGAGAAGAGAGAGGGGAGAGCAAGAGGAGGTAGGAGAAGAGGAATCTGGCCGCCGGTGGTGCTACGGTGGTACGAATCGCGTGCCGAATTCAGATTTGCGGAGGCAAGTGCGTTGCGGTCTTTTCCAACCGTGTACTTTTCTCCATGGCGCCAAAACGTGTTGTAAGGGTAATGATTTTCCACTCGGACATGTGAAGTCCTTCTTTCCTGTATTTGCGTAGGAATCCTCCACCAAAATGGTGAAATGCGAAGTGATTCCCGTGGGATCGGTGGTTCATCCCTTGCTTTGTTGCATTAGAACCAGAAGTGAGTAGAACGATTAGGCATTCTGTGTGAAGCCCATCCGGAAGTGAGTAGTAGGGATTGGTGATGCTTTGTTTGCAATTCGAATAAGATTCTGTGTTCATTGAATGTTTGTATGGAGTCCCTTAATGAATACTTGTGGTTTGGTGCAGTAGGAAGTACTGGAGGAAGTCCAGGAAAATGTGAGAGTTGATACTTGGTGTTCAACTCGTGTGGTCATGAGTACCATGTTGTGTGTTGTTTGGCCATTTTTCTACAACTAAAAGCCTTGGTGGCGAACGGGCTAGGAGATGTTGTACCTGCGTCGGTCCGGTGTGACGACTGACAATGATGAGCAACGGGCAAGGAGGATCTGTACCCGCATTATGGTTGTCTAACCTTGGGTGCTTAAGTCCCTGTTAGGATCTCATAGCGAGAGTCTTTGACCTGCGAGCCGTAAAGACTAGGAATGCTCATTTTGGACCATAAGGTTTAGAGACCTTGAATAGGTGGTGGGACCCTGGATTTTCGGGTACACCAATAAGGTGCCCTGAGTGCACGGAGCGTCGGGTCGTCGTGCTGACGTTTGTGTTATGTTTTTGTTATTGTGGTTGTGCACAACCGTGGTAGATTGTAGTATACATATGCTGGTTAATAAAATGCTTTGCAGGGAAGGAATTCTGCTGCCCCATGCCAGGGACAGGGTCGTTATAACTGGTCAGCTGAATTCTGAACGTTTCCCTGTTTGCCGCCGCTTGGTGGATTGTTTCTTGTAGATGGAGATTGCCCAAGAGGGAAATAGCGGGCTTAAGCCCTGCTTGCGCTGCTGCCCTTGAAGGCTTTACTTTGCTTTACTCTAGTTTATGTGTGGCCGGTCTGCGTGCCGATGTTTGTAAACAACACTCCTATTAAGAGAAATTTGTAAGGCCATAAGGCCATGTACCTTGTGTATTGGGTTGTATACATTCAGAATTGTTAGTAGTGGACATTTCTGCTATTGTTCTTGAGTTCAAAGTTGTTAACCATGAAACTTCCGCTAGAATGCTCTGTGTTAGGAATCGTTGGTAGTTTTGATATTATAAAGTTATCTCTCCGCCTATTCGTGGAATATGGTATGGGGCCCCAGCCGGACCTTCTACTATATCCCATGTAATGGGTAGGGATGTTATAGAACTAAAGCTCTGTGTACACAGTGTCGAGTGGGTGTGTTGCACTTGCATGTTATCATCATGGAATAATTGCATGTCATAGCATAAACATTGCATATAACCCTGACACCTATTGTATAAAGTGGTATGGGATGCTTTATACAATAGGCTCTGCAAAACGACACCTTGGTTTATATGATAGCGCGAGCGTGCTTATAAGTTAAGATTTTATTTAGTAAATATATATGTATGCTTGCTAGAAAACCGACACCCTATCGTATAAATTGGTAGGGGACTTTTTATACGATAGGAGCCTTGCAAAAGATCCCTTGGCTTATGTGCTTTCATATAAGCTAAGGTTACTTATTTCTTGAGTAGCTTTTCTTACCTTTGTTATTGCTTTATTTATACATGCTCATCAAACTGCTAGTCTAGTTTTGTCGACACCTGCATTTGCTATTCTCCACTATCATTTCATCTCCTTTCTTCCTCCCTGCTCGGTGCCTAGGAGTCATGGGGGAAGGGGTAGGGATGATAGGACTTAGTCTTTTAGACTAACGGTTTTCGAACCACATCATTTTAGGGGACCGTGGAGCCCATCATGGAGGAGCAGCCTTGGAGGTCGGCACGCTTGGAGATGGGGCAGTCTAGTACCGGAGTTCAGACAGTTGGGGCTGTGAGTCATGATCGTTAGAAGTTATTTTAGTTTTGCTTCCGCGGATGAGAGATATGTAGTGAGGATTTTGATGTACCGGGCCTGTGCCTTACTTTCTGTACTTTTATTATATCTGTGGACACTCCCTTCGTAGAGAATATTTACTATATATGTGATGCTTGTGGACTTGCCTTTATTATATTGCTACAGTTGTGATCGAATCAGCCGGTAGGATCGGCAATTTGTAGTGGCGACCTTCCCGAGTGTTAAGGTGTCACCGCAAAGCGACGGTTCTGGGCCTAAGACTCCGATGTTGTAAAAACAAAAAAAATGGGTCTTACATTTTGCATACCATTTGCATTTTTCTTTTCTGAAAGATGACTTTGTTAAAAATAGAGAAGGATCCTTTCCTTCAACTTTGGCTTTGTTAATCTGTGAGAGTCCTATCAGTTCATGAAATCTAGCCATTTTGGCGGAGGTCTCCTGTTCTGGATCTATAAAATGAATTGTAGGAGTCTCTGGCCTTTTTGGACTAGAGTCCTGCTTTGATTCATTAATTTTGTTTGTAAGAGTTCTCTTGGTTGAAGCTGGAGGAGGTTGGATTTGAGAAGATTGCTGACTGTTATGCCTGGAATATCTTTGATATGTCTTGGTCACTGGAGCAGCTTTTTGAGTAATATTTCCATAAGCACCTAAAGGAGGAGGAGGAGGAGGGTCTTTCCTAAATTGCCTAGGAGGAGACCTGTACCTTCTCCTCTTCTTCCTTTCTTTATGTTCATTCTTGGATAGCGACATCCATTGAGGCATCCCTGGGTATTGAGTAATCTTTTGCAAGATATAGTAAGTGGTGTCATTGGGAGGATTAGGCTTAGGAGCAACCTTTAGAATAATCTTCCTCTTCTTTGTAACTTTCTTCTTAGATTTAGAATCAGCAGAATCATCAGAATCACCATCTGTGTCATCTTCAGAAGAACTTTGAGGATTATCATATAAATCATCTATTTTTTTTATTGTTTCCTTTGAAATCTATTTATCAGCCAGAGGAGGAGCTAGAAATTGAACAACTGCAGGAAAGGCAACAATCTCTGTGACCATCTGTGAATCTTATATATCTTTGTCAGTCAATATAAAAGCATTCAGATCACACTACTAGACGATTTTTTTTGCCACGGGGGAAAACCGTGGCTAATACTGCAGTATTAGCCACGGTGTCTATTCCGTAGCTAATAAGCTAGTATTAGCCACAGATGAATAATCCGTGGCAAATAACAAGGCTTTTTGCCACGGTTTGCCTGTTTCGTGGCTAATAATCAAGTATTAGCCACAGAGGCCAAATCCGTGGCAAACAGTCGGATTTTTTTTAGTCCAACACCGCCAACTAAAAGATCGATTTGGGGTTTATATTGCCCAATCTCAATTAATGTTTGAAATAAAATTGGCTCGCAGGCGGCGGCGGCGGCGGCTGGGTGGCGGCGGCGGCCGGGCGGCGGCGACGGTCGGGCGGCGGCGGCGGCCGGGCGGCGGCGGCGGCCAGGCGGCGGCGGCGGCGGCCGGCCGAATTTTTTTTCTATTATGAAATAGCATTTGTTACAAGCCCTTTAGCCAAAGCAATTGAACCGTGGCAAATAAGGAAGTTTTAGCCACGACAATTAAACCGTGGCTAATAACTTATTTGCCATGGATTCAGCGTGGCTAATACTATTAGCCACGCTCGTATTGCCCACGCCCATTTGCCGTGGGTAGGCCGTGGCTAAATGGTATTAGCCACGGTTTTGGACATTTAGCCACGACAATCTGCCGTGGTTAAAAGTATGTTTTCTAGTAGTATCAGGATCATTTTGCATCTATGAAATCTCTTGTGCAACATCTTGTGCAATCAAATCATCTAAGCTGGGAATAGGAGTGTCATCCATAACATAGGTTGGGACTTTAGCTTCCACAACCATGCCAGTAGCAAAACTGTTCTGAATGGCCTGAAGAGTTTTTGTACTTACTTGAGCTGTATAACAAATAATATCTATGCAATACATAGGAGAAACAAATAAAAGAATGTTTTGAAAGAGAGGATAGATACAACTCTAGAGGGGGGGTGAATAGAGTATTCAAAAATATTGACACCCTACTCAACTCCCTTAGAGTTAATTTGCGGAAAGAGTTTATAGATGTTTCAAACCCTAGAGCCTAACAAAAAGTGAAGTGCACAAGAGAAAGCTAACTGTAATTATAGTTGAGCTTTGGTCTTATCACAGCAACTAGCAATCCTAGTTATTTCTACTCACAGCCACAGCGCAATAATTAAAGTAAGCAACACAGATGACATAAGAAGATTTATAGTGGTTCCCTCTAAATAGGTATGTCCGCTCTTCTACCACCCTGGTAGGAATCCACTACAGGTTTTTGTTCAGGTTCCCTGCCACCAACTGATCTGATTTAGGTAGATCAAGTAGACCCTTTGAGCTTCTGATCAGGAGCTCAAAATCCATCACAGGTTTTTGATCAGGTGCCCTGCCACCAAGGTTCACTTTTGAAGGGAGTAATAACCCATTATACAGGAGGTTGAGAGAGTTAGAATGTCTTCTCTATTGTTAAAACAGATTAGAGAAGCTAGTGGATTGCACAGAGCTAGAAAGCTCTAAAGAATCAAGGCTCCCCCTGACTTAGAGAATATCCAGGAAGAAGTCTTGCTTTATGGTGCAGGAACTCTACTGAAATTTTGACAGAGAGCTGTCTTGAAGATCTTGAAGGAGAAGCTTGAAGAAGACTCTTGATGTAGAATGAATGTTCTTCGTCAATAGCTTTTCTTTCTTCTTCTTCTTCTTCTTGAGACACTGAGTGAATGTTCCTGGCAGCAGGATGAACTCAGGATTGAAGAAGAGAGAGTTGAAGAAGGATGATCTTCTCAGTTGAATGTAATAATATCTGAGAGCAGTATCTCTTCTTGCTTTGAATCTGTATATGAAACTGTGTATCCACTTGTAACCTCTTCTTTCTCTGTATATCTGTATGTGTGTGAATCTCTGTCTTTTGATAACACTTTATATATTGGCCTTTGTAACGGCTCTAATCTTTGTTTGAACTTTGTCTTCTTCTGAGATCTGCAATCTGGGCTGCAAATAGCACAATACAAAAAACATATCCTGCAGACAGACATCCTATAAAGGGATAAAGCTTTCTAAGAAGCTGTATATCCAATCTGATAAAAGGAGTACTAGAGAAAGTCACATCAGAGCAAACTCTTTACAGCTAGAGAAGACTTTTGAGTCTAATGGCTATAAAGGACAGCATGGCAGATAAAGCAGAAAGATATTTCAACTAATAAGACAAAAGACTTTGTCAGATAAAACTTGACTTATGAACAAAGGATGGGGCAAAGATTGCCTTGAGATGTATGCATAAAATGAATGAAAAAATCTTTAATAAAATATGCCAAATAATTAGGTAATAAATCATAGAATAGAAGGAGTAAAAAATTACTAAAGGCAGACAGAAGATCGTCGAATGATCCACAAAGATCGTCGAAAGAAGCACAGAGATCGTCGAACTATCAAACAGATAGTCGAACGAAACAGATATTCGAACTATCAAAGCAGATAGTCGAACTACCATAGCAGATAGTCGAACTATCAGAACAGATAGTCGAGCTATCAAATTATTGAACTATCAAGGCAGATAGTCGAACTATCAAACAAAATAGATAGTCGAACTATCAAACAGATAGTCAAGCTATCAGATAGTTGAACTATCAAAGCAGATAGTTGAACTATCAAACAGAACAGATAGTCAAACAATCAAACAGATAGTCGAACTATCAAACAGAACAGATAGTCGAACTATCAAACAGATAGTAGAGCTATCAGATAGTTAAACTATCAAAGCAGATAGTTGAACTATCAAACAGAACAGATAGTCGAACTATCAAACAGATAGTTGAGCTATCAGATAGTTGAACTATCCAAGCAGATAGTTGAACTATCAAGAAATCTGTCTGGGCAAAAGAAGTCGAACAGGGTTCGACGATCGACGAGGCAGATACCACAGATCATCGAGCTAACAAGAGTTGAACTAACTCAGAGTTAGACGATCTGCTGACTGACGATAGTCGACCAACTGATAGATGATCGTCGAACAGTTGATAGACGATAGTCGAGCAGCGTTCGACCATAGTCGAACCAAAAATAACTTAACCAAATCTTCATTTAGAAAAGTGACAACTCTACAACTGAGGAAAAACTAACCTAACAACTAACCTTTGACCATAGATAAATCTTGGGTCAAGAAACTAATTGAGAAGACTTAACACAAATCCAAACTAGGGTACCAACAATCTCCCCCTATTTGGGTTAAGTCTCTCAAAACAAAACTACTGGAAATAAATATAACTCAGGAAAAGAAACATCTAAGCATCAAATTACATCAATCAAACAGTCAAATAAACATACTGTCAATACATAAAACTTAAGCAGCATCAAAATCTGGTTTAGATACAGAAGAACCAGGAAGGAAAGAAATTTTTCTGAAGGGATCTAGAGCTTTCTTTTTTGATATCTTCAAGTCTTGTTCTCCAATGATTTTAGATTGTCCTGCTCTTGGCACTACTTCTTCTGGGTGCTTTTTCATATATTTAGAAGGATCAAAAACCTCAGGTCTGACCTGGAATTTGTCTAGCTCCTTCTTTCTAAATTTTGGTATAGTAGTTAAGCTTGTAATATCTTTACCTTCAGCTCTGGCTTGTCTGATCTGGGCTGATCCAACTAATTCAAGAAATCTTGCCATCCTGTAATCAGGATTAAGTTCTTGGCTTTCATATTCATTATCACCAGTTGGATCTAGAGGTTTTACAGTTTTGAATTTTGTAGAGAGTTCTAGCATACTTGCAGCTGGCTCTTTATTTTCTTGAATAACTAGAGAAGATGGAGGAGCAAACTCTGCATATTTTTTACTTGATTTTTCAGAGTAAATAATCCTTTTTCCTTTTGAATCTGTTTTCTTTGTTTGAGCTAGCTTTTTGGATGGTATGATTTTGCTTTCTTTAGGAGGTGATGCTTTTCTCTTGGGAGAAGGAGGAGGAGAAAAGGTTGGCTTCTGATATACTATCTCCTTCACTTACTCTTTTGTATCAGCCTCTTGTCTTTGATGTCCAGGTTGAGATCTGCCTTGATATCCTGGATTACTTCTTCTTTGATGTGCTTGAGACGGAGTGAATCTAGCAGAAGGGGCTGAGGGATTGGCAGACACATTTCCAGATGCTCCTGCACTAGGAGGTGGAGGAGGAGGGCCTCTAGGAGTCCACTTGGGAGCTGGACTGTCATATCTTTATCTTTTCTTTCTCTGCTTTTGTTGATTCCTGGATAGTCCCATCCAATGTTGATATTCTTTAGATTTGGGATCTATCCCTTTCAGTATGTAATAGGGAACATCATGATAAGGGTTTGGAGGAGGAGGAGCAGCAGCTTTCCTTTTTCTTTTTACTGCTTTCTTCTTCTTAGAACTTTCTGAATCATCAGAATCATCCTCATCATCAGAATGAGATGATGGAGGTTGATCATAGGGTCAAAAGCCTCTTGCTCAGCTTGTTCTTTGGCTTTCAATGCAGCTTTCTCTCTTTCTTCTTCTAAGGCATCCTGTGCCAGAAGAGTATCAAGGTCTAGTCCTGGGGTGTCATCCCAGACTGTAGATCTTTTTTCTTGTTCATCTGAAACTTTCTCTTGCTCATCTGAAACTTTCTCTTGCTCAACTGAAACTGTCTTGAGGACCAGTTCATCTTGCACAGCTATCTGAGCTGGAGGAGTAGATATAGGTTCTTGAACAACAGGTTCTTGAGCTAGTTCTGGAGCTTCTAGATCTTCTTGATCTTCTTGCACTTGATCTGTAGTATCAGGAACACATAGATTTTCTAAATGGTATTGAAACATCCCTTCAAGGTATTCACAGACTAGCATGTCAGTTAACATGTCAAGGAATTGAGTAAATAAATTACCTTCAGGATTTTCTAACTCCCATAAGTCATCTAGATAGGATGTAATGACTCCTTCTATGAATAGAGCTACTATGGGAGTGGAGGTTTCTTCAAGGCATACTTTGAAGGAAAATTCTTCTTCCATTATGATATCAGATGGCCTCTGAACTGGTTCTGGTTCTGCAGATGATGTTGTAGTGTCAACTGGATCTGCTGCTTTAGGAAGTTCATCTGTTAAAGTCTTTTCTGGGGCTTCTATCTCTTCTGTAACTGCTATTTCTTTTTGAATTTCAGCTGGGGGATCTGCTGGAAGAATAACAAGGGGCAGTCCTAAGGCATCTTCCTCGAACATCTCCCCCTGCCTGATTTCAGTAGATACTGAAGTTAGGCCCCTAAGTGAAGAGGGATCTGTAGACTTGGAGAGGGCTATGATGGAGGATGATAGGGAAGAGATGGTAGAAATAAGAGGGGAAATTGCTTCTTCAATCATGGTTTTGATTGAAGGAGTAATTAGCTCCAAGATGTTTGCAATGAAAGCTGGAGTTATTTCAAAAGATGTGGATGGGGGAAGCTCAGTAGATGGAAGATCATTAGGGATGATGGTCTCCTGATGAGATATGTTGTGAACTGTTGATTGATGGGTGGATGCAGGAAGATCAAAATGATCTTGGGGAGAAATTAGTGACTGAGGTGGAGTGGGTAGATTCTCAGAAACCAACAGATCAAAACTAGGATGAGAAATCCTAGCAAGATATGAAGGAAGTGGAGATGCTGGTGGTGATGCATGGAGAATAGTGGAGGAATCAAGTAGAAGAGAGACAAAGGATGTAGATGGTAATGCAGAAGTAGATGGCACTTCAGTAGAAGTGGATGGTAATGCAGAGGTGTATGGCAATGCAGAAGTAGAAGTAATGGGGGGAATGGAGGATCCTTCTTCATGTAGGTGAGGAGTGACTAGTACAGTCCTGGTGTTCTCAGATAACACAGGAGCTACCCCAGCTGGTGAAGGCTTCTTAATGCTCCTTTTCCACTTAACAAATAAGGTGGGATCCATTTTCTTACTGGCATTGATGGAAGTTGCAACTGTACCCAACAGTTGAGGATATTTTTCTTTTAGGAAAATTCCTATTACCCTTCCAAGGGTTACTTCCTTCTTGCTGTTTTTCTTTCTGATCAAATCAAACATTATCCCTGCCCAATTTATCTCTTTCTTATTGATAATTGCAATCATCAAGGCAAACTGCTGCCTGGTTATATTGTCGTGAGCTGAGTGCTTACCCAAAAGCACTTTTCTAACAAGTTCAGCTATGAACTTAATCCTCAAAGGGAAGTTAACTTTCAGCAGCTTTGTAGGAATGCCCTCAACATGTCCTTGATCGACGAGCATTCTTCCATACTCTTGAATATCTTGGTCATATTCTTCTTGTCCATTCAATAATCCGAAAATTTCAGTCAGTACGGCAGGAGTCAGGATTACCACTTCGCCGCCTATTGTCCCGGTTATGGATTCGTCGCTGGAAGACGAAGAGTAAAACCATTCTTTGATCTCTGGAATGTTGATCATGATCCTTCTTCACATCAGCTTTTCCAATCCTTGATCCTTGCAGAGCTGTAGAATCTCTATAATCTCCGCATCGCAGGCGCTGAACGAGTCGAAATCCACGCTGAAACCGGCGTCAAACTTCATCGCTGTCAGGAGAGCTGGAGCAATCGCCATTGATTTGGTTGGAGAGAACGACGAAGACGAAACGACAGAAGGCGCGGAGCAAAGCTCAAGTCAAAACTCACAAGCAGGAGTGAGGAATATGAAATGACGAGCTCTGTCTACTACAAAAAGAACGATCTATTAACCTAGGTCGACCATCGGTTTTATATTAAAACAAACAATCGTCGATCTATTTTAACAGATACTGGAGACGATAGTCGAACGGTCATTCGACGATCGTTTCCTGAAGCATAGTAGTCGATCAATCTTTCGACTATTTCTGTCTTCACAAACAAATGAGCTGTCGTCACCCATAGGTCGACGATAGGCTTGACCTGTTCGACTATCGTTGAGCGTCGTTCGATGATATTCAAACAGATTTCAACAAGGCAGAAGTCACACTTAATCTTTTCCATTAATCATGCCTAGTTGAAGAAAAAAGAATAGATACTTCTGTTCATCTAAGGGCTTGGTGAAAATATCACCTCTCTGAAGGTCAGTGGATATGAACTCAAGGCTGATCTTGTTCTTTTCCACACAATATCTCAGGAAATGGTGTCTGATCTCAATGTGCTTGGTCCTAGAGTGGTGCACAGGATTTTGTGAAATGGAGATAGCACTGGTACTGTCACACATGATTTTTGTGTTCTTGTGTGTGTACCCATAATCCAAAAGCTAGTTTTGAATCCACAGGATCCGTGAACAACAACTAGCAGCTGCTATATATTCAGCCTCTGCAGTTGAAGTTGAGACAGAAGCATATTTCTTACAGAACCAAGAGACTTATCTCTCTCCCAGGAACTGACATGTTCATGAGGTACTTTTCCTGTCAACTCTACAACTAGCATAGTCAGGATCAGAGTATCCAATTAACTCAAATTCTTATTCAGCTGGGTACCACAGTCCTAAATTTGGACATCCCTTCAGGTATCTCAAAATTCTCTTGAGAAGAATGAAATGAGATTCCTTAGGGTTGACCTGGAATCTAGCACATAGGCATGCGACAAACATTATATCTTGTCTGCTTACAGTTAAATACAATAGGAAACCAACAATGGCCCTATAGTTTTTCTGATCAACTGGCTTACCCTGATCATCAGAATCTATAACTGCATTAGTAGTCATAGGTGTATGCATTGCTGAAGCATCAGCCATCCCAAACTTCTTTACCAATTCCTTGGCATATTTGGATTGGGAGATGAAGATGCCATCAGCATCTTGCTTTACTTGGAGACTAAGAAAGTAAGATAGCTCACCCATACTACTCATCTCAAACTTAGAGTGCATCAGGTCAGAGAACCTTTTGCAAAGTTTGGGATCAGTGGAGCCAAAAATAATATCATCCACATAAACTTGAACCAATAGGAGTGTGTCCTTGTGTTGCTTAATGAAAAGGTTTCTATCAACTACTCCCGTAACAAAGTTGTGCTCTAACATGAAACTAGCTAAAGTATCATACAAGGCTCTGGGTGCTTGTTTAAGTCCATAAAGAGCTTTTTGCAACTTGTAAACAAATGAGGGTTGAGTTGAAGAAACAAACCCAGGAGGTTGTTCAACAAACATGAAAGTGAGAGAAAGATCTACCTTGACTCTAGAGGGGGAGTGAATAGAGTATTTTAAAATAAAGTTAATAATTAAAAATTATAAGGCAGTGGAAGATTAGATTTAATTATATGTGTATAGTGCTTGTAGAAAAATAAAGTTAAAGCAAGAAATAAGAATCACACAGCACACAACAATAACAAACACACAGCAACCAGAAGACACAAGGATCTATAGTGGTTCCCCAAAACTTGGGTACATCCACTCTTCTACAACCCTTCGTAGGAATCCACTACAGGATGAGTTGATCAGGTGTCCTGGGCACCAATGAGCTTTTGATAAGGTGCTCAAAAACCAGATCTAGATTTTTTGATAAGGTGTCTTGCCACCACTGAGTTTTGATCAGGTCTCAGAAAACAAATTCAGAACTTTTGAAGGGAGTTTTGATAACCCTTTTACAGCAGGAAAAGAAAAAGAAAGAGATGATGATGTCTTCTTTGTCTCAAATCACTGAGAGAAGACTAGTGGATTTTTGGTGTTGTCAAAGCTCCCCCTGAGATGTAGAATGGTTCAGGAGTGAGAACTTTGTTAGGGTGATAGGCCTTCAGAAGCTTCAGATCTCCAGCAGAAGATGATTCCAGCAGATGCTGAAATATTTGGTGTCTTGAGTCCTTGATGTTGAAGCCTTTGAACACTTGATGATTCAGTAGATTTGTAAATCACAGAAGTTGAAATCTTGATCAGAGAAATTGTGTTGTTCAATCTTCTATAATGTAATCTAATTCATCTATATCTCTTTGTATTGTCTGTCTTGATCACTGTATCTTGTGTGTCTATTTTTAGAACAATGAAAACTGAAGGAGTATATCAGATATTCTCTTAGACGGTCGTTTAATTAGTCATAAATGACTTCCATGTTAGACAACTGTATCTGGGGAAAGTCCTAAGCAATATTCCATTTAGTCTTTCCTTGAAACTTGCATCAGATTGATTGAAATGGCTACGAAATCTTTTGCAATCAATGCAGGAATTAATTCTGATTATAATCCATAACTATCATTGAATTTGAATTTCGAAGGCGTCGATCACTCACAGAAATCATCGATCTGAGCTCTGCGATTGTTGAACTGAGCTCAGAGATTGGATTAACACAACAGACAGAAAACATCGAACTGAGCTCTACGATCGTTGAATTGAGCTCAGCGACTGGGAAAGTAACTAAAGACAGGTCATCGATCTGAGCTCGAAGATCGTCGACCGGAGTTCGAAGACTTAGCAGGGTTGAGCTCAGATCGTCGAACGGAGTTCGACGTATCGTCGAACTGAGTTCGACGAAAATTGTCTTTGTCTCAGCTCTAAGTCTTAATCTTTGAATGGTCCTGGGGGCAGCTTCAAACCTAAGGTCTAAGCCCTAGACTCATTCTAATTTGACCTTTTCAACTTTACATCTAGGTCAAACCAATTTCCTAATAACATAGTGATCCTTGACCAAATTAGTAATAGGGTGTTCCAACAATCTCCCCCTATTTGGGTTAGGATTACTATTTACAGGACTCAATAAGAAATACAAAAGCATATACAGAAAAGCAAAATATAAAACAACAGAGCAGAACATAGCAGCATTCAGATAGAATATCAGCAAATGTTTAAAGATGAATGTACTGCCTGCTTACAGAGATCATTTTCTTTCACTTCCTTTCTTAAATACAATCTCCCAGTTAGGATTGAGAGCCTCTTTCTTTGATCTTCTGTCATCTTCTGCACCTAAGGAGGTTTGGGATCTAGGCCTTGGAACTATAGCCTCAGGATGCAGTTTCATGTAATCCTCTGGGTCAAAGAACTTCCTTGAAGCATATCTTTCCAATTCTGCCTTTCTTTGGTTTGAAAGAGTGGAGATGTTGGAAGTATCTTTACCTTATTCTCTGGCCTTTTTCAATTGATCTAGAGCAGCAAGTTCCTTCATCCTGGCAGTCCATGATAGAGGATTGTTTTCTTGATCCTCAAAGGGAACTGAATGTTCATATCTGTTTATGGTTTCTGAAGTAGTAGATGTCCTTGTAACAACAGTATCTCTGAGTTTGTAAGGGAAAGGACCTTGAGTTTAGTCCATATGTCTTTGTCCTTCCCTTTACTATTTGGAATAAGTTCTATATTCTCTCTAACTTCCTCTGTGATGACCTCTTCTTGACTGATAGCTTTTCTGATATTGTCTACTGGGATGATATCTCTGGGAAGATTGGGAGGAGCTTTGAAGCAGAGGTTTGAAAAGCTGAGCCTCCACCTGATCCTTAATATGGAGGAGGAGGAGGCTGAAACTGGGAGGGTCCTTTCTCACACTTATCCAATTTCCTTTTCTTTTTCATAGCCTTTAACTGATTTTTAGAATATTGCATCCAGGGCTCTAAAATCTGGCAGTCATGCAGAATATAATAAGGTATATCATTAACATCTTTGGCCTTTGCAGGAGGAACTTTCATCATGGCCTTACTTCTAGCTTTCCTCTTCTTAGCAATGGTGCCAGCAGAGTCATCAGATTCAGTATAGAAATGGTCACTATCAGAACTCTGTGGTCTATTATACAGATCATCTATTCTCTTGATGTATTCCTCTTGGAGTTTTGATTTCTCAGGAGCAGCAGGAGCAGGAAGAGTTGGGACAACAGCAGCAGTATCAACATCAGCAGATAGCATTTCAATATCAGTGGATTCAATAGATATAACAGCAGCAACAGTAGTACAAACAGAAGCATCAATATCCTCAGCCTTAAGAGAATTGACATATGATATAATCAGGCTGGGATCACATTCTGAAATAGACACAATGGCCTTAGTGAAGTCTTCAACTACCTGAGTTGGTAAATATCTTCTCTGAAGAATATCAAAAGCACACAACAGTGACCCGAGGTCCACTGTAAACACTGGTAATGGTGCAGCAGCAGGAACTTCTTCAGCTTCATGAGGCATCTCCCCCTTCCTTGATTCAGTTTGAACTAGATCAAGGCACTCCATTAAAGGAACTGCCTGAGGAGAGGAGATAACAGACAGCCTGTCAGATAGCTCCTGTATAGATTTGAGGAGTGGAGCCATAGAGGTCTCCAGCAGGTGTACTAGCTTGGGGGCCAGTAACTCATAAAGCCTATTTGCAAGAGCTGAAAGATCCACGTGCTCAAGAGATACTTGTGTAGAGGTGGAGGATGAGGAGGCTTGAACTGATGGTGGATGGGCTGCAAGAGATGCTGTGGTGGATGGTAGAATGGATGGTTTAGAGATAGGGATGGTAAAGATGGATGGTATAGGAGTGGAGATGGATGGAGTGAAGGATGGTTGGGAGAGTATATCTTAAAGTTTTTGTTGGTAGGAGGAGGTAGAAGGGAGCTCAGGATGAGAGGAAGGGGAATCATCCATGAAGGAATCTTCCAATATGTTGAAGGATGGAATGGTAAGAGGTGAATAATAGTGGAGAGGGTGGAATGTTTCTGAAGTGGCTGGAGGAGATAGGGGTGATGAGATGGTAATGGGGGAAGAGATGGTTATAGTTGAGGAAATTGTTGTGGTTGATGTGGAGATGGAGTTAGAAACAAGTGGAGGAGAAGGGGGAGAGGAGGCAGGAAGTTCTTCTGGAGCTTGAGAGGAAGTGACTACAGGAGTCCTTGTGCCTGAAGCTATGACAGTCCTGGCAGGATTTATAATCTGCCTATCCCATTTCCCAAATTTGGCACGGGTTAATCTCTTAGATGCATTTATGTGCATCCCATTGGAAACAAGTCATTCAGGGCACCTGTAATGCAGGAAAACCCCTAGGATCCTCCCAAAATTTACAAAACTTTTGTTAATTTTCTTTTTGATCAAATCAAAGAAGATAGATCCCCAATTCAGTTGTTTCTTGTCAACTATTGCTCCCATTAAACAGAACTGATACCTTGAGATGGTATCATGTGCTGAGTGCTTTGCTAGCAGCACTTTGCCCACAACATCAGCCAAAAATCTATACTTAACAGATAGGTTCTTTTTCAACATCTTACTAGGGTTTACAGCAGAGTGACCCATTCTATCTAACATGGAATCAAAATCTTCACCAGACATATCAGGGGAATCATCTCCAGAACTTAAGTTGAATACCTCAGTCAGAAGAATAGGGGACAATGGTACCTGAGTCCCGTTGATCGTGCCGACTAAAGTATTCTCATCCTGATTGTTTGCAGTAAAAACTCATTCCTTTATCTCGTCGGCCGCTATCTTCATTCTGGTCGACATGATAACCACCAACTGTTTTTCCTTAAAGAGTTCCAGAATGTCCTTAAAAATTTGATCTCTGCCATCGAAAGAATCCATATCGTTATCAAATCCAGTGTCAAACTTCATCTTTGCGAGAGCCGCAACGTTAACTGCCATTGAAGACCTGCAAAAATATTACCAAACACAACCAAGTGTAGTAATGTTTGGAGGGAAAGAGAGAAATTACAGAGAGTATGAATGCGTAAACGAAGAACGACGGCGAAGAATGATTTTTATATTAGGGTTCGACGGCAGAAAGGAAGAATCGTTGAACTTTGTTCGACGATTGGGGCTTCTAAGGGAAGTCGAAGAGATTTCAATATCGTTGATCTCCGTTCGACGACATTGACGAGCGTCGAGCTCCGCTCGACGACCGCTTAATAGAAGGAAGGATAGCTTAAAGCTATCAGACGGCGCTGAACTCAGGTCGACGATTCAGGAAACGTCGATCTGCATTCGACGATTTTTGGGAAACCGTCGACCGTCGTTCGACGATTTCTTGGGAAAACGTCGAGCACAGTTCAGAGACAGAAACTATCCTACAGACACAAAAAGAAATAATTTTTTAGCCTAATCTTGGTCTGTTTTTAGATTTTAAAAATCTTGGAATTTATTTTAGACAGCCTCCATCTAGCATTCCTAACTGATTAAGGAAGAAGGTATGTTTCTTCTCATCCAAAGGCTTGGTGAAAATATCTCCCCTTTGCAAATCAGTTGGGATATATTGTAGTTCAATTTTATTCTTTTCAACATTATCTCTTAGAAAGTGATGCCTAATCTCTATATATTTTGTCCTACTATGGAGGACTGGATTTTGTGCTATGGAGATAGCACTAGTGTTATCACAAAAGATTTTCTACCCTTCTAAATTGTAGCCATAGTGTAGAAGCTGGTTTTGAATCCACAGAATTTTTGAGCAACAACTGCCTGCTACCATGTATTCAGCTTCAGCAGTTGAAGTAGACACAGATGTCTATTTCTTACAGAACCAGGAGAAAAGTCTGTCACCAAGGAACTGACAAGTTCCACTGCTGCTTTTCCTGTCTACTCTACATCCAGCATAATCAGTATCTGAAAATTTAGTTAATTAAAATCCTGAGTCTTTTGGATACCAGAGTCCTAGATTTGGACAACTTTTCACATACCTGAGAATCCTCTTTACTAAAGTTAAGCGTGACTCTCTAGGGCTTACTTGGAACCTAGCACATATGCATGTAGCAAAAATTATTTCAAGTATGCTAGCTGTAAGGTACAGTAAAGAGCCAATCATTGCTCTATATGTTGTCTGATGAACATGTTTTCCATGTTCATCAGCATCCAATACAGCATTAGTAGGCATAGGTGTTTTCATACAAGATGCTTCAGACATACCAAACTTCTTAACCAATTCTATTGCATATTTTTTTTGAGAAATGAATATGCCTTCAGCATGTTGTTTGATTTGCGATCCTAGAAAGAAGGAAAGCTCACCCATGCTACTCATTTCAAATTTAGAGTGCATCAGATTGGAAAACTTCTTGCACAATTTTGAATCAGTAAAACCAAAGATAATATCATCTACATATATTTGTACTAGTATGGTATGGGACTTATGGGTTCTAATAAAAAGAGTTTGGTCTACTCTACCCCTAATAAAATCATTTTCCAGAAGGAAGCATGCTAGGGTCTCATACCATGCTCTAGGAGCTTGCTTGAGACCATAAAATGCTTTGTGCAATTTGAAAACATGATCAGGATAAGTTGAAGAGATAAAACCTGCAGGTTGTTTAACATAGACTTCCTCTTTGATGTCTCCATTGAGAAAAGCACTCTTTACATCCATTTGGTAGACCTTGAATCCCTTGTGAGCAGCATAAGCTAGGAATATTCTGATGGCTTTTAACCTTGCAACTGGTGCAAAGGTCTGGTCATAGTCTATTCCTTCTTCTTGAGAGTAGCCTTGAGCAACTAGCCTTGCCTTGTTCCTTACAATGACTCCTTGATCATCCAACTTGTTTCTGAACACCCACTTTGTTCTAATAATTGAGTGATCCTTAGGCTTTAGCACTAGTTCCCAAACTTTATTCCTCTCAAATTGATGTAGTTCCTCTTGTATAGCAATGATCTAGTGGGGATCTTGTTCTGAATCTTGAATGGATTGAGGTTCCACTTGAGATAGAAAGCAAGTGAGCATCAGGTTCTGGTTGACCTGATTTCTGGTTTGCACACCAATTGAGATGTCTCCAATCACTTGGGAGATTAAGTGATCTCTTGTTGTTACTAAATCAACAGGGGGTGTTGATTGTTCACCAACCATTGTTGTTGTTTCCTCTTGTGGAACAACAACTTGCTCCTTTAGATGTTGCACATCCTCTTCATCATCACTACTCTCATTCTTTTGCTGGATAGGTGAGAAAGCTGTATCCTTTTCTTTAACCTGCAATCTGTCCATACTTTGAAAGAGAGTGTACCTGCAATGGTTCTATGGTAGAAGCAGACTTCTCCTTATAAAACATTTTAGTCTCAACAAAAGAAACATGAACAGATTCTTCTATTTTAAGAGTAGATTTATTATATACCCTATAAGCCTTGCTGATCATGGAGTATCCCAGAAACACCACTTCATCAACCTTAGCTTGGAATATTGCTAAATATTTCTTGTCATTATTGTGTTTGTAACAAATACAACCAAAAATTTTAAAATAGTTTACTTTAGGTTTCTTTCCTTTGAGCAATTCATAGGGAATCTTTCCCTTCAGTTTATGTATTAGACTTCTATTCAACACATAATTGGAGGTGTTCACTGCCTCAGCCCAAAAAGATAGAGGTAGGTGAGCATCTTCCAACAATGTAGTAGCAGATTCAATTAGGGTTCTATTTTTCCTTTCAGCTACCCCATTTTGTTTAGGTGTTCTAGGAGCTGAGAAAGTATGTCTGATCCCTTCACTCTGACAGAACTCTTGCATAAGAAGAGAATCAAACTCTGTCCCATGATCACTTCTGATTAGGGCAATGTAAGTATTGAACTCAATCTGTATACATTTGAGAAACTCTGTAAGACACTTAAAGTTATCAGACTTCTTCCTAAGAAAGAATACTCATGTGAATCTGGAGAAGTCATCTACAATCACCAAAGTATATGATTTCCCTCCTAAGCTTTGTACTGTAATGGGTCCAAAAAGATCCATGTGTAACAGATACAAAATCCTAGGTGAATCACTCTTATTAAGTGACTTAAAACTATTTTTAGTTTGCTTGCCTAATTGATAGGCCCTGCAGAGTCCTTCCTTCTTGTAGGGGCCAGAAGGTAGTCCTCTAACAAGGTTGTCCTTGGACAGCCTAGCAATAGTTCTAAGGTTTAGGTGTCCTAGTCTCTTATGTCATAGATCATTTGGTTTGCATACTGAATTAAATAAGCAAATGTCTGTATGGGTTGAAAGAAAATCTACAAGATAGATGTTACCTTTCCTTTTACCTGTTAACACAGTTGTGTTATTCTCTGGCTTGATCTTGCACAGGGATTTGTGGAAAGTCACCCTATATGCTTCATCACATAGTTGATTGATGCTTCAGTCCTTCCACATATGCCACTTTATTGAAAGTGACTGAACCTATCTACACAGCACCATATCCTTTTGTTTGACCAAAATTTGAATCACCAAAAATTACTTTGGGTCCAAGTTTGGTTATGAAGGATGATAGGTTCTCCTTGTTCCCTGTCATGTACTTTGAGCACCCACTATCCAGATACCACTGTTGGGCCATCTCTGGATAGGTCTTCACCTGTACATAGACAGCTTATTTATTTTTGACCAAGTTTACCTTGGGCCTAGGTTGGTATCATTTAAATTCGGAAATGAAAGACATCCCTGGCTGACTCTTATATCCTTCAGGATGGTATCTCCTAGGAGGTACTATCCATTCAGTATAAGGGTTGAAGCTTTGGGATGAGGGACTTCTAGGATTGACTTGAGATTTACCTCTGAAAGATGGTTCAAAGCTCTGAGCTCCGTTCGACGATCGTCGACCTGAGTTCGACGATCTTGGGTCAGATCGTCGAGCTCCGTTCGAAGATCGACTATACCAGAGTTCAGAGTTCAGAAGTCATCGATCTGAGTTCGACGATCCAGCCATGGATTGCCGAGCTCTGTTCGACGATCGTCGAGCTCTGTTCGACGTTTTCTGTTGAACTTGATTTTCCTTAAATAAATCTGGATTCTTCCTAGCTACCTCTACAATACCCTTTCCTTTATCAGAAATAAATTTATTTGGGGTTGTTAATACTATAGGTTGGCTGGATGAAGCACCCAAGCCCAGTGTACTGTTGAATCTTGAGTTCACTGTGCTTGTAATGTCCATCAGTCTGATGCTTCTCCCATTAAGGGATTCTTCAAACTGCTTGGCCTTGGATAGTTCACCTTTCAGTGAAGCTATCTCCTCCCTATAACACTTTAACTCATCAGAGAGTTTGAGGTTATTTGATTTTAGGACACTGTAGTCAGATAATTGATTTCTGAGAGAGATTATCTCTTTCTCAGACCTTAGCAAATCTAAACACAGTGTCTTAAATTCAATTTTAAATTCCTCAGAAGTAAAATCAAAAGTGTTTATTACCTCATCCTCTTCAGATCCAGTTTCATCTTCAGAATCAGACTCTTGTTCTGCATCAGAGTTTTGCTGGGAGGCATTGATTGTCATCATGCAGAATTCTTTTTCCTCAGCATCATCCTTATCATCACTTGAGCTGGATGAGGCTTCTTATTCTTCTTCAGTGTCACTCCAGCTTTCAGCTACAAATCCTTTCCTTGTATGTTTATTTTTGTTGGATGAGGATCTGTTGCTGTTGTTCTTTCTGGATTCCTTGTCTCTTCTTCTCTCATTTCTGTCCTTCTTGTCCTTGTTTTTACTCTCTGGACAGTCATGCACAATGTGGCCTGGCTTCTTGCATCCAAAGCAGATGATTTCTTTGCTGTTGGACTTGTCATATCTAGGCTTCTCATGCCCTTTGAATGACTTCTTTCTGAAGTCCTTCCTGGCCATCTTATAGAATCTTTTGGCCAGTAGACTTAGGAGCTCATCATTTCCTATAACTTTGTCTTCAGGCTCCTCTTCTGTAGCTTTGAAGTCTATGGTCTTCTCCTTTCTGATGACTTGAGAAGTGGCCTTTTGTTCTTCTTCCCTATTCTTGATGAGCAGCTCATAAGATTTGAGCTTGCCCAGAAGAGCCTATGTGGTAATTTCACTTAGGCTTCTGGCATCTTTAATTGGCCAGATCCTTGAATCCCAAGTGCTATGGAAGCACATTAGGATTTTGTCATTTAGTTCAGTGAGTGTGATTTCCTTATCCAATGACTTTAGCTCACTGACTATCAGACTGAGCCTGTTGTACATGTCTGCAACTGACTCAGCTTCTCCTTTCTTGAAGTTCTCATATTGGGATATGAGATGGGATCTCCTGTCCTTTCTTTCATCAGCAGATCCTTATACAATTTCTGAGAGCTTATCCCATATGTCTTTAGCTGAGCAGCATTCAGCTACCTTTTGGAATATCTCATCAGACATAGTCTGAGCAAGAATATTCAAGGCCTTTGCAACTGCCACTTTCCACTTCTTTATTTCAGCATCTGTTCCTGAAGGGGGTGGAACAACACTTGTACTTGTGATCACTTGAGGTCTTGGACAAACTGTCAAAACAGAGTTGAAGATATCCTCATCAATAAAATTCATGTATAGTTTAATCCTTGCCTTCCAAAGTACAAACTTGGAAAGATTGCACACTGGGGTCTGGTGCTAGCATAGTCTTTGTTTTGTGCCATGGATCTTGAAAATAAATATAATACAGATAATAATACCCTCTATATAAGATTGATCTTTTCAGAGATCTTTTGGTTCAGATGTTAGCCTGGTTAACCAATCTGTTAACAGTTCAGATGTTGAGTAATCAACCTCCCTCTGATACCAATTGAAAGTGAGAGAAAGATCTACCTTGATTCTAGGGGGTGAATAGAGTATTTTAAAATAATGTTTAAAATTAAAAATTATAAGGCTGTGGAAGATTAGATTTAATTATATGTGTATAGTGCTTGTAGAAAAATAAAGTTAAAGCAAGAAATAAGAATCACACAGCACACAACAATAACAAACACACAACAACCAGAAGACACAAGGATCTATAGTGGTTCCCCAAAACTTGGGTACATCCACTCTTCTACCACCCTTGGTAGGAATCCACTGCAGGATGAGTTGATCAGGTGTCCTGGGCACCAATAAGCTTTTGATAAGGTGCTCAAAAACCAGATCTAGATTTTTTGATAAGGTGTCTTGCCACCACTGAGTTTTGATCAAGTCTCAGAAACCAAATTCAGAACTTTTGAAGGGAGTTTTGATAACCCTTTTACAGCAAAAAAAGAAAAAGAAAGAGATGATGATGTCTTCTCTGTCTCAAATCACTGAGAGAAGACTAGTGGATTGTTGGTGTTGTCAAAGCTCCCCCTGAGATGTAGAATGGTTCAGGAGTGAGAGCTTTACTAGGGTGATAGGCCTTCAGAAGCTTCAGATCTCCAGCAAAAGATGATTCCAGCAGATGCTGAAATATTTTGTGTCTGGAGTCCTTGATGTTGAAGCCTTTGAACACATGAAGATTCAGTAGATTTGTAAATCACGGAAGTTGAAATCTTGATCAGATAAATTGTGTTGTTTAATCTTCTGTAATGTAATCTAATTCTTCTATATCTCTTTGTATTGTCTGTCTTGATCACTGTATCTTGTGTGTCTGTTTTTAGAACAATGAAAACTGAAGGAGTATATCAGATATTCTCTTAGACGGCCGTTTAATTAGTCATAAATGACTTTCATGATAGACAACTGTATCTGGGGAAAGTCCTAAGCAATATTCCATTTAGTCTTTCCTTGAAACTTGCATCAGATTGATTGAAACGACTAGGAAATCCTTTGCAATCAATGGAAGAATTAATTCTGATTATAATCCATAACTGTCCTTGAATTTTAATTCTGAAGGCGTCGATCTCTCACAGAAATCGTCGATCTGAACTCTGTGATCGTTGAACTGAGCTCAGAGATTGGATTAACACAGCAGACAGAAAACGTCGAACTGAGCTCTACGATCGTCGAACTGAGATCAGCGACTGGGAAAGTAACTGAAGATAGATCGTCGATCTGAGCTCGAAGATCATCGACCGGAGTTCGACGACTTAGCAGGGTTGAGCTCAGAGAGCGTCGAACGGAGTTCGACATTTCGTCGAACTGAGTTCGACGAAAATTGTCTTTGCCTCAGCTCTAAGTCTTGATCTTTGAATGGTCCTGGGGGCAGCTTCAAACCTAAGGTCTAAGCCCTAGACTAATTCTAATTTGACCTTTTCAACTATACATCTAGGTCAAACCAATTTCCTAATAACGTAGTGATCCTTGCCCAAATTAGTAATAGGGTGTTCCAACAAAACACCTCTTCCTTCAGCTCACCATTTAGGAATGCACTCTTAACATCAATTTGGAAAACCTTAAACTTCATATAGGTTGTATAGGCTAGAAAGATTCTTTTTGCCTCT
The DNA here is from genome assembly GCA_039513925.1 of Platanthera zijinensis. NCBI lineage: Eukaryota > Viridiplantae > Streptophyta > Magnoliopsida > Asparagales > Orchidaceae > Platanthera > Platanthera zijinensis. Next base: position 92,455,701 of record CM077093.1, on the reverse strand, counting down.
AGCCTTGCAACAGGGGAAAAGGTTTGGTCATAGTCTATACCTTCCTCCTATCTGTAGCCCTGAGCTACAAGCCTAGCTTTGTTCATTACAATAATTCCATTTGCATTCAACTTGTTTCTAAACACCCACTTGGTGCCTATAATTAGTTGGCCTTTTGGTCTTGAAACCAAATTCCATACTTTACATCTTTCAAATGTGTTGAGCTCCTCTTGCATAGCAATGATCTAGTGGGGATCTAGCTCAGCATCTTTTATGGTGAGGGGCTCAATTTGTGAAAGGAAACAAGCATGCATCACATCCTGTCTTAATTGATGTCTTGTTTGCACACCAGCTGATATGCCACCAATCACTTGAGATGTAGGATGATCTCTAAGTGTGACAAGATCAGCAGGTGGGATGTGATCTTCAGCAACAGTTGGGATTAATTCATCTGGTGGAATAGAATTAACTGTTGGTGGTACAACAACTACTTCCATAGTGTCTCCATCACTGTCTGAATCAGTGATATGAAGAGTTGATAGAGGGAGAATCTCTTGAGTGATATCTTTGCATAAATTTGGTACCTGCATTGAGCTTGAGGAAGGAGAAGTTTCCTTCTCCTTGTAAAAGATCTTTGACTCATCAAAGGAAACATGCACAGACTCCTCTATTTTAGAAGATGATTTATTAAACACCCTATAAGCTTTGCTTACTTGGGAATATCCAAGAAAAATTCCCACTAAAGCTTTTGCTTCAAACATTCTTAAGATATTCTTTGTTGTTACTGTGAATATACACTACACAACCAAAGTCTCTAAAATAATTAATTTTAGGTTTCTTTCCTTTAAGCAAATCCTAAGGAGTTTTACTCTTAAGCTTGTGTATAAGACATCTGTTCAAGACATAATTAGCTGTGCTAACATCTTCTGCCCAATAAGAAAGAGGCATGTTAGCATCTGCCAATAATGTTCCAGCAGCTTCAATCAGGGTTCTATTCTTCCTTTCCACTACCCTATTTTGTTGGGGAGTTCTAGGAGAAGAGAAGCTATGTATGATACCTTCTTTCTCACAGAATTCTTGCGTGAGAAGAGAATCAAACTCAGTACCATGATCACTTCTGATCAAGGCAACATGAGTAGAATACTCAGTCTGCACACATAGTAGAAAGTCTGTAAGAACTTTGAAGTTATCAGCCTTAGTTCTCAGAAAGAACACCCAAGTGAACCTAGAGAAGTCATCTACAATCACTAAAGTGTAAAACTTCCCTCCTAGACTCTGTATATTTATTGGGCCAAAAAGGTCCAAATATAATAAATATAGGATTCTAGGTGAATCACTTTTATTTATAGATTTAAAGGAATTTTTGGTTTGCTTGCCTAATTGACAAGCCTTGCATAGGCTTTCCTTCTTGTAGGGGCAAGAAGGTAGACCTCTAACAAGGTTGTATTTAGATAACCTAAATATGTTCTTGAGGTTAACATGGCTAAGCCTCCTATGCCATAAGGTGTTATTATTTGTTAATTCATTAAACAGCTAGATTTCAGATTGAGTTGAATTAAAATCTACTAAATAAATATTACCATGTCTAATACCTACTAACACAACATTACTATTTAAAGTAATATTACAGAGAGAGTCAGTGAAAGATACCTGATATCCTGCATCACATAACTGGCTTACTGAGATAAGGTTGTGCTTCAGTCCAGTTACATATGCAACCCTTTTGAATGTTACTGCTCCAATGGTTGTCCTACCATATCCTTCTGTTTGACCACAGCTAGAATTCCCAAAGATCACCTTTGGTCCAAGCTTGGCCTTGAATCTTGACAGATTGTCTTTGTTTCCTGTCATATGTTTGGAATAGCCACTATCCAAATACCATTTGTCTTTAGTAATTGGATAGGTCTTCACCTGCAAATTAAACAGTTAGACATTGTGGACCCAGACAACCTTGGGTCCATTATTCTTTACATAATGAAACCTTGAAATAAAAGAATAAGTAGGCTGAGGTTTATATCCGATAGGGTAAGATCTCCTAGGTGGGATACTCCAAGCAGTTGATGGGTCAACAAACCTACTGTTTCTATTTATCTTAGGATTTCTAAGGTTCAGGTGATTATTTTGAAAATCATATTGAGATCGTCGATCAGCGTTCGATGATCAATGCTCAGATCGTCGAGCATCGTTCGACCATTGAGCCTTCGATCGTCGAGCAGCGTTCGACGCTTTTTGTAGCTCTTTAAATTTTTGTTTTCTCTTTTCTCTCTTAGCTTTATTTAAGGCTTTGTTAACTTTTTTTACTTGCTCAGTATTCTTTATTCCATCAGCTGAAATAAAGTTTACTGGAGTTGAAAGATGTTTTTTAAGAACCAATGGGGGTTCACTTGATGAGGCTCCTAAGCCTAGCTTATTATTGCCTGACCTAGTGTTTGTCGTGCTAGTGATCTCTAGCAGCTTAAGGCTTCTACCATTTAGAGATTCTTCTAATCTTTTGTATTTAGCTAGTTTATTTTTAAGAAATTTTATTTCTTCACTTGACATAGTGAGTTCTGCTTCTAACCTAGTCTTTTTTAATGGAGAGGATTTCTGATTCTGCTATCCTATTTCTATGCTCCTTAATTTCTTTTTCTGAACTAATTAAATCTAAACAAAGGGATTTAAATTCAGATTTAAATTCAACAGAAGAAAAATCATAAGAAGATAATACCTGATCTTCTGTAGGCATTTCTTCATCATCATCAGAACTCTCTACAGCTGAGTGGTTACTGCAGGCATCAATTGCCATTAGGCAAATTTCTTTTGCCTTCTTCTCTTCCTCATCTTCATTAGAGCTTGAGGAGGAAGATTCCTCATTTGTGTCACTCCAGGTCTCAGTAACAAATCCTTTCTCGTTCTTCTTGTTTTTGTAGGAGGAGGACTTGGAGTGTTTCTTGTGATGTTCTTTTTCTTTTCTCTTTTCTTTGCTCTTTTCCTCTGGACACTCAGGTAGAATGTGTCCAGGTTTCCTGCAGCCATAACAGATAATTTCTTTAGCAGGAGATCTGTCATACCTTGGCTTGTCTTCATATCTTGAAGACTTCTTTCTGAAGTCGTTTCTGCCCATCTTGAGAAACCTTTTGGCCAAGAGTGCCATCAGCTCCTCATTTGATTGGCTTCCTTCAGAAGCATCAGCAGCTTTTAGAGCAAGGGTTTGCTCTTTCCTTGTTGGAGTTGGAGTCTTGGCTTTAGCTTCAGCTTCCCTGGACTTCAGCACTTGCTCAAAAGATCTGAGCTTGCCAAGGAGAGCTTCAGTTGAGATTTCAGATGTACTTCTAGCCTCTTTGATGGGCCAGATCCCTAGATCCCATGTGATGGGGAAGCACATTAGTATCTTTTTATTTACCTCTGTCAATATTATCTCCTTATCAAGGTTTCTCAGCTCATTGATGATTGAGCTGAGCCTAGTGTACATTCCTTCAACTGATTCAGCTTCAGTCTTCTTGAAGTTTTCATATTGGGATATATGGTTGGACCTTCTGTGTAACATCCCATTTCCGGCTAGACCCCTAGGAGTCGGTTGGTTATGGTAGAACCCTAGGGAGTCCAAAGCTTGAAATAATCGACCAAGATTTCGGGTCACGGGTTGGTCACGCCCGTGACTGACCCGTCACGCCCGTGACCTAGGGCGTGACTCACTCGACGATCGTCGATCTCCGGGAGACGATCGTCGGGCGCAGCATTTCCAACCCGGCCCTGTCACGCCCGTGACCCAGATGTCACGCCCGTGACCTTGGGCGTGACCCCTTCGACGATCGTCGATCTCAGTTAGACGATCGTCGGACGCGGAATTTGCCTCATGGCCTGTCACGCCCGTGACACTTAATGTCACGCCCGTGACATAGGGCGTGACCATGACCGTCGACTTCAGGTCGACGGTCGTCGACCCAAAGTTGGCCACACAGGTATGTCACGCCCGTGACCAACAATGTCACGCCCGTGACATAGGGCGTGACACGCTCGACGATCGTCGATGTCAGTTCGACGTCGTCGAACCAGAATTGGTCACCAGGCCGGTCACGCCCGTGACCCATGTGTCATGCCCGTGACCACCCTTCGACGATCGTCGATCTCAGTTCGACGATCGTCGAACCCAGAACTGCTAACCGGGCCTGTCACGCCCGTGACCTATGTGTCACGCCCGTGACCAAGGCCGAAACGTCAGCCACACTGGAAATTTCGGTAACCGACGCCTTAGTAAATTCTGACTGTGGTGATGAAAATCAAGAGTATTTATGGGTCGTTCCCTACTTTAATTATGTTAATAATTAAGGAAAAAATGGGTCCAATAGGAAATTGCCACCTGGCAAACACCTCTTCATCTCCAACTTTTCAACTGCCATTCGTCATAACCGAAACGTCATAAGGGTGTTATTAATGGCCGCCAACGTTTCATCTCCAACGTTTCACCCCTTCCCCTCCCCATTTGCTGATCTATAAAAGATTCCTAAGAGCAGGAGTAAAAGGTTACACTCCCTCAAACTGTTTCAGACTTCCCCTTGCTGTTGAAGAATTTCCGGCGACGCCACCACCGCGCAAATGGCTTCCCGACGCTCTGCACGCCTTCAACCCGCGAACAAGGTCCTCCCCTCCCTCTTCTTCTGCGGATAGATCTTAGGAATCGTTAGGAGAGATATCGGGCTCAAAAGAGCCAGATCGGGTGAGCGTCTTCGTGGTTTTCCTAAAATTTCATGGTGGCGGGTTCGCCGGAAACCGCCTATCCGGCGGCTGTGCCGCCGCCCGACGATAGCCCCCGCCTCAACGGAGGTGGTGGTGGTGGTGGCCGGCCAGGGAGATGGCTGGATGGCCGGGAATTAGCTTGGAAAAAGCTACAGGAATTTAGGTTTTAGGCTCTGGTTTCGGGCTGTAGAAGAAGATGAACAGTGTCTTTTAATTAGATTTTATTTTGAATCAATTTCTGAATGAGATACCTAACATGTTAAATAATTTGGGAAAAATACCTAGAGGCTCCTACAGGAAAAATGATCAACATAGGTAGTGTAGCCCTTGAAGTCTACTTTAATTAAAAATTAATTTCACTCGATTCGGAATCCTGGTTAGACCACAGCACCCTTTTTAGTGAGGTCTATCCAGAGGGCTGCCTTGACCTTAGAAAAATTCCCCACTCCAATTTAGTCATCCAAATGACTTGAAATTTGGGGTGTGGTCTAATCTTACATATATCTAGGTGCTATCCAAAAATGAGAATTTTTGGAGAATACTTTTCTATAGTTTTTAGAAAAATTCAATAATCCTAGCCGAATTTAATTAGATAGTTAAATAATTTCCAAACCCTCCCAAACTTTGGTGAGTGGCCCCTGGGTTCACCACAAAGTTCTGTATAATTTTTCATCTCATTTGGAGATGGTTTGGATTAGAAATGAACAAACCTAAGTTTTGCCCTAATAAGGGGTCTTAGGTTAAAAGTGCACTTTCGAAGTTTGAGTGGTGAGATCACCTCAACAGAGGTTGGGATTTTTACCACTGGCTAGTAATATTCTCTAGCACCCCCTCATGGAGTTTGAGGTGGATCGGGGTAAGTTTACCATAAGGACCAAGGCCAAACCCTAAGGTTGGATCTTGGTGGTTTGTGAAGGTCATGTGGTCAGATGACTTTGGATTGACCCGAAATCGGGTGAAGAGGTCCATAGGGCCAATACAGTGCTCTGGATGAAATCTTAGTAGATTTGGAGACCGTTGGGATACCTAAAAATCTAACCCTAGTTTAGGGCGCAAAACTAATAGAGATAGGAAATGACACCAAATCACATTGAAAAGTGATGAGAATTGGGTAGAGTGGATTATAGGGGTAGTACAAGCTCTGGATATTTTTCTATGAATTTTACGATCACTATTTTGGGTACTTCTTTAATGATTTAGTAATTGTATGATTTGCTTAGAAAATTTATTATGGGATACAAACTTCCTGGGAACTGATGAAATTTAGGCTGAGAACCTTTATTATGATTTTAAAGCTTTGTGAATTTTTATGGTATTTTTAGAAGCTTAATTCTAAGGCTTGCTTCATTAAGTGTTATTTATCATGGATATTGGATTAAATCTATTTTGGTGGTTAGCAAGCTAGTAAAATTATGATTCTCCGCACAAAGATCTTTTATACATTATACCACTGACTAGTGATTTTTCTATAATTTTTAGATGAATAATTTCAGTACTTCCTTCACTACGTAGAATTAATATGATTATACTAAATAAATTATTTAGAGGTTAAATACTTTCTATAAATTCTGAGAATTTGTATTTGAGGTTATTTTGCTGTTATTTAATGATCATGATTTTTGAGTAGCCATTACTTAGGAAGATCATGTAGTTCATGTTTAAAATGACCCGTGGCACGTCCTTTGGAAAAATTAAATAAATATCAGATTAATTAGGAAAATTATAAGTTTCTGGATTTAGACCAATTATGTTATGGTAGACCTCCAGTAAAAATTATAGGAGATTTGGAAGACAACTTAGTGTACCTCCCCTTGGGTACCTCATATAGTTTGGGATGGTCTGCATATAGTAAAGCCACGGAATTTTGATAGTTGATGGTTGGTAGGGCAAACTAGGATCGAGTTCATTAATGGGAGACTTGTTGGAATAAGGGAGTACGGGAACGACGAAAGATCGTCCATCCCGGGAAGAAGAGGAAGAGTCTTAATACTCTAGGGTTAGCACTAAAGTAACTAAATGGGGATCGGGCTAAGGGAGATCAACCAATAATAATAAGTGCCTTGCGAAAGGGAACTTCGGGCCGTAATGCCGCCGTCTTGGTTCCTAGTGCCCCTTGAGAGCCCTTCACGGGGTATACCGGGGGCAGTCCTGGGCTAACGTAAACCATAGGAGTAATATATTAAAAGAGTAACTAGTATAACTAGGGTTGCCCACACTCACTCCCCGGTAGCTAGGAAAGTAGAATTATAGGATTACTTGCCATCAGACAGTAGCTCTTAAGGTAGATGCACGGACAGGACTGTCCGGGGGGCCGCGGGCTCGAGGGTTGGAGTACAGTATAAAGGTGGTGGGTCTTCGGTACCTGATCGTCGTTCACACCGACATCGGTACGCTGACTCGGCGGTGTGGGACACTTAGCCAAAGAAAGTCTGGAGGGTACATCCAGCAGCAGTACGCGGATACTCTAGGTTGTGTTCTTCTAGGGGCGTACGGGAGGGCTAGGCCTGGTAGTGTGGATGCCCGCCTAGGAGTGGGGGCCCGACCCACTGTCTCCGTTTGCCACTACGGAGGTTCCTGGGAGTGAAGCTAGCTGCCCAAACAGGGGGAACTAAAGGTCTGTGCGCATAGAGTCGTGTGCGTGAGTTACACTTGGATGAATCATGGCATAGCATATCACTACACTCATATTTGCATACAACCGACACCCCAACGTATAAATTGGTATGGGACTTTTTATACGATGGGAGCTTTGCAGAAGATCCCTTAACTTATAAGTTTGTATGGGCATTCATATAAGTTAAGGTTACATACTTACTTACTGGTTGCTTACTTACTATTCTCTAGCTGCCCTTTATACAACTTGCTATATATTAATTGTTCTACCTATTACAACATTTACACTGCTCACCTATTATAACTTGTTAGTTAGGTCCACCGTCACCTGCTTGTCTATTCTCCACTTTGTAGCTTCCCTTTCCTCCTCTTCGCCCGGTGCTTAGGATCCGTGGTGGGAGGGGTAGGGGATGATAGGGATTAGTCTTTATGACTAATGGTTTTCGAACCAAACATTACAGGAGCTCCGGATGGGAGACAGGGACCAGCACCAGCGGAGTACGGTGCGCATGGAGGTGGACAGTCTAGCACCGGTGCACCTGCGACCAGCTCCGTGAGTGATTAGCATTTTCTTATCTTCCGCGATGAGCGACTTGTAGTGAGGACTCTGATGTACTGGGCTCGAGCCCATTTATCTATTTTCCTATTATATGTATTGATGGACTGGATATGATTCACTTTTATTTACATGTTTTTGTGGACTTATTTGCATTTTATGTATAAATACTTCTCTCTCTTGTGATCGAAAAGGGCCGGCAGAATTGGCGTTTTGTAGTGGTTGCCTTCCCGAGATGTCGGTGCCACCGCAAAGCGGCAATTCTGGGCTAAGACCCCGGTGGTTGAAAAAAGAAAAAAAAAGGGGGTCTTACAAGTGGTATCAGAGCGAAACCTCGATCGAAAGAGAAGTAGTCCACAAAAACCTTGGACCACCCCCGTGCGAGCTTAGTTTGCGGAGAAACTAGCAGCGGAAGCAGTGGTGTGCCCATAAGGGAAATCACATGTGAAAGTCCATCATAACTCTTCTTAAATTCCATTCATTTCGCTCTCTAACAAATGGAAATTTTGCTTGTAGCCTGCGACGAACCCTACATCGCAGCAGGGGACACCTCATGCTCCGGATGTGGTCCCGACTCCGCCAGCACCCGTTCCGTTCCAGCAGACGGAGATGGGGCAAACACTGACGGCCATCCTGGAGGCCTTCAGAGCTCAGCAAGCCCCGGCCCCACAGCCAAACCCCGGGGCCAATTGGATGACGGTCTTCCGAGGACTTTCCCCTCCATCCTACCAGGGGACGGATTCCGCAGTACGTACGGAGGAGTGGTTGGACACCATTTATGAGATGTTGGCAGGGATTCGATGCCCCACGGAGGAGGCAGTCGCTTTGACAGTCTCCTACTTAGAGTCACACGGAAAGAGATGGTGGAAATCTCAGCTGGACACCACCTTTGCAGGGATGGACTGTGCTGATATTACTTGGGAGGAGTTCAGAGCAGCGCTCTTGGGACATTTTGTACCTCAGTCGGCGAGAGATGACCTGGAGGATAGATTCCTGCGGTTGAGGTAGGGGAACAGGACCGTGGTGGAGTACTATCAGGAGTTCACTCACCTGGCCCGTTATGCGGACGCTTACCAGTTAGACGATGCTGGCTACGCCCGGAGGTTTTATAAGGGGCTGCAGGATGACATGAGGCAGGCCCTCCTTTTCATTTCAGAGGGGAGTCTGGCCAGGATTCTGGAGATGGCTAAGAAGAGAGAGGCGGATCAGCTTACAATGAAGAATCGGAAGAGACCGGCTGATGATTCAGTGATTGGAGGTCGTAGAGACCGTCCTCGGGGCCAGGTTATTGGAGAGAGAAGGAACGGGGATCAGCCCCGTCAGGAGTTTGGGCAGGAGCAGAGGACTCAGGGGATATTGGCTCCCCAGCCTATACAGATGCTGGAGATGCCAAGGACGGCAGGGCAGCCACCGGTATGCTATCAGTGCAACCAGCCGGGGCATATCAAGCGGAACTGCCCTGTGGGGCGAGCACCCCCACCAGCACATCAGGGCGCTCCATCTCCCCGACAGTTTGGCGGACGAGGACAGGACCGAGGACGAGGATTTCAGGATCGAGGCCGCAGGCAAGAGAGAGAGCAGGTGTATGCTCTAGACCTGACACAGCCTCGGAACCCGGAGCAGGTTATCACAGGTATGGCAGCACTTTTAAATTTTCTTCATATAAACTACTATTTTAGACGTAACCTGCTTAGAAATTTAAGAGAAGATGAACTGCAACAAAAATACTAAGACACTTAATTACTCCAGGCATAGTTTTCGTTAGCGGCAAGCCCGCTCACACCCTCTTTGACACCGGTGCGTCGCAATCATTTGTGTCGGAGGATTTTGTGAACGGACTGGCAGGAGTGGAGCTATGCACCGGGAAGATGCTGAGGGTGCGCCTACCCGATGGATCAGAGATATTGACCTCTACTCATTGTAATATGGAAGCGAGGATCGGCGGAAAGGCATTTGAGGCACCAGCGACGGTCTTGAGGATGCCAGATTACGATCTGATTCTGGGCATGACCTGGCTGTATTGGAACCATGCCCAGATCGATTGCGTGGCGAAGAGGATCACCGTGCGGCACGGCGACTCCTTCATTATTATCGAAGGTATTATATCAGCACCCCGTACTTTACTATCGTCTGTGCAGGCCGTTAAGGCCCACCTGCAGGGGGAAGAGGATTATCAGGTCCTCTTTGAGGCAGTCGTAGCCAAGGATTCCTTTGCAGATATTCCGGTAGTGCGGGACTTCGCCGACGTGTTTCCAGAGAAGCTACCAGGGTTACCCCCGCACCGAGAGAAGGACTTTCAGATTCAGCTCGTACCGGGGGCTAAGCCGGTATCCAGAGCTCCCTATCGAATGGCCCCAAAGGAGTTGGTGGAATTCCGAAGTCAGCTTCAGGAGTTAGTGGAGGCCGGGTTAGTTCGGCCTAGCTCATCACCGTGGGGAGCTCCAGTGCTGTTCGTTAAGAAGAAGGACGGGACCCTCCGACTGTGCATCGATTACCGGGCTCTGAACAGGTTGACAGTCCGGAATACTTATCCTTTACCACGGATAGATGAGCTTTTTGATCAGCTGGAGGGAGCTCATTGGTTCTCAAAGCTGGATCTGAGGTCAGGATACTACCAGCTCCATATTCGGGAGGAGGACATCCCGAAGACGGCCTTCAGCAGCAGATACGGCTTGTACGAGTTTACCGTGATGTAATTCGGGCTCACGAATGCACCCTCTGCATTCATGACTTTGATGAATCGGGTGTTCGAGGAGTATCTGGACGTCTTTGTCATTGTATTCATCGACGACATTCTCATCTATTCAAGGACGGAGGAGGAGCACGCGAGACATCTAGCCTTGACCTTGGAGAAGCTGCGTAAACACGAGATGTATGCCAAGTACAGCAAGTGCCAGTTCTGGCTAAAGGAGGTGGCCTTTCTGGGCCATGTCATCAGTGGAGCAGGTCTGGCAGTGGATCCGGCAAAGATCCAGGCAGTACGGGATTGGCCACCACTAAAGTCGGCCACGGATGTTCGAAGTTTCTTGGGACTTGCCGGTTACTACCGGAAGTTCGTAAAGGGGTTCTCTCAGATTGCCCTTCCTCTTACGTCTCTGACGAAGAAGGAGTCCCCTTTTATTTGGACGCCGCGATGCGAATCTGCCTTCCAGGAGCTGAAGGATCGTCTCACCTCGGCCCCCATCATTGCTCTTCCATCAGGGAGGGAGGGATTCAAGGTATATACAGATGCTTCCTATCAGGGGATGGGTGCCGTCCTTATGCAGAATGGGCACGTAATAGCCTATGCCTCCCGTCAGTTGAAGCAGCACGAGCAGAACTACCCCGTGCACGATTTGGAGATGGGGGCAGTCATTTTTGCTCTTAAGATCTGGCAGCACTACCTCTACGGGGTACATTGTGATATCTTCTCCGACCACAAGAATCTGAAGTACGTCGACACCCAGAAGGAGTTAAACATCAGGCAGAGACGCTGGGTGGAGTTTCTTTCGGACTACCAGTATACCATGCACTACCATCAGGGGAAGGCGAACGTAGTTGCGGATGCTCTGAGCCGGAGAGCGAGTACGACTGGAGCAGGCCCGCAGCTGATGGCCTTGGAGTTGATTAGATCATTCGAGGAGATGCAGATTTCGCTAGTATCTGAGGATGACCCGGAGCTGTACATGGAGTACCTAGGGTCGATAGCTACTACAGATGACATTCGAGACCGCATCAGAGATGGGCAGATGCTGGACGAGAGAGCTGAGCCGATATTCCGAGCCTTGGAGGAAGGCACGACAGGAGATTACACTTTGAGGGATGGGCTCCTGCGTTTCCGGGGCAGAGTCTACATACCAGCAGGAGGACGGATCCGGGAGGATATTTTGACGGAGGCTCACTGCAGCCGGTATTCGGTACACCCGGGGATCACCAAGATGGTAAAGGATTTAAAGAGGACGATGTATTGGCTGGGTATGAAGAAAGATATTACGTATTTTGTGACGCATTGTGAGGCCTGCCAGCTCGTGAAGGCGGAGTGTAGGAATCCGGCAGGTTTGTTGCAGCCGCTTCCAGTGCCGGAGTGGAAGTTTGAGGATATAGCCATGGACTTCATACATGGGCTACCTAGATCCCGTGCGGGGAATGACTCGATCTGGGTGATAGTGGACAGGCTGACAAAGGTGGCCAGATTCATCCCAGTGGCAAAGGACACACCGGTCAGTGTATTAGTACGGAGGTTCATTGAGCAGTTCATGCGTTATCATGGGGTGCCCAAGACTATCGTTTCGGATCGGGATGGGCGGTTTACATCCAGGGAATGGAGGTCAGTCCAGGCCCATCTGGGTTCTCGGTTGACATTCAGCACAGCTTTCCACCCTCAGACCGACGGACAGACAGAGCGCACTAACCGTACACTGGAGGATCTGTTGCGACTATGTATTTTGGACCGAGGCGAGCCTTGGGAGAGATTGTTACCACTGGTCGAGTTTTCATACAACAACGCTCATCAGTCCAGCATAGGCATGGCTCCATACGAAGCATTGTACGGAAGGAGGTGCAGAACCCCACTATCATGGGTTCAGGACGAGGATCCGCAGGCACTGGGCTCGGAGTTTGTGGGAGATACAGATGCTCAGATTAGATTGATCCGAGATAGGATGTTGGAAGCCCAGAGCAGACAGGCGAAATACTACGATGCGAGGCATCGCCAAGTAGAGTTCCAGATAGGAGACCGGGTTTCCTTGAAGATACGGCCGATGCACGGAGTCTCGCGGGTTCGCGGGCGGAAGAAGCTCAGTCCGAGATATATGGGGCCCTATAGGATCCTGGAGCGGATCGGCCCCTTAGCCTATTGACTGGAGCTCCCGCCGGAGTTAGCGGGATTGCATGACGTCTTCCACGTCTCCTCACTTCGGAGGGCTCTGCTACGCCCTGAGCAGCTGATTTCCTCAGCAGATGGCCCAGTGGCCTCAGATCGGTCAGTCGATTTAGAGCCTATCAGGATTGACGATACAGCAGTGCGGGTCTTGCGACGGAAGAAGGTCCCGTTAGTCAAGGTTCTATGGAACAATCATGGGCAGGAGGAGCATACATGGGAGCCACAGGACTTGATGCGGCAGAAATACCCGGAACTTTTTCGTCAAGTATACCTCAAAACCCCTCTGGACAATCAATTTGCCTTCCTATTTTAAACCAATGGAATTGAAATTTCAAGAATAGGGGCTAATCTTTTGTTTATTGGGGTGTATATACCTAGTTAAGTGGGCGAATTAACCTTAGATTCGAAACCGCACAAACAAACGTAACGTAGGGAGGTGATCATTCGGTTCTCATGGGATGTTACAAGCTTATTTTTCCCGATTTGAGTCCCGTAGGCTTAACCTTGATTTCGGGGACGAAATCTTTGTTTTTGTTTATTGGGATTTGTAACATCCCATTTCTGGCTAGACCCCTAGGAGTCGGTTGGTTGTGGCAGAACCCTAGGGAGTCCAAAGCTTGAAATAACCGACCAAGATTTCGGGTCACGGGTTGGTCACGCCCGTGACTGACCCGTCACGCCCGTGACCTAGGGCGTGACTCACCCGACGATCGTCGATCTCCGGGAGACGATCGTCGGGCGCAACATTTCCAACCCGGCCCTGTCACGCCCGTGACCTAGATGTCATGCCCGTGACCTTGGGCGTGACCCCTTCGACGATCGTCGATCTCAGTTAGACGATCGTCGGACGCGGAATTTGCCTCATGGCCTGTCACCCCCGTGACACTTAATGTCACACCCGTGACATAGGGCGTGACCATGACCGTCGACTTCAGGTCGACGGTCGTCGACCCAAAGTTGGCCACACAGGTATGTCACGCCCGTGACCAACAATGTCACGCCCGTGACATAGGGCGTGACACGCTCGACGATCGTCGATGTCAGTTCGACGTCGTCGAACCAGAATTGGTCACCAGGGCGGTCACGCCCGTGACCCATGTGTCACGCCCGTGACCACCCTTCGACGATCGTCGATCTCAGTTCGACGATCGTCGAACCCAGAACTGCTAACCGGGCCTGTCACGCCCGTGACCTATGTGTCACGCCCGTGACCAAGGCCGAAACGTCAGCCACACTGGAAATTTCGGTAACCGACGCCTTAGTAAATTCTGACTGTGGTGATGAAAATCAAGAATATTTATGGGTCGTTCCCTACTTTAATTATGTTAATAATTAAGGAAAAATGGGTCCAATAGGAAATTGCCACCTGGCAAACACCTCTTCATCTCCAACTTTTCAACTGCCATTCGTCATAACCGAAACGTCATAAGGGTGTTATTAATGGCCGCCAACGTTTCATCTCCAACGTTTCACCCCTTCCCCTCCCCATTTGCTGATCTATAAAAGATTCCTAAGAGCAGGAGGAAAAGGTTACACTCCCTCAAACTGTTTCAGACTTCCCCTTGCTGTTGAAGAATTTCCGGCGATGCCACCACCGCGCAAATGGCTTCCCGACGCTCTGCACGCCTTCAACCCGCGAACAAGGTCCTCCCCTCCCTCTTCTTCTGCGGATAGATCTTAGGAATCGTTAGGAGAGATATCGGGCTCAAAAGAGCCAGATCGGGTGAGCGTCTTCGTGGTTTTCCTAAAATTTCATGGTGGCGGGTTCGCCGGAAACCGCCTCTCCGGCGGCTGTGCCGCCGCCCGACGATAGCCCTCGCCTCAACGGAGGTGGTGGTGGTGGTGGCCGGCTAGGGAGATGGCTGGATGGCCGGGAATTAGCTTGGAGAAAGCTACAGGAATTTAGGTTTTAGGCTCTGGTTTCGGGCTGTAGAAGAAGATGAACAGTGTCTTTTAATTAGATTTTATTTTGAATCAATTTCTGAATGAGATACCTATCATGTTAAATAATTTGGGAAAAATACCTAGAGGCTCCTACAGGAAAAATGATCAACATAGAGAGTGTAGCCCTTGAAGTCTACTTTAATTAAAAATTAATTTCACTCGATTCGGAATCCTGGTTAGACCACAGCACCCTTTTTAGTGAGGTCTATCCAGAGGGCTGCCTTGACCTTAGAAAAATTCCCCACTCCAATTCAGTCATCCAAATGACTTGAAATTTGGGGTGTGGTCTAATCTTACATATATCTAGGTGCTATCCAAAAATGAGAATTTTTGGAGAATATTTTTCTATAGTTTTTAGAAAAATTCAATAATCCTAGCCGAATTTAATTAGATAGTTAAGTAATTTCCAAACCCTCCCAAACTTTGGTGAGTGTCCCCTGGGTTCACCACAAAGTTCTGTATAATTTTTCATCTCATTTGGAGATGGTTTGGATTAGAAATGAACAAACCTAAGTTTTGCCCTAATAAGGGGTCTTAGGTTAAAAGTGCACTTTCGAAGTTTGAGTGGTGAGATCACCTCAATAGAGGTTGGGATTTTTACCACTGGCTAGTAATATTCTCTAGCACCCCCTCATGGAGTTTGTGGTGGATCGGGGTAAGTTTACCCTAAGGACCAAGGCCAAACCCTAAGGTTGGATCTTGGTGGTTTGTGAAGGTCATGTGGTCAGATGACTTTGGATTGACCCGAAATCGGGTGAAGAGGTCCATAGGGCCAATACAGTGCTCTGGATGAAATCTTAGTAGATTTGGAGACCGTTGGGATACCTAAAAATCTAACCCTAGTTTAGGGCGCAAAACTAATAGAGATATGAAATGACACCAAATCACATTGAAAAGTTATGAGAATTGGGTAGAGTGGATTATAGGGGTAGTACAAGCTCTGGATATTTTTCTATGAATTTTACGATCACAATTTTGGGTACTTCTTTAATGATTTAGTAATTGTATGATTTGCTTAGAAAATTTATTATAGGGTACAAACTTTCTGGGAACTGATGAAATTTAGGCTGAGAACCTTTATTATGATTTTAAAGCTCTGTGAATTTTTATGGTATTTTTAGAAGCTTAATTCTAAGGCTTGCTTCATTAAGTGTTATTTATCATGGATATTGGATTAAATCTATTTTGGTGGTTAGCAAGCTAGTAAAATTATGATTCTCCGCACAAAGATCTTTTATACATCATACCACTGACTAGTGATTTTTCCATAATTTTTAGATGAATAATTTCAGTACTTCCTTCACTACGTAGAATTAATATGATTATACTAAATAAATTATTTAGAGGTTAAATACTTTCTATAAAATTCTGAGAATTTGTATTTGAGGTTATTTTGCTGTTATTTAATGATCATGATTTTTGAGTAGCCATTACTTAGGAAGATCATGTAGTTCATGTTTAAAATGACCCGTGGCACGTCCTTTGGAAAAATTAAATAAATATCAGATTAATTAGGAAAATTATAAGTTTCTGGATTTAGACCAATTATTTTATGGTAGACCTCCAGTAAAAATTATAGGAGATTTGGAAGACAACTTAGTGTACCTCCCCTTGGGTACCTCATATAGTTTGGGATGGTCTGCATATAGTAAAGCCACAGAATTTTGATAGTTGATGGTTGGTAGGGCAAACTAGGATCGAGTTCATCAATGGGAGACTTGTTGGAATAAGGGAGTACGGGAACGACGAAAGATCGTCCATCCCGGGAAGAAGAGGAAGAGTCTTAATACTCTAGGGTTAGCACTAAAGTAACTAAATGGGGATCGGGCTAAGGGAGATCAACCAATAATAATAAGTGCCTTGCGAAAGGGAACTTCGGGCCGTAATGCCGCCGTCTTGGTTCCTAGTGCCCCTTGAGAGCCCTTCACGGGGTATACCGGGGGCAGTCCTGGGCTAACGTAAACCATAGGAGTAATAAATTAAAAGAGTAACTAGTATAACTAGGGTTGCCCACACTCACTCCCCGGTAGCTAGGAAAGTAGAATTATAGGATTACTTGCCATCAGACAGTAGCTCTGAAGGTAGATGCACGGACAGGACTGTCCGGGGGGCCGCGGGCTCGAGGGTTAGAGTACAGTATAAAGGTGGTGGGTCTTCGGTACCTGATCGTCGTTCACACCGACATCGGTACGCTGACTCGGCGGTGTGGGACACTTAGCCAAAGAAAGTCTGGAGGGTACATCCAGCAGCAGTACGCGGATACTCTAGGTTGTGTTCTTCTAGGGGCGTACGGGAGGGCTAGGCCTGGTAGTGTGGATGCCCGCCTAGGAGTGGGGGGCCCGACCCACTGTCTCCGTTTGCCACTACGGAGGTTCCTGGGAGTGAAGCTAGCTGCCCAAACAGGGGGAACTAAAGGTCTGTGCGCATAGAGTCGTGTGCATGAGTTACACTTGCATGAATCATGGCATAGCATATCACTACACTCATATTTGCATACAACCGACACCCCAACATATAAATTGGTATGAGACTTTTTATACGATGGGAGCTTTGCAGAAGATCCCTTAACTTATAAGTTTGTATGGGCATTCATATAAGTTAAGGTTACATACTTACTTACTGGTTGCTTACTTACTACTCTCTAGCTGCCCTTTATACAACTTGTTATATATTAATTGTTCTACCTATTACAACATTTACACTGCTCACCTATTATAACTTGTTAGTTAGGTCCACCGTCACCTGCTTGTCTATTCTCCACTTTGTAGCTTCCCTTTCCTCCTCTTCGCCCGGTGCTTAGGAGCCGTGGTGAGAGGGGTAGGGGATGATAGGGCTTAGTCTTTATGACTAATGGTTTTCGAACCAAACATTACAGGAGCTCCGGATGGGAGACAGGGACCAGCACCAGCGGAGTACGGTGCGCATGGAGGTGGGACAGTCTAGCACTGGTGCACCTGCGACCAGCTCCGTGAGTGATTAGCATTTTCTTATCTTCCGCGATGAGCGACTTGTAGTGAGGACTCTGATGTACTGGGCTCGAGCCCATTTATCTATTTTCCTATTATATGTATTGATGGACTGGATATGATTCACTTTTATTTACATGTTTCTGTGGACTTATTTGCATTTTATGTATAAATACTTCTCTCTCTTGTGATCGAAAAGGGCCGGCAGAATTGGCGTTTTGTAGTGGTTGCCTTCCCGAGATGTCGGGGCCACCGCAAAGCGACAATTCTGGGCTAAGACCCCGGTGGTTGAAAAAAGAAAAAAAAAGGGGGTCTTACATTCTGTCCTTCCTTTCATCAGCTGAACTAGCTACAATCTTGTTTAGTGAGTCCCACATGGCTTTTGCAGAAGTGCAATCAGCCACTTTCTAGAAGGTTTCATCAGACATAGTCTGAGCCAGAATGTTCATAGCTTTTGCATCAGCTATCTTTGCTTTCTTGTAAGTGTCATTGTAATCTGGTGGTGGCACTGCACTCAGATTTGTTTAAGTTGTTGCAGTGGCTGCAGCAGGTGGTGTGGGTGGCCCTGTCAAAATATAAGAAAAAATATCTTCATCAATAGAATTCATATATAACTTGATTCTTGCCTTCCAGATGCTAAACTTAGCTAAGTTGCAAACTGGAGGTCTGGTGCTAGAATAATCCTTGTACTGGGCCATGAAGTGAGTATCTATAAACTTGGTATCTATCTAGATATTGTGACTCAGGTGTTAGACTGTACAGTCAGTCAACCTCCCTCTGATACCAATTGAGAACACCTACCACTACCAACTCAACTAAAAGACCGGTCTGATAGAAGACGGTGCAACTATTCTTTATATCAATGGTCCTCGGGCAGATCCACGGGGCAGCCAGTTAGGCCCGCAGGGAACACGTCCTTCTGATTCGAATAATACCGCAACACCCGGGCGATTTCGAACCGCAGTTCCAACAATCCCTCCCCCCAGAAATGACCCCGGGGTTTCGAACCCGCAACCTCCCTCTGATACCAATTGAAAGAGAGGATAGATACAACTCTAGAGGGGGGGTGAATAGAGTAATCAAAAATTATGACACCCTAATCAACTCCCTTAGAGTTAATTTGTGGAATGAGTTTATAGATATTTGAAACCCTAGAGCCTAACACAAAGTGAAGTGCACAAGAGAAAGCTAACTGTAATTACAATTGAGCTTTGGTCCTATCACAACAACTAGCAATCCTAGTTATTTCTACTCACAACCACAGTGCAATAATTAAAGTAAGCAACACAGACGACATAAGAAGATTTATAGTGGTTCCCTCTAAATAGGTACGTCCACTCTTCTTCCACCCTGGTAGGAATCCACTACAGGTTTTTGTTCAGGTGCCCTGCCACCAACTGATCCGATTCAGGTAGATCAAGTAGACCCTTTGAGCTTTTGATCAGGAGCTCAAAATACAACACAGGTTTTTGATCAAGTGTCCTGCCACCAAGGTTCACTTTTGAAGGGAGTAATATTGTACAGGAGGTTGAGATAGTTAGAATGTCTTCTCTATTGTTAAAACAGATTAGAGAAGCTAGTGGATTGTACAGAGCTAGAAATCTCTAAAGAATCAAGGCTCCCACTGGCTTAGAGAATATCCAGGAAGAAGTCTTGCTTCAGGGTGCAGGAACTCTTCTGAACTTTTGACAGAAAGCTGTCTTGAAGTTCTTAAAGGAGCAGCTTGAAGAAAACTCTTGATGTAGAATGAATGTTCTTCTTCAACAGCTTTTCTTTCTTCTTCTTATTCTTCTTGAGACTCTGAGTGAATGTTCCTGGCAGTAGGATGAACTCAGGATTGAAGAAGAGAGAGTTGAAGAAGGATGATCTTCTCAGTTGAATGTAACAATATCTGAGAGCTGTATCTCTTCTTGCTTTTAATCTGTATATGAAACTGTATATCCACTTGTAACCTATTCTTTCTCTGTATATCTGTATGTGTGTGAATCTCTATCTTTTGATAGCACTTTATATATTGGCCTTTGTAACGGCTCTAATCTTTGTTTGAACTTTGTCTTCTTCTGAGATCTGCAATCTGGGCTGCAAATAGCAGAATACAAAAAACATATCCTGCAGACAGACATCCTATAAAGGGATAAAGCTTTCTAAGAAGCTGCATATCCAATATGATAAAAGGAGTACTATAGAAAGTCACATCAGAGCAAACTCTTTACGGCCAGAGAAGACTTTTGAGTTTAACGGCTATAAAGGATAGCATGGCAGATAAAGCAGAAAGATATTTCAACTAATAAGACAAAAGACTTTGTCAGATAAAACTTGACTTATGCACAAAGGATGGGGCAAAGATTGCCGTGAGCTGTATGCATAAAATCAATGAAATTATCTTTAATAAAATATGCCAAATAATTAGGAAATAAATCATAGAACAGAAGGAGTACAAAATTACTAAAGGAAGACAGAAGATCGTCGAACGATACACAGAGATCGTCGAACGAAGCACAGAGATCGTCGAACTATCAAACAGATAGTCGAACGAAACAGATAGTCGAACTATCAAAGCAGATAGTCGAACTGCCACAGCAGATAGTCGAACTATCAGAACAAATAGTCGAGCTATCAGATAGCTGAACTATCAAGGCAGATAGTCGAACTATCAAACAAAACAGATAGTCGAACTATCAAACAGATTATCGAGCTATCAGATAGCTGAACTATCAAAGCAGATAGTCGAACTATCAAACAGAACAGATAGTAGAATTATCAAACAGATAGTCGAACTATCAAACAAAATAGATAATCGAACTATCAAACAGATAGTCGAGCTATCAGATAGTTAAACTATCAAAGCAGATAGTCAAACTATCAAACAGAACAGATAGTCGAACTATCAAATAGATAGTCGAGCTATCAGATAGTTGAACTATCAAGAAATCTGTCTCGGCAAAAGAAGTCGAGCAGGGTTCGACGATGGACGAAGCGGATACCACAGATCGTCGAGCTAACAAGAGTTGAACTAACTCAGAGTTAGACGATCTGCTGACTGACGATAGTCGACCAACTTATAGACGATTGTCAAACATTTGATAGAGATTGTCGAGCGGCGTTCGACCATAGTCGAACCAAAAACAACTTAACCCAATCTTAATCTGGAAAAGTGACAACTCTACAACTGAGGAAAAACTAACCTAACAACTAACCTTTGACCATAGATAAATCTTGGGTCAAGAAACTAATTGAGCAGACTTAACACAAATCTAAACTAGGGTACCAACATGTTTCTATATAGGAGGTCAAAAGAATCTAGAAATGAATTCAGGTCAACGGCTAGAGAAATAGAGCAGTCACTAGAAAGAATGACCAAGGAATCTGAAAGTCTATCTAGTGTCAACTACGTTCACCTACGGGGGGGATAGGTGATTTGAAGTCTTTTTACGGAATTAAAAATAAACCTGCACAAGAAAACAAAAAAAAGCACAACACAGAAACACACAGGCAGTTATAGTGGTTCCCCGATTTGGGTACGTCCACTCTCCCCCTTCGACCTATCTCCCAACAAGGGACGACTCGGTCACTTCACAAATAGGATTGAAATCCAATCCTCTCACTATAGAAGAAACCCTTCCACCCGAAGGAGTCACTACTCCTCCACCACGGGTTGCACCCAACCCTTACAATGAGGAAACAAAGTTCCTTTACAACAGAAGTAAAATAGAATGTACTAGAAATACAAACTACGTATGGAGAGTTCGGTGTCCCTCTTCGTTCAATGAAGCATTCTTGAAGAAGACGAAGAGTTCACGGTCGGAGCACTCTCTTAGAGAGGATCTTCCCGAGATCGGCGGCGGCAAAGGATTGCGGGGGCGATGCTTTGTAGATCCAAACTTCTTGACGAAGCTAGCGAGGTCAACCAACGATCTTACTTGGATCGATCGTCTCAATCGATTCAGAGGGGAAAGATATTCCCGTTCAACAAACCAAGAGACAAAGGATCTCAAGAAAGAAATGTGAGACGCTAAACTTAGCTTCATTTCTGTCGTCGGGAGGTCAAGCGGAATCCGAGACCAGTGGCGGCGACACCTTAGCGAGCAGCGACGACGAGCGGTGGAGTTCCGCGATCAGCTAGGTCGAAAGTGGCTCGATTTCGTAGATATGAATATACTGTTCTTCTCATCCTTAGGGTCCAGCGAGCAGACAAAAAATACCCAAGGCAAATTCGGTGGGAATCGCTGGTAATTCCCGTCGAAGTCGGCGAGAATCACTTACGATTCCCGTCGAATTTTCCTTGGTAGAATTCCAGTTGGAATTCTTGTCATCCGGAGGGAATCGACGGGAATGCGCGGTGATTCTCGACGAATCGGCAAGAATCACTTGGTGATTCCCTCCGATTCTGCCTTAGCATAATTCTGGAAGGCGTTGAGTCAGCCGGATGCAGTCGGCGGGAATCGGCGAGTGATTCTTGACGATTCGGCGAGAATTCTCGTCGAATCGGCGAGAATCACTTAGTGATTCCAGTCGAATTTTCCTTAGAAGATTTCTTCTTCCTTCCTCTGCATTTGGTCTTTGACCCATCTTTGCTCCTCTTTTGCTCTTGATCAATCTCAGCCCTGTACTTGAAAATTAGTATACTCCAATTGAGAGAGTACACATGAGCCAACACACTGATCTGCTCAACGAGGTATTACGTTACGCAGACCCGTGTATATTGACCCACTGCACCCTGACATTGGTGTGTACTTAGCATGGAATAGCTGCAAGCACATCTTGAAGAAAATCATCAAATACATTATCTATTCACCTTAGCTTGTTCAGGGACTTCTTCAAATCAGGTACATTGTGGATAAAATACCCAACAATCTCCCCCTATTTGAAGAAGCCTAAACCGTACAAGCTAAGGTGAATAGGACATATGGGAATGAAAATCATAACCGAAGAATTCAGTTGAGAGTGAGATTCATTACCATTTTCCAGAGAGCATACTTAACGTTAGCAGCCACCTTAGCCTTAGCCGAGAGGGTAATCTCCCCCTTTTCGGCTTTTGCAAATCTGGTACTTCACTTGGAGCCACGTGCTCCACCTCATATCTTGCATCCATGCTCGAGCTTGAGTTCCTTGCAGTTTCTCCCCCTTGATCCAAGAGCCTTGAGCCTTAGAGTCTTCACTCTTCATATTTCAGCATACCGAGTTTAGTTTTGAAGAGACTGAACTTGGCCTCGTCTAGGCTCTTTGTGAAGATATCTGCAACTTGCTTATCCATGGGGACATAGCATAGAGATATATCTTTGTTTTCCACATGCTCCCGAATGAAGTGATAGCGCACTTCAATATGCTTTGTTCTGCTGTGCGACACAGGATTGTTCGCAATTGCTATTGCGCTCGAGGAGTCGCAATACATTGGAACTTATTTAAACTATAAGTTATAATCCTTGAGCTTATTTCTGATCCATAGAAGTTGTGCACAACAACTTCCTGCTGAGATGTACTCAGATTCAGCCGTGGAGGTTGCAAAACAATTCTGCTTCTTACTGTTCCAAGAAATAAGTCTTCTTCCGAGGAATTGGCACGCCCTGGAAGTGCTTTTCCTATCATCCCTTCTTCCTGCAAAGCCTGCATATGAAAAGCCTATCAGCTCGACATCATTGTTTCTTGGGTACCGTAAGCCAAGATTTGGTGTACCTTTAAGGTATCTAAGAATTCGCTTTGCAGCGACATAATGAGATTCCTTAGTGTTCACCTGATATCTGGCACATACGCATGCGGAGAACATAATATCCGACCTACTAGAAGTAAGGTAGAGCAGGGATCCAATTATGCTTCTGTATTTGGTTTCATCAAAAGGTTTACCTTTCTAATCCTTGTCCAGAGACACAGTGGATCCCATTGGAGTCCTCATAGAGGTTGCATTCTCCATTTCGAATTTCTTGAGGAGTTTATTTGTGAACTTCGTTTGAGAGATGAAAATTCCATCCTCATACTGTTTCACTTAAAGTCCCAAGAAATATTTTATCTCTCCCATGCTGCTCATTTCAAACTTTCCTTGCATAAGTTTAGAATTTTTTTTGCAAAGATTGTTGTCCGTAGAGCCGAAAATTATGTCATCGACATAGATTTGCACCAGCAATATCTTGCCTTTGACTTCCCTAAGAAACAATGTCTTATCTATTTTTCCTCTCGAGAACTTGTTCTCAAGAAGAAAACTAGATAGAGTCTCATACCAAGCTCGAGGAGCTTGTTTCAAGACATATAATGCTTTATTAAGAAAATAAACATGATTAGGGAAAGTAGGATTAACAAAACCTGAGGGTTGCGCGACGTATACTTCCTCTTTAAATTTTCCATTGAGGAATGCATATTTCACGTCCATCTGATAGACAGTGAATCCTTTGTGCGAAGTATACGCCAGGAACAATCTGATCGCCTCGAGCCTTGCAACTAGTGCAAAGGTTTGGTCGAAGTCAATCCCCTTCTCCTGTCTGTAACCTTGAGCTACTAGCCTGTCCTTATTCTTTATGATGACACCGTGTTCACCCAGTTTGTTTCTGAAGATCCACTTGGTGTCAATCACATTCTGGTTCTTTAGTCTGGGAATAAACGTCCAGACGTTGCATCATTCGAATTGATGCAGTTCATCTTGCATGGCCAATATCCATGTTGCATCTTTGTTCGCTTCGTCGAACTTATTTTGCTCAACCTGTGACAGGAAACTAAGGTGCAAAATCTCGTTAATTGTACCTCTCCAAGTTCTGACACTGTCATGAGGATCTCCGATGATCTGATCTCTTGGATTATCCCTTACGTGTCGGAGCTCTAGGAGTCTGGCATCTGTAGCTCTGATATCTTCTCGGGCATGCCCTTCTTCTAGGAGATTTTGTCCATCCTGATCTTCAACTTCTCCAGTTGACGTTGAGGTGGAAACCTTGACGTACTTGCGAGTTACATCTTTAGCGGTCTCATTGAGACTTAGTTGTTCAAGTCTGGCATCTGCATCTTCAAGAATGCCACTGGAAGAATTGCTATGAAGCAAGCTTCCTTCATCAAAAACAACATTAATGGACTCCTCTACCACTAGGTTTTTTGTATTGAAGACCTTATATGCCCGACTATGGCTACTATAGCCCATGAATATGCCTTCGAAGCATTTTTCACCAAATTTAGTACGCGGGTACTTCCCATTATTGAGTACCTAGCATCTGCAGCCAAAAATCCTCAAATAGGACATGATAGGTTTCCTGCCTTTCAATAGTTCATAAGGCATCTTACGATGATTCTTGTTGATCAATGCTCGGTTCTGCACATGACAAGCCGTATTGACAGCCTCTGCCCAGAAGTACTCTGGAAGAGAGGCGTCATTCAGCATTGTCGTACATGCTTTAATGAGCGTTCTATTTCTCCTCTCCGCAACTCCATTTTGCTGAGGAGTACGCGGGGACGAAAACTCATGAAAGATACCAAGTTATTCACAAAATTCTGTCATAGCACCAGACTCGAATTTTGTTCCGTGGTCACTTCTGATTTTGACCACTGAGCAGTTAAGTTCATTCTGAATCTGCTTGACTAAACTCGTGAAGATATCAAACGTATCATACTTTCATTTCAAAAAGAATACCCACGTAAACCGAGAGTGATCATCAACAATCACTAGCGTATACGATTTGCCTCCTAAGCTATGAACTTGCACTGGACCGAACAAGTCCATATGCAGAAGATATAGACATCTGGAGGAGTCTTTGTCTGCAATGCCCTTAAAGGTAGCCCGAGTCTGTTTGCCCTTCCGGCATGCAGGACAAGGGCTATCTTTGATGCACTTAATAGTAGGGGCATCCCTTACTAAGTTCTTAGAAAACAACATATTAATTGTCTTAAAATAAATATGTGCTAATCTCTTGTGCCATTGCTCACAAAGAGATGCACTACCTTTTGCGACTAGGCACACGAGGGTAGAAGAATCTATGCTAAGAAAATCTAAACAAAATATATTTCTTCTCCTAATGCCAGTTAATACCGTCTCCTAAGAGGCACACGATATTATCACGCACTTATCCTTGCAGAACTTAACGTCATAACCTTTATCACACAACTGACTTACACTGATCGGGTTATGATTAACCCTTCAACATAGGCCACGTCGGTGATAGAGATTATACCATGTGAAATCATACCGTAACCTCTGGTGACTCCTCAATCAGATCCTCCAAAGATGACTTTGGGTCCATTTTTGACTGGAGAGTAATCACGCAGCAGGCTTCTTGTCCCAGTCATATGCCGGGAACATCCATTGTCCAAGTACCAGATAGGCGTTTTGGTGGCCTTTGGACATACTTGCAAAACAGAATTAGTTTCCCTTAGGATCCCAATCGAACTTGGGTCCTAGATTCCTTGTTAGCATACTCCCCCTAGGGTAATTAACCCTACGAGTGGTCGGCCTCACATTGCTAACATGAGGAGTCTCGTTGAACCTTGGATTAAACCAGCAATCCACAGCAAAGTGACAACCTTTGCCACAACACCAAAAGTCGAACCTGTTGTACCGCTTCCTAGGCTCCAGCTTCACCCTGGGAACGGTGGGTCCAGCTGGGGCCTTGGATCTGGAGGTGGAGGCATCATAATGACAACAATCACATGATTTCTTCACTTCCTATTCCTTCAGTGTAATCGGCTTGGCTTTTGGTGCCTGCTTCCTATTATTGCCGCAAGAGAATTCACCATAACTTTCCACTTGGATTTCCTTATAAGGTGCCTTGAAGACACTCTCGCCGTAGTTCCATGGGAAGGCCCAACCATCATACCGACTCTTGGGCTTTTCAACCGAGGGCCGGAAGAAGTGGCCATAGGTTGACTCAAAGTCCTGTTCATTGTAGGGAAAGCCAGGCTTCCTCAATACAACAGGGTTGAGTGGGGCCTTTCCCTTTTCTACAGCAGAGGCCTTCTTAGTAGCCTTATTTTTCCTCTGCTTTCTGTTTCTCCTGGATGATTTACCAGGCACACCCACATTCCCCAAGCAAGCCCCCTTGGCCTGAGCAGAGAAGGTATCAACCAGTGGAAGAACAGTCTTTGGCATAAATATGCTTTTGACAATCTTCCTTTCTACCGCAAGTTGTTCTTCCAACTTGTTGACTTCTTCTTGTTTTAGGTCAAGAAGCCTTAGAGACTCTGAGTGCTCAAAAGTCAGGCCCAGGTGTTCCTGTCGAAGAGAGATCATGCTAGTGATCTCTTCTCTTAAAGACACACCATCTGCCTTAAGGAATTTGACTTCCTTTTTCTGATCCATCAACCTCTTGCGGCATTCCTCAAAGGTCTTTAGCTTTTTGGTGATGTAGCTCCTCTCCTTCTTCTTATCTCTAGAGGACTTGTGCTCCTTTCCCTTCCCCTAATCTGTTTTGCCTTGGTGGCAGTCAGCGATGACGTGACCTGGCTTATTGCATCCAAAGCAAATAATGTCATTAGAGTGATGTTTGTTCTGTTTGGATTAATAGCTGTCAGAAGAATAATTCTTCTTCTGATGTCTGGAGGAGGAGCCGTATCTCTTTCTTTGATTCCTCAACTTGAGGAACTTCTTGTACTCCCGAGTGATGAGGGAGAAGTCTTCTTAAGATAGCTCTGAGCCGAAAGAGCATGGCTAAGATTCTTCTTCCTCATCCATTTTCCAAGAGCGGGATGAGGCTGCACCCTTGCCTTTCCTTGAGTGGTTCGCTTTTAGGGTCATAGTCTTCTCTTTGGCAGCTGCTTTATCGGCTTCTTATTCAGCTTTCCTGGTGTTCAGTTGAAGCTCATAGGACAAAAGTTTCCCAAACAGAATCTGGGGATCTGTTTATTCTAGCCTGCCAAATTCTCTGATGGCGGAGATCTTGGTGTCCCATTCCTTAGTAAGAGATCTAAGGAACCTGTCATTTAGTTCACCATCAGTGAACACTCTTCCATAGCCCTTCAGGGCATTGACGATCTTCAGGAAGTTCTCGAATTTCACTCCGATTTCTTCCTTGGTACCTTGCATGAAGGCCTTGTATTTCTGGTTTAGAAGGGATCTTCGATCATCCCTTACTTCATCAGTGCCTTCCATCAAGATGATCAGGCAGTGCCAAATGTCCTTGGCAGTCCTTCGGTTGCAGAAAACGTTCTTCATGGAATCATCGACGGCGCTTACCATAATGTTGTGAGCTTTCTTGTCAAGTCCGACAAGCACCATCTCATCCTTGTCCATTTCAAAAAGTTTCTTGGGCACTTTCTTGGTAGGATCAATGGTGGAGGCCTTAGTGGGGATATAAGGTCCCTCCTCAACTATCATGAAGAGTCGTGGGTCGACTTCTTCCATGTAGTAACTGATCCTTTCCTTCCAAATAGGAAAGTTAACCTTGGTGCACACTGGGATCTTCCCTGAATACTTGAGTCCATCCATTTCAGAGAGCTTCTTTCTTCTTGACACTAGATGTGGGAACTTACTCAAGGTGTTAACCTTATTGACGAGCAACCTTCCTCTGATACCACTTGAAAGTCTATCTAGTGTCAACTACCTTCACCTATGGGAGGATGGGTGATTTGCAGTCTTTTTACCGAATTAAAAATAAACCTGTCAAGAAAACAAAACAAGCACAACACAGAAACACACAGGTAGTTATAGTGGTTCCTCGATTTGGTTACGTCCACTCTCCCCCTTCGACCTATCTCCCAATAAGGGACGACTCGGTCACTTCACCAATAGGATAGAAATCCAATCCTCTCACTATGGAAGAAACCCTTCCACCCGAAGGAGTCACTACTCATCCACCACGGGTTGCACGCAACCCTTACAATGAGGAAACAAAGTTCCTTTACAACAAAAGTAAAATAGAATGTACTAGAAATAAAAATTACGTATGGAGAGCTCGGTGTCCCTCTTCGTTCAATAAAGCATTCTTAAAGAAGATGAAGAGTCCACGACCGGAGCACTCTCTTAGAGAGGATCTTCCCGAGATCGGCGGCGGCAAAGGATTGCGGCGGCGATGCTTTGTAGATCCAAACTTCTTGACGAAGCTAGCGAGTTCTACCAACGATCTTACTTGGATCGATCGTCTCAATCGATTCGGAGGGGAAAGATAATCCCGTTCAACAAACCAAGAGACAAAGGATCTCAAGAAATAAACGTGAGACGCTAAACTTAGCTTCGTTTCTGTCGCCGGGAGTTCAAGAGGAATCCGAGATCAGTGGCGGCGACACCTTAGCGAGCAGCGACAGCAAGCGGTGGAGTTCCGCGATCAGCTAGGTCGACAGCAGCTCGATTTCGTAGATATGAATATACTGTTCTTCTCGTCCTTAGGGTTTCAAAATACATGAGTATTTAAACCCAAAGACATCCCAAGATAGCCGTTGGGGGACCCACCAGGTCAACCCTACGCACGGGCTTGAACATCGCGTGACGACCAGGACCGGTCCAGTGAGCAGACAAAAAATACCCAAGGACAATTTGGCGGGAATCGCTTGTGATTCCCGTCGAAGTCGGCGGGAATCACTTACGATTCCCGTCGAATTTTCCTTGGTAGAATTCAAGTTGGAATTCTTGTCATCAAGAGGGAATCGACGGGAATGCGCGGTGATTCTCGACGAATCGGCGGGAATCACTTGGTGATTCCCGCCGATTCTACCTTAGCATAATTTTGGAAGGCGTTGAGTCAGCCGGATGCAGTCGGCGGGAATCGACGAGTGATTCTCGACGATTCGGCGAGAATCAATAGTGATTCCCGTCGAATCGGCGAGAATCACTTAGTGATTCCCGTCGAATTTTCCTTAGAAGATTTCTTCTTCCTTCCTCTGCACTTGGTCTTTGACCCATCTTTGCTCCTCTTCTGCTCTTGATCTATCTCATCCCTGTACTTGAAAATAAGTACACTCCAATAGAGAGATTACACATGAGCCAACACACTGATCTGCTCAATGACGGATTACGTTGCGCAGACCCGTGTATATTGACCCACTGCACCCTGACATTGGTGTGTACTTAGCATGGAATAGCTGCAAGCACTTCTTGAAGAAAATCATCAAATACATTATCTATTCACCTTAGCTTGTTCAGGGACTTCTTCAAATCAGGTATATTGTGGATACAATACCCAACAGAATCAACTGTATCTACAAAATCTGCATCCAAGAAGTCTGTAAGCTCTGCATCTGCTATATCAGTATCAACAATCTCTACTGCTATTGTTGTTATTACTGTTGTTTTGGCCTGAACTGCTGGAAGTGTTGGAAGGGAGACTTCTTCATTGAACATATCCCCCAGCCTGGTATCAGGGATGTCTGATGTCAGGCCCCTAGATGAAGAAGGTCAAGAAATATAAGCAATTTGAGTGGAGAGAGTTTGGATGGAGAGAATTATAGGTGCAATGGCATCCTCTATGAGTGATTTGATGGTTGGATTGAGAAGAGAGATGATGGAAGTTGGATTAGAAGTGGATGATGGGAGAGAAGAAGTGGTGATACCAAAGAATTACAGATATTTAATGAAGTTGATGGAGGTGAAGGTAGAATTGGAGGGATGATGGTAGATGTGGAGGGGATGACTGGAGGAGTGAGTGGAGGGATGTCAGATGTGATATCCATAGGAGTATCATAAGTAAGTGGAGATTGTGAAGTATTGTGTATTGGTGATTGTACTGGTGATGGGGATGATGTTGGTGATGTAAGGAGATTGAAGGTGGGAGACATTTGTGTAGATATACAAGTGGTAAATTGAATTTCCTGCAGGTAGTGAGGTAGAGGAGATTGAGGCGGAGATGGAGCGGAAATGAATGTGGAGATAATCGGGTTCGAAGGTTGTTTATGGGTTGGTTATGGAGGTAGCCTGGAGGAAGGTGGAGAAGGAGGAATTTCTAGTGCCTCTTGATCAGCAGGTGGGAGATTGACTCTTGGAGTCCTAGTGTCCTCAGAAGGTCTAGAGGAAGAGGAAGCCTTGGAGTGTTTACTGATTGTCCTCTCCAATTTCCCGAAGAGGACTGGGGTAAGCCTCTTAGAAGCATTAATGAAGATTATTGGAGTGAACAATAGTTGGGGACATTTCTCCTGGAGGAAGATGCCCAAAGTCCTCACAAAACACACTTCTCTTTTGCTATTTTTCTTCTTGATTAAATTAAATAGGATAGTGCTCCAATTTATTGATTTCTTATTTACCAGCGCACTCATCAACAAGAACTGGTGCCTGGTTATGCGGTCGTGAGCGGTGTGCTTCCCGAGCAGCACCTTGCCGACCACATCAGCAAGAAACTTGTACGCCACTGACAAGTTCTTTTTCAGCAATTTACTAGGGTTTCCCTCATAGTGACCCATCCTTGTAAGCATTTTAGAAAACTCAGTTGAGTCCATCTCAAAATCATCATTACCATTAACAAATCCAAAGATTTTAGATAAAATATCAGGAGTCAGAATAACCTCCTGTCCAGATATTGTGCCGACTAGGGTTTGTGCGTCTGGAGATGAAGAAGTAAAAATCCATTCCTTTATCTCTGTAACTGGAAGCTTCATCCCTGTAGTCATAAACTTTTGAAGTTACGGCTCATTAAACAAGAGCAGTATGTCGTGAAAGATTTGATCGGAATGCTTGAAGGTATCCATATCTATATCAAAGCCAGCATCGAACTTCATCCCAGTGAGAGTTGCCGCTGAAATCGCCATTGAAATTGCCTACACAGAGAAACAAAGATCAAGTGCAAAGTAAATTGAAAGCGCGGGATGAATTTCGTCTAAAACTTAGATTATAAGATCTTTAGAAGATGAAAATACGATATCAGTCCAACAAAAAAGAAAAGATTTTCGATCTGAGTCCGGCGAAGTATTTTAATAGAAAATGAGTTCGTCGATCTCAGTCTAAAGAAGAAGAATAAATCGTCGATCTCCGTTCGATGATAAATTCACTGAAGTAGGGATCGTCGATCTCCGTATGACGAAAACTATTTCATTAAGAAGTGGTAGTCGAACTCCGTTCGACGAACTCTTCACGAGGAGTTCACAGATCGTCGATCTCAGTTCGACGATCTGTCAACAAATCGTCGACCACTGACAAAATTTAAATTATCTCATCTCCATTAATCATTCCTAACTGATTTAAGAAAAATAGATGTTTCTTCTCAACCAATGGCTTGGTGAAGATGTTTGCTCTTTGTAAATCAGTGGAAATAAAGACAAGATTAATTTTCTTTTTGTCTATACAATCTCTAATGAAATGATGTCTTATTTTTATATTTTTGGTCCTACTATGATGCACTGGATTTTGTGCTATGGATATAGCACTGGTTCTATCATAATATATAGTTGAATTATTTAAGTTGTATCCATAATTTAGTAGTTGGTTTTGTATCCACAAATCCTGTGAGCAACAACTGCCAGCAGCAATGTATTTTTCTTCTGCAGTTTATGTGGACACAGAGGTTTGCTTTTTTACAGAACCAGGACACTAGCCTATCACCAAGGAACTGGCATGTTCCTTATGTAATTTTTCTATCCACTCTACATCTAGCATAGTCAGCATCTGAAAATCCAGTTAAGTCAAATTCTAACTCTGACGGATATAGAAGTCCTAGATTTGTACAACCCTTTATATATCTCAAAATCCTTTTTAGAAAAATATAGTGGGATTCTATAGGGTTCACTTGAAACCTAGCACAAATGCATGTAGTAAACATGATGTCTCGCCTACTTGCTGTGAGATATAATAGGGACCCAACAGTAGCCCTTTACAACTTCTAACCAACAGATTTTCCATGCTCATCAGAATCTATCACAGCATTTACAGCCATGGATGTCTTCATTGCTGAGGCATCACACATCCCAAATCTTTTAATAAGCTCCTTTGCATATTTAGATTGGGAGATGAAGATACCATCAGATGATTGCTTCACTTGGAGACCAAGGAAATATGAAAGTTCACCCATGCTACTCATCTTAAACTTTGAATGCATAAGGTCAGAAAACCTTTTGCATAGTTTGGGATCAGTTGAGCCAAATATAATATCATCTGAATAAATTTGTACTAACAAGTTTTTATCTTTATGATGCTTAATATAAAGAGTCCTATCTACAATGCCTCTAGAAAATTTATGCTCTAATAAGAAGCTAGCTAAGGTCTCAAACCAAGCTCTTGGGGCTTGCTTTAAACCATAGAGAGCTTTATTCAATCTAAAGAAATAAGAGGGATAGGTTGGAGAGATAAAACATGGTGCTTGCTCCACATATACTTCTTCTTTGAGTTCTCCATTGAGAAATGAACTCTTGACATCCATTTGGTAGACTTTGAACTTTTTGTAAGTAGCATAATCTAAGAAAATCCTTATAGCCTCAAGCCTTTCCACTGGAGCAAAGATTTGATCATAGTCTATGCCTTCTTCTTGTGAATAGCCTTGTGCTACAAGTCTTGCCTTATTCCTTATGATGTTGCATTCAACATCCAATTTGTTCCTGAAAACCCATTTGGTTCCAATGACTGGGTAGTCTTTGGGTCTAGGAACCAAATCCCAAACTCTACATCTCTCAAATTGATCTAACTCCTCTTGCATTGTAATGATCCAATGGGGATCTTGCTCAGCATCTTTAATGGATTGGGGCTCAAGTTGAGAGAAGAAATAAGCAAACATCAAGTCAGGGTTGAGTTGATGCCTTGTTTGCACACCAGCAGATATGTCACCAATTACTTGAGATATAGGATGGTCTCTAAGTGTGACAAGATTAGTGGTAGGAGTTTGAGTAGGAGCTTGTGGGATTAATTCCTCTTGTGGAATTTCATTAGCTGTTGGATAGGGTTCAGCCATGTCTAAACTATCTTCTTCACTGTCATCTTCAACAGCTTGTGGAGAGGGATGTGCTGAAACCTCTTGGGTAAGGCTTATATCATCCAATCTCTCACACAAGTGAGGTACCTGCAATGTGATATTGGTAGAAATTTCTTTCTCCTTGTAATACATGTTAGCTTCATCAAATATAACATGAACAGATTCCTACATTTTTAAAGTAGATTTATTAAGCACCCTATAAGCTTTGCTGACTTGGGAATATCCTAGAAAAATTCCCTCTGCAACTTTTGCTTCAAACTTTCTAATATATTTCTTGTTATTATTATGAATATAGCAAATATAACCAAATATTTTAAAATAGGTGATTTTAGGTTTCTTCCCTTTAAGCAATTCATAGGGAGTCTTATTCTTAAGTTTATGTATTAAACTCTTGTTCAGTACATAATTTGCTGTGCTCACAGCCTCTGTCCAAAAGGATAGGGGAATATAAGCATCTACAAGTAATGCCCATAAAGCTTCAATTAGGGTTCTATTTTTCTTTTCAGCTACTCCATTTTGTTGAGGTGTTCTAGGAGCTGATAAGCAATTCCTGATACCTTCCTTCTCACAGAACTCTTGCATAAGAAGATACTCAAACTCAGTACTATATCACTTCTAATCAATGCAACTTGAGTAGAGTACTCAATCTGTATGGTCTTGAGAAAATCTGTAAGAACCTTGAATTGTTGAAACAGAAAATCGGTCTCTTGTGCAGTTCACCCTTGGGGAAGGGTTGGTCGCGCACCTACTTTGCTCCTATAAGAAAAACAACAAGGAAAAGAGAGTAAAAGACTAAACCAAGGGCCTGGCGCGGAGGTCCCACCACACACCCGGAAGATAACTGAGCGCTTCCCCTCCTTAGCCAAATGCCTGGCTAAGGTACCTCAGAAAGCGCTAGAAGACTAGGAGACAAGTGAGCATGCCTTCTTAGGTACCCCTTGGGTCCTATTTATAGATTTCGGAAAATGGTCTGCAAATAACTAACCTCTGCTGGCCTGAAATTACTTAAAACCCCTTGGGCTGGCTAGCCAATAACCAAACTCCACTGTTCTAAATAGTTATGTGCAGCCCACCCGAGTCTTCCAACAGCGAGACTCCGCTGTTCCAACCGGCTATGGGAAGGCCAGCGGGGGAAAAAGGGTAAAAACTTCTCACGAACTACTGGGCGAGTAGCCCTCAACAATCTATGCTCGGCAAGGACGACAAGTGCTCGACGAGGTTGGCACTTGCCTCTTCTACTCGACCTTTGGCGAGTACGGGCTCGGCTGGCCCTATCCACCCATTATTTGCCGAATACGGGAGTGGAGAAGCATCACTCAACACCAAGGTACGGGCTCGGCCTTCCCTAACTGCATGTCGCGAGTTCGATAAAATGTCAGATCTCGACGAATGGGGCTTGGCAAGTACAAGCTCGCCCCTCAAAAACATCCCACCATGCCTGGGCGAGTCGAAGCTACTGCCGAGCTCTTTAGGGCGGGTGTAAGCCGGCCGATGAGCAAACTCGCCTCACTCGATGCCAAGACAAAAGGCATTGAGGGAGCTCGCCTCACTCGATGCCAAGACAAAAGGCGTTGAGGGAGCTCGCTTCACTCGATGCCAAGACAGAAGGAGTTGAGGGAGCTTGCCTCACTCGATGCTAAGATAGAAGATGTTGAGGGGGCTTGCCTCACTCGATGCCAAGACTAAATTCATTGAGTGAACTCACCTCACTCGACTCCACGATAGAAGGCGTTGAGTGAGCTCGCCACTCGACGCCACGGGCCTGGCTCGCCTGGGTCTTGGGCTTAACTTGGCCAGTCTGGCTCATGCCGACCCAACTCGCCGGATACGGGGTTGTACATGAATGTATCTTACTAAGATCTCAGAAAGAACACACAAGTGAACATTGAGAAGTCATCTACAACTACTAGAGTATAAGATTTCCCTCCTAGGCTTTGTACAGTAATAGGGCCAAAAATGTCCATGTGTAGGAAGCACAAGATCCCTAGTGAATCACTCTTATTTTCATATTTAAAGCTGGATTTAGTTTGTTTGCCTAATTGACAAGCCTTCCTTCTTGTAGGGACCATAAGGCAATCCTCTAATAAGGTTGTCTTTAGATAACCTAGCAATGTTTTTCAGGTTAACATGACCTAATCTTTATGCCATAGTTCATTCTTATTGCTAACAAGATTAAATAAACAAATGTTTGATATTGCATATTGAAAATTAACTACATATATGTTGCCTTGTCTATTTCCAATTAAAACAGTTTGGTTATCTTTATTAGAAATTATACAAGAGCTTGAGTTTAAAGATACCTAATAACCTTCATCACAAAGTTGACTTATGGATATGAGGTTATGTTTCAGTCCACTTACATATGCAACCATTTTGAAAGTAACTGCTCCAATCTTAACTTCTCCAAAGACTAAAGTCTGGCAATAATTTGGGTCACCAAAGATCACCTTTGGTCCCAGCTTGTACTTGTAATTATTTAGGTTGTCCTTGCTGCCAGTCATATGCTTGGAGCATCCACTATCCAGATACCATTTTTGATTAAAAGCTGGACAGCTCTTTACCTTCAAAGAAAAATATTAGTTGTTCTTGACCCAGATTACATTGGGCCCTCTATTTTCATGATAGGAAAAGCTTGATACAACAGAAAATTTAGGTTGACATTTATATCCTAAGGGATGGTATCTCCTAGGTGGAATTTCCAAATTGGCAAATAGATTAATATGTTTTCTAGTTTGATTAAAATTTCTGTTAAAGTTATGATTTTTTTAAGTGATGAGTCTAATATTTATAGTGATTTTCAGACTCATTTGGCGTAGTTTTAACGCACTTACACTTCACTTTTGGTATGTTATCGTTGATATTTCATTTATTCTTCTTTTAACATTAAGTGCACTGTTTCGGCCCATGGGTGTGCAATTGTGCATTATATTATCGGGGGTATGCACATGG
Organism: Platanthera zijinensis; assembly: GCA_039513925.1. Lineage (NCBI taxonomy): Eukaryota > Viridiplantae > Streptophyta > Magnoliopsida > Asparagales > Orchidaceae > Platanthera > Platanthera zijinensis. Next base: position 92,419,332 of record CM077093.1, on the reverse strand, counting down.
TGCTCCTTGTTATCTTACTGTTTAGTTCTGTTTGCATTTTTGGTGCTGGAAGCTTGTGCTCCAGCCTGGTTTGATTGTTGTGCAGGTAGTCGGGATGTCCTGAAGTCCATTTTCAGTTCTGTGTAAAACACACGGTCGTGTGCATTTCTTCGCACACGGTGTAATGGCCCGGTTTAGAGCTATGAGGCCTCGACCCATTTAGACCAAGCGGCTTGTCTCTCCCCAAGGCCCGTTACAGAGGACTGCAGTACGTACCCTCCAACCCGTCACTGCGCCTGTTTCCCAGAAACAGTCCATACACCCCATTTAGACCAAGCAGCTTGTCTCATAGCCGAGTTATTAGTAAAGGAGTTTTTGTTGATTGGCATTTTTGTCGGTAGCTGCGATGTGCAGAGCAGCCTGGCAGTGGCAAAACCTTCATGGATTGCGCTCACGAGATTGCATCAGAAAGATGATCCTGACCTTCTGCATTTGTATCTTCGAGCTGAGAGAAGTGAACTGCCAGATTTTTCTATAGATGATTCAGGTACCTTGAAGTACCATGGCAGGTTTTGCATTCCCTCGGTGGGAGACATCAGGGTTTTGTGTGCAGGGAAGCCCATGGATCTAGCGTTGCCTACCACCCAGGATCCACCAATATGTACCGTGATTTGAAGCAGATTGCCTGGTGGTATGGGATGAAGGAAGACATAGCCAGATTTATTTCTGAGTGGCACACTTACAAGCAAGTGAAAGCTGATCATGGGAGACCAGGTGCCAAGCTGACTCCCTTGGATATTCCAACTTGGAAGTGGGAAAGCATCTCGATGGATTTCATTACAGGCTTGCCAAGATCTCCTAGGGGGCATGATTCAGTATGGGTGATCGTGGACAGACTGATGAAGTGTGCTCACTTCGTGCCATTCAAGATCGACTACCAGATGAGGAAGATAGCAGAGCTGTATTTGGAGGAGTTCATCAGACTGCATTGTGTACCTGTGAGCATCATATCAGATCAAGACTCCAGGTTCATGTCTCGTTTTTGGAAGAGTCTTCAAGAGGGGTTGGGGACAAATTTGAGGTATTCCACTGCTTATCACCCGCAGACCAACGGTCAGACGGAGCGGGTAAATAAGATTGTGGAAGATATGATCCGATGCTATATTCTGAACCACGGTGGGGAGTGGGACGAGCATTTGCGGCTTATGGAGTTTGCTTATAATAACAGCTATCAAGAAAGCTTGCAAATGGCTCCTTTTAGGCTTTATATGGGAGGAGCTACAGGACTCCTTTGTTTTGGGCTGAGTTGGGCGAGAGACCCTTGTTGGGTCCAGAAGCACTCGAGGAGATGGAGATTTCAGTGAAGCTTATTCCGAAAAATCTTCGAATAGCCCAAGAGAGATATTTAAAGAATGCCAACCGGTGTAGATCAGCTTTGGAATTTGCTGTGGGGGACCAGGTGTTCTTAAAGGTTTCCCCGATGAGCGGGATTAAGAGGTTTGGTAAGAACAGGAAATTTGACCCGAGATACGTGGGGCCATTTTTGATTACTGAGCGGATTGGAGTATCAGCTTACAGGTTAGAGTTGCCTGCAAATTTTCCTGGCGTGCATGATGTCTTTCACGTCAGTCAGTTGTAGAAGTGTGTGCAGAGTGACAGACAGGTTTTTGATTATGTGCACCAGTTGGAGCCGAACCTTTCTTTTGTGGAGGTTCCTATCCGCGTCTTGGATGCTCAGGTTCGTGTGTCTCGGAGGAAAACTATTCCTATGGTTAAGATTCTATCGAAGAACCAGGGTGTAGAAAGCACGACTTGGGACCTAGAGTCGGCGATGAGGAAGCCCTATCCTCATCTCTTTCCCTGATCTCGTGCCTTTTATGTTTTTGGTGCTTTTCATAGCTTTGGCTTAGCTATTTCTTTTTCTTCTTGATTTAAGTTTTATGTTTAAAGTTTTGAGGCAAAACTTTCTTTTAGGGGGAGTGGATGTAACGCCCCCGATTTTTCGGTGTTTTGTTTGTTTATCGTTTGGCGTTATGTTGGCGCGTTTCCCCCCTTTCGCCATTATTGGAGTGTAGTCTTAGCTCTTTAGGTTCCTTATGTAACCTGTTTGCAAGATTCCCCAGCTAGTCAGTGTCAGTTGTGATGACTCGGATGAGCCTCTTAGGGAATGCTTGTACTTTGTCTTGGGTGGTGTAAGCCCGAGTGTTCGATCGTCGGATGTTGTTTTCGACTTCGCCGTTGTTTTCGTAGCTTAGGTGCTTAGCTACGGTGCGAGTTTTGTTGAAATTCGTGATCGTTTGTTTTTTCGCGTCGCTTCGACGTTCATTTTGTTAGCCGGTAGTGTGTAGCCATGCTGTTGCCTTTGTTGTGCGTAGCCTTGTGTGGTCGAGCCTGGTAAGGCTTGTGCTTGGTTTTAGGATAAAATGTTAGCCATTTATTATATATATATATATATGTACATGTATATATATATATATTTATATATATATATATTTGTTTGAGCTTGCTGATTTGGGGTTGGCCTTGTCTTTTAAGATAAGTATACATGTATATATATATGTGTGCTTAAGCTAGTAGTGGCTGGTAGCTGGTGGTCGAATCTCCCCATGCTTAGATTATTTTATATTATCTTTTGGGGAGAAGGTTGCTTGAGATATATAGGAAGACAGCTGCTTTCAAGCCTCACTTCTCCTCCTTCCCAAGCAATCAACAAGCTTTTTGCAGAAGGATCCGGCGGAGGAGCTGCTGTCTCGATCGGCGGTGGTCACTAGTTTAGGAGTCCTTTCTCTCATGCGATGGTGGATCCGAGCTGCTCTCGTCGAGAGCTAGCTTCCTAGCTTGCTCTTTTTGGTGGCTGATCCTTGTCGCCGGTGTCGAGCTAGGCGTGCTGCTGCTGTTTCCATCGGAAGTAAGGAAAGTGGCCCCTGCACTTGCAAATGTTTTCTTTCCTTCTTGTTTTTATTCTCTGAAGCATCCATAGTATCCTGTTCGGATTGAGGATCATGATAGCTGTAGGTTAAGTGTTAATTAATCTAAGTTTTTGACTAGTCTTGGTTAGCTTAGGTTGCTGGTAGATTGGGTAAGGAGAAGCAACATGTAACGCCCCTGATTTTTTTGGCAATTATTTAATCCTCTTATTGACGTCATAATGATGTAAGGAGCGTTACGTTAGCGTGGAGTTGACGGCGCGGCGCCGTTAATGCGTTTTTGCGTCTAATCGATCAAGTCGGCCAAATTCGTGAATCCTTGCCGAAAATGGAAAATTTCACATTGGAAAATTAAATTGATTAATTTTTGGCATGCTCGTCAAGTTTCATCGCGATCTGAACGATATTAAGGCCTCGGCAAATTTCCGAAGTTTGGTGAAATTTATGTTCGCCGTAGAATTTGAAAATTTATATCTCTTGAGCGGCTCGTCGGATTTTGGTTTTGACTTCTCCGTTGTGTTCGTAGCGTAAGTGTTCGTCTACGGTGTGAGTTTCGTGTAATTCGGCGTGCGTTTGGGCCTCCGTTTTGAACTCGTCTTCCATTGTTCGAAAATATGAAATATGAATATTTTAATATCATAGTACTGTTCAAAAATGTCTTTCACTATTCATTTATAAAGTTTAATTTCTTTGAAAATATCTGTAAAAAGGAGGAGTTTTCTGCAAGAGTGCTCGAGAGGTGTCTGCACTTCTCGAGTACTGCAGGTGCACTTCTTGAGAAGTGTTATAGTACTCGAGAAGTCCATTGCTGCCATCCAGGTTTTCGTTTCAGTCTACGTTCGGACGCATTTTTGAGGGTCAAATTGGTATCGTATGGAAAAATGATCAACATAAAATTTGTTCGTCTTGACGAGATCTACATGATGACGACGCTCTTCGCCAACGCCGCGACGCTTCTTCGTCAATGCCGTGACGCTCCTTCGCCAATGCCGCTTCATATTTTGCACGACGTCTGCCGGCACCATTTTAAATAAAATATATAATTATAAATTAAAATTATAATTATATATTTTATTATTTATCTTTTATCATTTTATGCAATTTCTATTTATGGCAATTTCTATTTAAGCAATGTTTTAATTTAAGCAATCTTATTATTATATTTTTATTCTTGTAATTATGATGGATACTTATAACCATCATTTATTTGCTTCCATTTTCATGCATTTTAATTTTGGAATTGTTTTTATTTTGTTCTAAATATGTATGGAGGAGATTGAGTGGTGTAAGGCTATATATAGCCATGTTTTGTTTGATTAAGTATTGAAATAATGAAAAATTGAAAAAACCTAGAGATTCTTGAGAGAATTTTCCTCCCCCCCCTCTTTGGCAAATTTCGGCCAACCCCTCTCTCCCTCTCTCTACCTTGGCTGCCGGCCACCCCCTCCCCTTTCTTCTCAATCTCGGCTACCTCTTTTCTCCCTTCTCCTCCTCCTCCTCAATATTCTCCCTCACCTCCACCACCCCAACCCAAGCCCACTTTTACTTCCCCAAAAAAATATCGGCCTCCCTTTTCCTCCAAGCCGCCGGCCACCACCACCCCCTTAGGGCTCGGCCAAGTCCAAAGCCGCCACCTCCTCTCCCTCTTTAATCTCTCTCGGCCACCTCCTCTCTTTCCTCCCCCTAGGCAATATTCGGCCTTCTCCTCCCTCTCCCCTTTCTTGGTTTTCTTCTCCCTCCTTCATATCTTCCTCTTCCTCTAGCTACCCGAGCCCTCCTCTTCCTCTACGAAGAAAACCGACCACTTCCACCTAACAAGCCAAAACCGGCTTCCTCCCTTCATCACAATCCGAGCCCCCCACACCTCCTCCCCATATAACTGTTGGACGTTTTCAAGAAAATCTCTCTTCCAAACCAAGAGCCTGCATCACTACAACTTTCATGTTGACCACATTTTGATTTGGAGTCATCTTGGACCTCTATTTTTGATTCTCCCAAAACTGCTCATAGGTAGCCCGTTTGACTGGTTCTCTCGAGAACCATAACTTTATTCTCGAGAACTAAGGCTTCTCTCGAGAACTTTATCCTCTCCATCTCGAGAACCAATGTCCCTCTCGAGAACCCTTTCCCATTTCTCGAGAACTACATGTTCTTCTAGAGAACTAATGCCCTATTTCTCGAGTAGCCCCTTTCCTATCGAGTAGTCCTGTGCAGTCAGAGTTCGGACACCATTTTGAGGGTCAAAACGGTGTCGTACGAAAAATGGTCAACATAAAATTTGTTCGTCTCGACGAGATATACAACTTTCTTGTCGGGTACTTTTCGATTTGGAGCCATCCTAGACCTCTAATTTCGATTTTCCCGATGTTGCTCGTAATAAACCAAGATTTAGACAAAACAAATTATAAGTACTTTTACATATATATATATATATACACTTATTCTTAGACTTAGGTTTTAGAATAGGACTTCTTCTTCTCCAATATTCATTTCTCCCAAACCAGAGGCGTGAGCGAGAGAGAAGTTTTATTTCGTAAATCTTCCGGTGGCCACCGACGGAGCTCCGGTGCTCGAAATCTTCATCTGAATATAGATCCGGAAATTTTTTCCCCTTTTCTTGAGTTTTCTCGTAAGGGTTTTTCGGCCCTAACCCCCCTTTTGGCCATTCTTGTTAGATTTCGATTTCTCTCATCTTCCTTGGTCCCGATCTATGCTGAGGTGCGATTTGGTGATATTCTCCGGTAAAACCAAGGTAAGTGACGTTCTTGATCTCTCCGTTGATGTTTTCTTTCAAATTGCATCCATATTTCTCGGATTTGACTCGTTTAAGTTAACTTTATCATCGAATTGCTAGTTAATTGCCTTGGATTATGAAGTGTGTCAAACCTAGAACCATTTCACCCAATTTGTATCTAGTGGATTTGCTAAATAAACGTAGTCGTCATGTCACTTTACTTATCGAGCCGATTTATAGTCTGTTGATCGTTAATCTTGTTAACCTATGTTGATTGAAAGAAACTCTGCTTATATTAAAATGTAATCGAGATAAACTCTGATGGTCTGTGCGCGTTGGGGTTTCTCCCTCGGCATAGTGCCTTATGGTTGAGTCTGTGCTCATTGTGGATCTTCATCCCCGACACTTTACCTTAGTCGATGGCCTGTGCGCATTGGGGTTTCTCCCTCGGCATAGTGCCCATTTTGGCTAGGTTCGTGCGCATTGTGGACCTTTTCCCGGCGCAATACACTTTTCTTTTGAGCTGATCAGTCTCATTTTTATTGATAAATAACATGAATCTTAGTGAAAGATGAAAGTTTGAACTTCTGATGTGGGTGCTTTGTTCTGTCCTGATGATGTGATTAGCCATTCTTTCTCGGCTAGATTTACTGTTGCTTACTTTTACTCTACTGCTGACCCTTTTATTGCAGTCATTTTGCAAATTTCCTTCACTTTAAGTTTTGTTTTTGTCTGTCTTTATTCTTTGCACCATTTTTAACTTGCTTCTGAGTTGTTCTTCTTTTGAATGCCTCAAGATCAGAGCAGTAGTAGGTTTAGCTTACCGTGTTGTACTTCTAGTGCTGCGGGTTGCTGCGACCGTTTATTTCTACCTCAGAGCCTTGAGGTAGTTGACTTTGTTTAGACTCGTCAGATTTTACTATGGGTTCGTGTCAGTTGTTGACGCCAATAGTCTTGAACTTTTTCTGTGATAGACTACTTGCTACTTTTACTGTTATCACTTTTTACCTATTGTACTTGCTCTCTGGGAAGGATTTATGTTAGGATGCATTTAGTTATTTTTAAAGTATACAAAACTGCATTCTGGAATATTGTCATGGCATAATTTATTTTTACTGGAAAACTTATTAATTTTAAGCGCTATGAAAGTCTTTTATACATATACATTAAATGTAGAAGTCATATCATCATTATAATATGCTAGACCTTCATTCTCATATAGGACAACAAAGGAATCAACTCAGTATTTTCCGCAGCGTAAAAACATATATATTTTCTCACTTATGGACTAGTGAACCACCCGACCGAGGGACATGGTCAGTAACTCTAATAACTTATATGCATTGTTTTTTTACTTAATTTCATAAATCTTTTACATGAAGTAAGTGTGAGGTCGAGTTGACTGTGCGTCTGCAATTGTCCCCTGCACGGCGTGGCATCACGACGCGTATTTTCACAAATCTGACGTATTTCTGTTTACGGATAAAATGCGGGTTGTGACAGTTGGTATCACAGGGAAGTTTTGCAAAAGGGTTGGTTGGTTTGACAAGCCAGTCGAACAACTTTACCTTAAGAAAAACTCTAATCGTATCATTCCATTGCATACACACACCGATATGTCATCAGTAGATCTTGATGGAAGCATGGACACTACACTCATATCATTAAAAGAAGTATACGGGGCATATTATGTAGTATGGGATGCATAATATGTGTTTGTATATGGATCCACCATAGGTTGAAACATGTGACGGTTATGTAGTATGGGATGCATAACCACCATCACATGGATGCACATTAGCACATTTAATTTTCTTCGTTACATACAATATTATATAGTATGAGATGCATAACATTGTATGTGTACGCCGCTCATAACATGCACTAAGGCCTTTTTAGAATGCATAACACTACATATATAACATATCATCGCATGAGCACACGTGCCAAGTTAAAGATCTGCATGATGACATATGTACACCCATGATTTGAAACGAAATTTAAACATTCATTCGTTCATATTATAGGAACAAGTGAGAAGCATAGCATCATTTTATGATTTCCCAGAGCAAGGTAACAGTAAGAGCAAGTATCTGTTCTCTTCTGATTTGATCTTAGGTTGTTCGTTCTTGATCCAATCTGAATCTGGGTATTTGAGTTTTCTAGCTTCGGTGTTGTAAACTAGGTCCTTGATAAGTCGTTTGTTCGTGTCGGTAAAATACGAACCCAAAACAATTTGCGAATGGAATTTCTTCCTAGTTTGTGATCCCTTAGGCAAGGTTTGACTAGATCTCCATTTATTCTGTAGAATGCCTCCTAAATGCGTTGCGACGAGGTCGAATCCCAAGTCAGAGGGGGAGTCTTCTGGTGCCCAGAGTGAAGCAATGATCGAAGGGTTGCGGCAAAGTAATGAGGCCCTAACAAGACAGATGGTGGACATACAATCTCAGATACAATCGTTGTTGACTGTCGTCGCCGGGCAGCAGACTATAACCCAAGACCCTGTTGTGGGCCAATCTATTCCTACTCCCACTGCTGCTCTAGTTCCCCCAGTCGCACTGCCACTTGAGATGAATTTCATTTCTCACTTCCAGCGACTAGGACCTCTTTCATATGATGGTAGAGCAGACTTCATGGCATGTGATGATTGGATCATCGCCATTGAAGAAATGTTTTCTTATTCTGGCATCTCCGCCGATCAGAAGGTGATGATTGCGGTGTATCAGCTCAAGGGTCTAGCGAAGAGTTGGTGGATTAGAAAAAAAGAGAACCTTATTGATGGGCGCGCGTTTTGTTCGATTCGGGTGATACTCACTCCTTTGTGGCAAGGAGTTTCGTAGACCGACATCGCTGGGCTCTCGACCAGTTAGACATCTCCATAAACATCAAATTTCCTTCAGGAGAGTTGGTGAGGTCATGTCAGGGTATCAAAAAATGCCCCATCTTCCTAGGTGGTTTTCTTGCCTTGCGGATCTGAAGGTACTAGATTTGGTGGACTTTTACGTGATTTTGGGCATGGACTGGCTGTCTAGTTATGATGCCGTCATTCAGTGCAAACACAAGCGCTTGGATTTTAAAGGTGATAATGGCCAGCCCATGAGTGTGTAAGGTTTGCCGCGTCAGGAATCTCTGATCATTTCTGTGGTACGTGCTCGCAAATTTCTAGAGTTTGGTTGTGATTCTTTTCTTGTCTCCGTTTCTGTTCTTGGAGCTGCACCGGTTGAGCCTCGGGTTGAGGATGTTTCTTTGGTGTGTGAGTTTTCGGATGTCTTTCTTGTTAGTCTTCCTGGACTTCATCCTGAAAGAGAGGTGGAGTTTGTTATAGACCTCGAGCCAAGCACTCGCCCTATTGCAAAGGCACCATACCGTATGGCACCGCGTGAGTTAAAGGAGTTACGTACTCAACTAGATGAGTTATTGCAGTGCGGTTTTATTAGACCCAGTTTTTCCCCCTGGGGTGCACCAGTGCTCTTCGTGAAGAAAAAGGATGGAATGATGAGGCTATGCCTCGACTATCGAGAGCTAAACAAGGTGACCATTAAGAACAGATATCCGCTACCCAGGATCGATGACTTGTTCGATCAGTTGCGAGGTAGTTATGTGTTCTCGAAGGTTGACCTCCATTCAAGTTACCATCAGTTAAGAATCCGGGAGTCAGACATCCCGCGAACTACTTTTCATTCTTGTTATGGTCACTTTGAATTTCTGGTAATGCCATTTGGATTAACGAACGCACCGTCAGCTTTTATGGACATGATTAATAGGGTGTTCAAGGATTTTCTGGATAAATTTGTGGTGGTATTCATTAACGATGTCCTGGTATATTCTAGAAATATAGATGAGCACGCCTTGCACTTGCGCTTGGTCTTGTCTACTTTGAGGGAGCACAAGATGAATGCGAAGCTTAGCAAGTGCGAGTTCTGGTTGTCTCAGGTGTCATTCCTAGGACATATTGTATGTAAGGACGGTATCTCAGTGGATCCCGTGAAGATAGCCGAAGTCTTGAATCGGAAGAGACCTACATCGCCTAAGGAGATAAGGAGCTTCTTAGGATTGGCAGGTTACTACCGAAGATTTGTGGAAGGATTCTTTGTGCTCTCTGCGCTGTTGACCAGGCTTACGTAAAAGAGCGCAGCTTTTGTTTGGAGGGATGCCTGTGAAGAACCTTTTCAAGAGCTCTAGAGAAGATTGTGTTCTGCTCCAGTATTGGCATTACCGGTGCAAGGAGTAGAGTATGCTGTTTATGTGGACGCCTGGCGAGTTGGACTAGGTTGCGTGTTGATCTAGGACGGCAAAGTGATTGCGTATGGATCGAGATAATTGATGGTGCATGAAAGGAATTACCCTACACACGACCTGGAATTTGTTGCCGTCATTTATTCTTTGAAGTTGTGGAGACATCTTCTATATGGAGTGTCGTGCAAAATTTATTCGGACCACAAAAGTTTGAAATATGTCTTCACTCAGAAGGAGTTGAATTTGCGCCAGCGTTGATGGCTAGAGTATGTTGCGGACTACGAATTTGATATCCTCTATCATCTCGACAAAGCTAATGTAGTAGCGGATGCGTTGAGCCGAAAGCCCGTACATATCTTTAATCTCTCGGTGCAATCCCTTGTTGAACAGTTTTTCTCATGGACATAACAGTAGGGAATAGTGCTTCGCCGAGTAGCTTAGAGGTGGAAGAGACTTCGTGGATTACTCTCATTAGGCTACATCAGAAAGACGATCCTGATTTGCAGTACCTCCGCAGTAGGACTGAGAAAGGGGAATTACCTGATTTTTAAATTGATGACTTATGTACCCTAAGGTACCGCGGAAGATACTGTATTCCCGCTGTTGGGGACATCCGAGCAAGAATATGCAGTGAAGCGCATAGTTCTAGTGTTGCTTATCATCCTGGTTCCACGAAAATGTACAGAGATTTGAAGCAGATTGTTTGCTGGTCAGGTATGAAGAATGACATTGCAAAGTTTGTATCTAAATGTTATACCTGCAACCGTGTCAAAGCAGATCATAGAAGGCCGAGTGGTAAGTTAACGCCTTTAGACATACCAAGATGGAAATGGGAGAGTTTATCCATGGATTTCATAACCGGTTTGCCGAGATCTCCCCGAGGTCATGATGCAGTGTGGGTTATCGTGGACAGACTAACCAAGTGTGCTCGCTTTGTGGCTTTCAAGATTGATTATTCTATGGAAAAGATAGCTGAGCTTTATCTGGACGAAGTTATCAGACTGCATGGTGTACCTACAAGCATTGTGTCAGACCTAGACTCCCAGTTCATGTCTCGTTTCTGGCAAAGCTTGCAAGGAGCCCTAGGCACTGACCTTAGGTATTCTACTGCCTATCACCCTTAGACGAATGGTCAGACAGAGAGAGTGAATCAGATCTTGGAGGATATGATTCGATGCTATATTCTGGACCATGGTGGAGCATGGGATAAATGCATCAGATTGATGGAGTTCGCGTACAATAACAGTTATCAGGAGTGTTTGCAGATGGCACCCTTTGAAGCTTTATATGGAAGGCGTTGTCGAACCCCCCTATTTTGGGCAGAATTTGGTGAAAGACCCTTGCTCAGTCCGGAAGCGCTAGAGGATATGATCGTTTCAGTGACGCATATTCATGAAAAGCTGAGGTTGGCTCAGGAGTTATATGAGAAGTTTGCAAATCAGCGCAGATTTTATCTGGAATTTGTAGTTGGGGATATGGTCTTTCTGAAGGTCTCTCCGATTCCAGGTGTTAAGAGATTTGGAAGGAACCATAAGCTCGATCCTAGGTATGTGGGACCTTTTCAGATTTTGGAGCGCATCGGAGTTTCTGCCTATAGAATGGAATTGTCTGATTCTTTCCTTGGCGTTAACGACGTGTTTCACGTGAGCTAGTTGTGAAAGTGTGTTCGTAGTGATCGTCATGTCCTTGACTCAGTGCCCCAGTTGCAGCCTAATCTCTCGTATGTCGAAGAACCTGTCTGTATTCTGGAGACGCAAGATCGTGTGCTAAGAAAGAAAACAATTCCGATGGTTAAGGTTCTCTGGCGAAATTAGGATGCTAGAGATGCAACGTGGGAATTGGAATCCGCAATGAGAGAATCTCATCCTCAGCTGTTCTCCTAAACTTCCCCGGTTAGTATTCTCGTTTAAGAATTCTCCTGTCGTGTCTCTTCTTCTGCCCTCTAGTTTCGTTTCGTGTTCCAAGTTTAGGGATGAAACTTCCTTTTTGGAGGGGTTACTGTAACGCCCTAGATTTTTTTGGCAATTATTTAATCCTCTTGTTGACGTCATAATGACGTAAGGGGCGTTACGTTAGCGTGGAGTTGACGGCGCGGCGCCGTTAATGCGTTTTTGCGTCTTATCGATCGAGTCAGCCAAATTCATGAATCCTTGCCGAAAATGGAAAATTTCACATTGGAACATTAAATTGATTAATTTTTGGCATGCTCGTCATGTTTCGTCGTAATCCGAGCAATATTCAAGCCTCGGCGAATTTCCGAAGTTTGGTAAAATTTATGTTCGCCGTAGACTTTGAAAATTTATATCTCATGAGTGACTCGTCGGATTTTGGTTTTGACTTCGCCGTTGTGTTTGTAGCGTCAGTGTTCGCCTACGGTGTAAGTTTCGTATAATTCGGCGTGCGTTTGGGCCTCCGTTTTGAACTCGTCTTCCATTGTTCGAAAATATGAAATATGAATATTTTAATATTATAGTACTGTTCAAAAATGTCTTTCACTATTCATTTATAAAGTTTAATTTCTTTGACAATATCTGTAAAAAGGAGGAGTTTTCTGCAAGAGTGCTCGAGAGGTGTTTGCACTTCTCGAGAAGTGCCTGTGCACTTCTCGAGTACTGCAGGTGCACTTCTCGAGAACTGTTATAGTACTCGAGAAGTCCATTGCTGCCCTCAAGGTTTTCATTTCAGTCTACGTTTGGATGCAGTTTGGAGAGTCAAAATGACATCTTATGGAAAAATAATCAACATAAAATTTGTTCGTCTCGACGAGATCTACAACTTTCATGTTGACCACTTTTTTATTTGGAGTCATCTTGGACCCCTATTTTTTATTCTATCGAAACTGCTTATAGGTAGCCTGTTTGACTTGTTCTCTCGAGAACCATAGCTTTATTCTCGAGAACTAAGGCTTCTCTCGAGAACTTTTGCCTCTCCATCTCGAGAACCAATGTCCTTCTCAATAACCCTAGCCCATTTCTCGAGAACTAATGCCCTATTTCTCGAGTAGCCCCTTTCCTCTCGAGTAGTCCTTTGTAGTCAATGTTCGGACACTGTTTTGAGGGTCAAAACGGTATCGTACGAAAAAATGGTCAACATGCACTTTGTTCGTCTCGATGAGATCTACAACTTTAATGTTGGGTACTTTTCAATTTGGAGCCATTCTAGACCTCTAATTTTGATTTTTCCGATGTTGCTCGTAATAAACCAAGATTTAGACAAAAAAAATTATATGTACTTTTACATATATATATATATATATATATATATATATATATATATATATATATATATATACTTATTCTTAGACTTAGGTGTGAGCGAGAGAGAAGTTTTATTTCGTGAATCTTCCGGTGGCCGCCGACGGAGCTCCGGTGCTCGAAATCTTCATCTGAATATAAATCCGGAAAGCTATCACTGAGGGCTGCGCTATCGTGGTAAATTTTTACCCTTTTATTGAGTTTTCTCTTTAGGGTTTTTCGACCTTTACCCCCTTTTGGCCATTCTTGTTAGATTTCGATTTCTCTCATCTTCCTTGGTCCCGATCTATGCTGAGGTGCGATTTGGTGATATTTTCCAGTATAACCAAGGCAAGTGACGTTCTTGATCTCTCCCTTGCTGTTTTATTTCAAATTGCAGCAATATTTCTCGGATTTGACTCGTTTAAGTTAACTTTATCATCGAATTGCTAGTTAATTGCCTTTGATTATGAAGTGTGTCAAACCTAGAACCATTTCACCCAATTTGTATCTAGTGGATTTGGTAAATAAACGTAGTCGTCATGTCACTTTACTTATCGAGTCGATTTATAGTCTTTTGATCGTTAATCTCGTTAACCTATGTTGAATGAAAGAAACTCTGCTTTTATTAAAATGTAATCGAGATAAACTCTGATGGTCTGTGTGCGTTGGGGTTTCTCCCTCGGTATAGTGCCTTATGGTTGAGTCTATGCGCATTGTGGATCTTCATCCCCGACACTTTACCTTAGTTGATGGCCTGTGCCCGTTGGGGTTTCTCCCTCGGCATAGTGCCCCTTTTGGCTAGGTTCGTGCGCGTTGTGGACCTTTTCCTGACGCAGTACTCTTTTCTTTTGAGCTGATCAGTCTCATTTTTATTGATAAATAACATGAATCTTAATGAAAGATGAAAGTTTGAACTTCTGATATGGGTGCTTTGTTCTGTCCTGATAATGTGATTAGCCATTCTTGCTCGGCTATTTTTACTGTTGCTTACTTTTACTCTACTGCTGACCCTTTTGTTGCAGTCGTTTTGCAAAATTCCGTCACTGTAAAGTTTGTTTTGGTCTGTCTTTATTCTTTGCACCATTTGTAACTTGCTTCTGAGGTGTTCTTCTTTTGAATGCCTCAGGATCAGAGCAGTAGCAGGTTTAGCTAACCGTGTTGTACTTCTGGTGCTGTGGGTTGCTTCGGCCGTTTGTTTCTACCTCAGAGCCTTGAGGTAGTTGACTTTGTTTAGACTCGTCAGATTTTACTATGTGTTCGTATCAGTTATTGACGCCCATAGTCTTGAACTTTTTCTGTGATAGACTCCTTGCTGCTTTTAATGTTGTCACTTTTACCTGTTATACTTGCTCTCTGGGAAAGAATTAATGTTAGGATGCATTTAGTTATTTTAAAGTATACAAAACTTCATTCTGGAATATTGTCATGACATAATTTTTTTACTGCAAAACTTACTAATTTTAAGCGCTATGAAAGTCTTTTATACATATACATTAAATGTAGAAGTAATATCATCATTATAATATGTTAGACCTTCATTCTCATATAGGACAACAAAGGAATCAACTCTGTATTTTCAGCCGCGTAAAAACATATATATTTTCTCACTTATGGAGTAGTGAACCACCCGACCGAGGGATACGGTCAGTAACTCTAATAACTTATATGCATTGTTTTTTTTACTTAATTTCATAAATCTTTTACATGAAGTAAGTGTGAGGTCGAGTTTCCTGAGCGTCTGAAGTTGTCCCCTGCACGGCGTGGCATCACGACGCGTATTTTCTCAACTCTGACGTATTTCTGATTACGGAGAAAATGCGGGTTGTTACACAGCATGAGCCTTGGAATTAATTTTCCAAGGCTCTGCATGCCAGCCGTTGAGTGGAGTGGGCCTCACTCAACGCCAGGTTGTTTTTTTACGGCTAAGGGTCCAGGCTTTGAGTGGAGTGGGCCTCACTCAACGTCAGGTTGTTTTTATGGCTAAGGGTGCCGAGGCATTGAGTGAGTCGACCTCACTCAACGCCAAGGCAGGTCAGGCGTTGAGTGAGGTGAACTCACTCAACGCCACAGCTAAGACTTGCGGCTAAGTCTTTGGCGTCTAGTGAGTAGACCTCACTCAACGCCGCAGCTGTTTTGGCGTTGATATAGGTAGACTCACTCAACGCCGCAGTCTTTTCAGCAGTTAAGTCTGATGGTGTCGAGTGAGTCAACCTCACTCAATGCCAAAGTAGGTTTGGTGTCGAGTGAGTCGACCTCACTCAACGCCAAAGCGGGTTTGGCGTCGAGTGAGTCAACCTCACTCTCCGCCAAAGCAGGTTTGGCATCGAGTAAGGTAGACTCACTTAACGCCATAGCCAGGGCTTGCAGTTAAGTCTTTGGAATTTAGTGAGGGTACCTCACTCAACGTCGTGGCTGTTTTGGCATTGAGTGAGGTAGACTCACTCAACACCGCAGTGTTTTTTTAGGCTAAGTCTTTAGCCTTGGGATGTGTGCTTCTTTAGGACTGTTAGAGGAGTTTTTCCTTCCTAAGGGGGATATTGGGGTGTTCGGCTAGTTTTTGCAAGCCGACTCGTGGACTATGGCCGGAGGGGGTGTTTTCTTGACTCTGGAGGGGTGAAATGTGTGTGTTGAGCTGTGGACACCACAAAGTCTGGACAATGGGGCCTACTTGTTTAGGTGTGTGGACCCTAAGGCTATCACCAGTTGTGTTCACCCTTGAGTATTTATTTTGGGTTTTGGTTGTTGGTGATGGTACCGCCACCCACTCCAACCCCTTATTATTTACACCCCGGTCATTTGCCCACAAAGTTAGGATTGTTAGCTCTTTCTTTTCCTACTTTCGGCTATTCCTGCTAGTATACTGATGCTTACTACTGCAGGTTGTTTCTTTCTGCCGTACAGGTAGCTTTTGTGCTAACACTTGGTGTGATTTATCTTTACTGTCCTATTGATTGTATTTTTTTTCTTACTGCCATATTTTTCACTTACTATTAGTTGTTGCTTTTGTTACCGGGTTGGTAAACCCTTTTTACTCTCACTTAAATCATATATTCTTCATGCTTTGATATTGTGCTGAGGAATTCTTTCTTAAATGCCTCAGGTCCAGGTTGTAGCCAATAGAGTGGTTGTTCCCTTTTAGTGGGTTTTGCTGATAGCCTCTAGGGTAGCTGAGCTTCATATCTTCCACCTTGTGAGGTAGTTATTCTTCTTTTCTGTATGGGCATGCACACACACCGGTGGGTTCGTGCTGGGTTGTCGACGCCCACTGGTGGCTTACTTATTTTGCTTGATATGAATTAACACTGTTGTTTTTGCCATTTTGGAGTTGGTTAATTGCTTCTGGGACGATTTTATCCTTGGTTGCATGTTAGGTATTTTAGAACCCTAAACTATTATATGTATCTCATGCATATCATATTTGTAAAACCAAAACACTATCTTCTTTAAGTATAAAGAATATATTTCATATATAAATACAATACTCACCTTAGGAGACGTGCATACCATAAGTGGTCCCTTGAGGGCCCTTATACTCATTTAGGGTGTCAAATCAACTAAATCAAAGTATTTTTCCGCTGCAAGCAAATATATTTTCCTATCGTGGACTAGCTGATTCACTGTGCAAAGGGATACGACCTTTAAATAAACTGGTTTTCTACTATTTTAAAACTTGTGATTTGAAGTCTTAGTGCGTTGCCTGAGAGTCTGCTGTTATCCCCTGCTCGACGTGGCATCACAACGTGTGTTTTTCCATACTCTGATACTTCTTAATCTCGGGGAAAATGCGGGTTGTGACACACGGTTCCAGTTCAATCGTGCATTTCACACAGCTTTCCTGGGGCATCTGTTTCTACCTGTGCGATTTTTTATCGTACAGTTTTGACCAAACCTTGCGAGAAGGAATCACACTGCCTGCATCTTTTACCAAGCTTTCCAGCCATTCTATGGTTAATTGTTCGATTTGTTCACGCACGGGCGACAATGCCCGTGCGCGAGTAAATCAGACGATTCCATTTTTTTCTCCTATATTCCTGTATTCTGCGGTAAATCGTGCATTTCCTTTACACACGGGCAAACGCTCCCTTGTGGAAGTAAAATGCACGGTTTCCCTGTTGTACCCTATTTTTCGCGCTCTGTGTCTACCCGTGCGATTTCCTTCACGCACGGGCGGAATCGCCCGTGCGCGAGTAAAACGCACGGGTCAACGCTTCTTCTTCCTCAAGCATTATCTGCGCGCGAATATCGCACGGTTCACGCACGGTCGTGTGCCAGACTGTGCGTTACCAATTTTCTAATATTTTCCGATTTCAGAGCAGATTTTCTGCCATTTGAAGAGGGTTCGGGACAAACTTCTTCCAGCCACTTCCTCTGACAATTTAGGGCAAAACTCCATCGTTTCACCTTCGCCCTTCATCTTCCACCAAGGAGAGACGCTCCATCCATGCTCACGAAGCCTACATCTTGTCGGCGCCTTCTCTCGACCTTCTCCTTCATCTACTAGCTTTGCATCAAGTTTTGACGCCATAACCATCAAGCAAAGGGAAGCTTGCAACCTTCTTCCGGATCGTGACACGAAGAAGACGGGTGCACTGGAGGGTCTTGATAGCCTTCTCTACCCCAGATGCAGTTGAGGACCGAGCTTGGACCTTGATTGACAACCCGGCGATTCCTTCCGTGAATCCTCAACAAGACTTCTGATTGAGTCGATCTCTTGCCTTATTTTTCCTTTATTGGTGTATTTGCGCTGTTAAATATTTCTATGTAGATGATTTGCACTTTGGTTGTATATGTTATGTGTTTCACGTCTATGTGATTCCTATTTCATTTTACTGCTTAAGTTGCTTGAGTTGTGCCTATTTGTCCATCTGCCATCCATCGGTTCTTGCCATTCTAGCAATTACTAGAAGCGTGCGTAGAGAAGAGGTGCTTACGACCCTCAAATTCTGATTCTTAGGCTTGCCTACTTGTCTATCCGCCCAGCGATTCGGTGCATAGCGACCTGTGTAGTCTTCCATCCCACCTGGCGAAGCGATGCATAATGGAATTGCATAGGAGTCGTTGTTAGCCTTTTGCTCTATTTTTCCGCAACCATCAAAACCCCTTTAGTTAATTCCGAACTAAGGACTTCAATCTATAGTTCTCCTCAATATTAACTCCCCCCTTACATTGTTCCTCGAAGAGATCGATACTTGGGAAAGCCACCCATTTTATATTACTTGTGCGACCAGTACACTTGTCGTTCAAACGCATCAAGTTTTTTGCGCCGTTGCCGGGGAACACAGTCGTGTGAGTTTTTGGAGAGGAAGATAATATATTGAAGCCCTTTTCCATTTGTGCATATCATTTTATTATTTGCTTTAGTTGTTAGAATTTTTATTTTGCTTATTCCTGTTTTTTCCCTTTTCTGATTTTTTTTTATTTAGATAACAGATCCATGCTATTTTCATTATTGCTGTGTAGCACTTTTTGGTAAATACTTTTGTTCGCGATGTATTCTGTTGCTGAGTACAGTCTACTTGACGCTTTGCGCCGAAGCATCGATGTCATGGCTACTTTGAATGTTGAGCATTGTTTTAGATGCTTGTTGTGTCAAGGTATAGGCCACATGGTGAATTAATGCCCTCGCTTGTGCGAGCCTTCTCCCTCTATGGGCATGCCTACAGCAACCTACCATTCATGGAAGACTATTATGGATAGGGCTACCAGGGTGTTGCGTGGAACATACACTAACATCGCGCACCTTGCTCGCTCTTTGCCCGTTGAGATTACCGAAGAATCTCTCGCCATATACAGATCTTTCATGGGTCCCTCGGTTCCTTTTTATGAGCTTCCCTTGAGTGATGACGATCACTCTGGGGTTAGCTTGCGAGACTTAGATCTGGAACTCGTGGATGCTCCTTAATGGGACGATGAGATTGTTCCGGTTGTTGACGCGGTGGCGTCTGCGAATGATTTTGCGATGGGGACTGCTCATTCAATGCCAAATTTTGAGAGCAGCCTTGCCCCTGCACAGTTTTTGCCGGAGTTTGCTACTCCATTTTTGAGTGAGTCGGCTGATGATGCCGTATTTGTGGATGAATCGGTACCCGAGGATGCGCCAAAGTGGGATGATGTTTCCTCTATCTTCGATGGAGAATGTGGATCTTCGGAGAACTTTTACGCACACTAATGGGATGAGGAATATTCCCTGTCCGATGCGGAGGTTTGCACCTCTTTATTGGATGAGGTCGTTCCTCTTACCACCGCGGACATCGAGTTCTCGGATTCCCCTCAATACGACTCGTATGGTACTGACGATGATCTTTGCTTGGATCTCGCTGAGAGTGAAACTGGGGTCACTCTCCAATTTTCAGATTATTATAGTTCTTCATCTCTTTTATTCCTTGATCCCCCTTCTTTATCTGAGCCTGCGCAGGATGAGTCTCCATGGGTACGGTGGGATGAAGATGAGCCTAGTGCCCATGCCATCGTCATCACTTCCTGTATACCTATGGCGGATGATACCTTGTTAAGCAAGCATATATTTTGTGGTGAGATGAGTGAGGACCAGTGCTCCTCCTTTTCTTACTTCTTATTTCCTCTGCCTGCGAGGAGAAGGTATGATTATTTAGGCAGAGGTGTAACTACCCAATCTCCATATTGGTACCCGCTACCACAACGGATAATGGAACAGTTACATATGCATTTCTTATTTTATAGGCCCATTAGCTAGAACTCTATAGAATTCAATAAGTCGTGCTGGGATGACAGTAACCCCAGTATTTATCTAGGAGTAGGATTAACTAGTTAGTATTTACTGTTTTACAGTTAGCTTTGCGTGTGTAAGACCCCTTTTTTTTCTTTTTATACACCGAGGTCTTAGGCCCAGAATCGCCGCTTTGCGATGACACCTTCATGTCCTGAAGGGTCATCACCACAAGGCGCCGATTCTGCCGGCCAATTAAATCATAGAAAGGTAGCACAAAATGAAGTAAGTAAAAGCAAGTCCACTAGATAAATAACATATATAGAAATAAAACTCCACGAAGGGAGTGTCCACAGAATAGTATATCAGAGTACTAAAATACAGACTTATGCCCGATACATCATGTCCTCACTACAAATCACTCATGCGGAAGCAAAAACAAAACTACTCAATGTCGAGACTCACGGTCCCGGCTGTATGAACTTTGGAGCGAGACTGCCCCATCTCCAAGCCCACCGGTCTCTGGGGCTGCTCCCCCGTACTGGGCTCTGCAATTCCCTAAAATGATGCGGTTCGAAAACCGTTAGTCATAAAGACTAAGCCCTATCATCCCCTACCCCTTCCCTCATGGCTCCTAGGTACCGAGCGAAGAGGAAGAAAGGGAAGGGCATGAAGGTGGAGAATAAAACCAAAGCAAACAGGTGGCAGCGGAACTAATCTAGCAATTCTATAATAAATAATGGCAATAACAGAGAGTAGGAAAACTAACCTTAACTTATGTGCGAGAGAGCATAAGCCAAGGGATCTTCTGCAAGGCTCCCATCGTATAAAGTGTCCCATACCACTTATACGTTGGGGTGTCGGTTATCAAATATCAGCATATATTAATAGAAATTAAACTTAATTTATAAACTTGCCCACACAAGCTTATAGACCAAGGGGTCATTTTGTAAGTCCTAATGTATAAGCATCCAATTCCACCTATACTTTAGGTGTCAGGGTTAAATGAATCGATTTTGTTATGACATGCAAGTGGGTATGATGGAACATGCAAGTGCAACTCACACACCCGACTCTGTGCACACAGACCTTTAGTTCCCCCTTTCGGAGTCGTTACCTCCCAGGATACCTCCGTAGTGGAAGATTGAAGCGGTGGGTTGGGCCTCGCCAACTTCTAAACCAGTAAAGCACTACCAGTCAGACCTATCGTACGCCTCAACGCTTGGTGCACAAAGCGGACTCCTGCGTACTCTTGCCGGCTGACGCACCAGACTTCTGTTGGCGAAGTGCTAACCACACTTGCCGAGGGAGCGTATTGGCGTCGGTGCATCGACCCTACAATACTGAAGACCCACCACCTTAATTTTCTTTCCTTTTATGCACATGCAAGTTTAATCGTAATAAAAAAAAAACCGAGCCGAAGCTCCCCAGACCAAAATGTCTGTCTCTTAACCAATCGAGCCGAAGCTCCCCGGACCATTCCGTCTGTCTCTTAACTAACCGAGCCGAAGCTCCCAACCATCTTCCGGTGCTAACGGTGTTTGTGAAATGTGTAACCCTTATTACTAAGTTAATCTTATCAGTTTGTTATTACAGTTTACGTTAACCCAGGACTGCCCCCGGTATTCCCTGTGAAGGGCTCTCAAAGGGCACTAGGAACTATGATGGTAGCTGAAGCCCATCGTTCCCTTTAGCAAGGTACTTATTGTTATTGGTTGATCCCCTTTACCCATTCCCTTCTCATATTACGATAGACTATCCTAGGGTGATTTTTAACCTTCCTCTCTTTGGGAAAGACGATCTTTCGTCAAACCCGAGCACCTCTTAACTCTAGCCAACAACACTTCTCACTACTCTTCATATCAATATATTGTGAAATCATCCACATCTATCCAACCAGACAAATTGACTGAATCCAACAACTCTCCCAGATCATGTCCTATTGCAATTTAACAATTTGCTATATGCAGACCAACCTAGACTATATGTCGAACCGGTTAGGAAATGACCCAATACTTATCCAAATGCCCTAAATTATTTACTGGAGACATATCATGATATTACTAGCCTAAATCCAGAAAATAGGAATTTTCCTAATTTATCTTGCATTTAATTAATTTCCTCAAAAATTCCAAGGGCTACCGGTTTTAACATGAACTACCCGAAGTTCTCATGCAAGATGTCCAACAAAATTATACTAAATATTATGTAATCTAAAAATAGTAAATCCAAAGTATCACAATTTTTCTGTCATAAAAACGGCACTAATACTATTTTAGCAATATTTTTTATAATTCGTTATTTGTGAATCAAGTACAGAGAATATTCATCCCAAAATTATAAATTAATTATACTATGCAAATACAACCCTAAAAATAGCATTGGCCTAGTTTCGTAATTTTTCAGCAAGTATTAATCTCTGAATAAATTAATTACCAAATATATCCTTAAGGTGGTCTTATAAAGAAAGTGTCATAACTACAATTCTAAAAATCATGAATAACTGTCTACAAGCACATAATGGCCTGAAAGTCTCAAATCCTAAGACTCATAAATTTTCGAAGAAAACATCATCCATAATTAACTTTTAAACCATCAAAGCCATTTTTAACATTTGTGAATGAAGTACCAGATTTACTCAACTAAAAATTATACAAAAATTCAGGAGCAATCATTTCGACCTAAAACATTTTCTTCCAAGATTGCATGGGGTTTCAATGAACAGAAAGATCTAAAAAATTAAAACATCAATTAGGGCTATAACAAACGTTACAAATGAAGTGCTGGAAATAGACATCATAAAATTCCAGTAAAATTGTTATAGATTCTACCCACTCCATAACTCACTCTACCCAAGTTTCACAGCTTTTAGATAATGTTTAGTGAAATATTTTACTTATTTGATATTTTACCCTAAGGCTAAGGTTAGGTTTTTGAGGTATTTACCTATCTCCAAATCCTCCAAGATTCCATCCAGGTGATTAATATCATGCTAATGCCAATTCTATTGAATTTCAAGGCAATACGAGAGCAATTGCCCCAATGTCCTTCATAATCCTCAAAACCCTCCATCTAGGGTTTGAGTTTGGATCCTAGGGTAAACCAACCCTAAATCACACCATTTTCTCCCAGTGGGTTATAATAACCCCTATAAGTCAGTGGTCAAAATATCAGCCTCTGTTGAGGTGATATGACTGTTCTAACCTCTTGTGCACTTTTTACTCAAAAATGCCTCATTATTGCCTAGTTAAGAATATATGACTTCCTATCCAAAACTCATCCCAATGAGTTGAAATTTTTTAAAGAGCTAGGTTTTATAGCCAGGGACCACTCACAAAAATTTGGGAGGGTTTGGAGGTCATATGACCACTTAAATAAATTACTCTAGCATTATTAAATTAAAACAGAAACTTTTCGCAAAGTATCTCCAAAAATTCCCATTTTTGGACAGCCTTAGATATGGCAAAGGGTAACCCCCTGCCCAAATTTCAGGTCATTTGGACAAGGGAAGAAGCGTGTGCATTCATTTTAGTTCCTGCCCAACTCTAGGTACAGCCCCCACTAAAACGGGTGTTGCGGTCATACCGCTAACCCAAATGAGTTGAAATCAATTTCAAATTAATGTAGACTCGAAGGGCTACAACTTACTTGACTGTCTATTTTTCCTAAAACGGCTGTTAAGTGCCTCGTTTTGCAGCATAAAAATATGTCTATTTTATGTATATTTACCTTATATATTATATATTTAATTTTATATTTTAAAAATATCTTCACTGTTCATCTTCCTCAAAACCCGAGAACTGAACTCAGAAAAGCTATGTTTCCTGTAGCCTTTCTGTGATCCGTCACCGGCAGTCCGATCACTTCCCTTGCCAACCACCACCACCACTACCTCTGTCGAGGCGATGACTATCGGTCTGTGGTGGTTTGGTCGCCGGAGGTGGCGGTTTCCGGCGTACCCGAAAATATATTTTTCATGATTTCTCCATGAAAACACGAGATAGGTCCGGCTCCTTTGAGCACGAACTTAATTGCTAAGATCCTAAGATCTACCCACAAAAGAAGAAGTAGAAGAGGACCTTATTCGCGGTTTGGAGCCGAGATGAACGTCGGATTGTCATGGCGCAGTGGTGGCATTTCCGAACTTCTCCTACAACAAGAGCAGAAATCTGAATTCGTTTGGTCAAGAGTGTAACCTTCTCCTCTTGCTCTAAAGGGGCTTTTATAGATCTCCAAATGGGGAGGGGAAATGGGTAAAGCATTCATGGCCACGAATATTTTCTCTTAATAATATTTCGGTTATGGTGCAGGGAAGAGGAAAAGGTGGAAGATGAAACGGCTGATCTAGGTGGCGATTTCCTATTGGGTCAACACTTCCTTATTTTACTAAGCAATTAGAGAAGGAAACGACCCATAAATACTCCTTCTATAAATTCCCATAATCAGAATTTATTATGACTTGGGTTATAGAAATTTCCAGCCTGGCTGACGTTTCGGCCTTTGTCACGGGCGTGACACGTAGGTCACGGGCGTTACAGGTGTGTTGCAAATTAAGAGTTCGGCGATCGTCTTCCTGAGATCGACGATCGTCGAAGGGGTCACGCCCTAGGTCACGGGCGTGACTTGTCGGTCACGGGCGTGACGGCCCGTGATGCAAACTCTGCGCTTGCCGATCGTCTTCCTGAGATCGACGATCGTCGAAGGTGGGTCACGCCCTGGGTCACGGGCGTGATACGTAGGTCACGGGCATGACACGTAGGTCACGGGCGTGACATGTAGGTCACGGGCGTGACACGTAGGTCACGGGCGTGACAGGGCCATGATGCAAATTATGCGCTCGACGGTCATCTTACTTAGATCGACGATCGTCGAAGGGGGTCACGCCCTAGGTCACGGGCGTGACACATAGGTCACGGGCGTGACAGACCCGAGTTACAAATTCTACGCTCGACGATCGTCTTCCTGAGATCGACGATCGTCGAAGGGGTCACGCCCTAGTCATGGGCGTGACGGGTCGGTCACGGGCATGACCAACTCGTGACTCGAAGTCTTGGTCGATGGACTTCAATTTTTGGGCTTCCTAGGGTTCTGTAATGACATACCGACTCCTAGGGGTCTAGCCGGAAATGGGATGTTACAAATCCCAATAAACAAAACAAAAATTTCGTCCCCGAAATTGAGGTTAAGCCTACAGGGATTTCTACCAAAATAAATTATACTTGTAACATCCCATATGGTTTTCCTATTGAGTCGAAGCGAGATTACTTGTTTGATAAATGAAGGCAATCTCCCCAATAAACAAAAGATTAGCCCCTACTTTCCTGCGCATGCCTAGATTCTCAATTTCCCTTACCTAGTCCAATCGGTTAAATATAAGAAGGTAATTTATAGTATACTGAGAGGTGGTGAGGTATACCTAACTGAACAACTCCGGGTATTTTTGCCTCATCAGGTCCTGCGGTTCCCAGGTGTGCTCCTCCTGACCATTGTTCCTCCACAGAACCTTGACTAAGGGGATCTTCTTGAGGGCGTAAGATCCGTACTCCTTTGTCATCGTTCCGAACCGGCTCCAAGTGAACAGATCAGTCTGAAGCTACCGGTCCTTCGGTGGTCAAAATCTGCTGCTCCGGGCGTATTAGAGCCCTCCTCAGCGAAGAAATGTGGAAGACGTCGTGCAGAGCTGCCAGCTCTGGTGGCAACTCCATCCTGTAAGCTAGGGTCCCGATCCGCTCCAGGATCCTATAAGGGCCCATATACCTAGGGCTGAGCTTCTTCCTCCGACCACGCACACGTGAAACTCCATGCATGGGCCGGATCTTCAAAAAAGCTCGATCCCCCACCTGAAACTCCACCTGACGATGTCGGGCGTCATAATACTTAGCCTGTCGGCTCTACGCTTCTAGCATCCTGTCTCTGATCAGTCTCACCTGAGCCTCGATGTCTTCAACAAAATCCGATCCTAACGCCTTCGGATCCTCATCTTGAACCCAAGAAAGCGGGGTCCTGCATTTCCTTCCATACAAGGCTTCATAAGGCGTCATCCTGATGCTTGACTGGTAGCTGTTGTTATAGGAGAACTCGACCAGGGGTAAGAGCTTCTCCCAAGGTTCCCCGAGGTCCAAAATGCATAGCCTCAAAAGATCTTCCAGCGTCCGATTGGTGCGTTCCGTCTGCCCATCCGTCTTGGGATGGAATGCGATACTGAAAGTCAATCGCGTGCCTAAGTAAGCCTGCATGGCTCTCCATTCCCTGGAAGTGAACCGACCATCCCGATCCGACACGATCGTCTTGGGAACCGCGTGGTATCGAACAAACTGTTCCACAAATCTCCGCACTAGTACTCCCACAGAGTCATCCTTCCTGATCGGAACGAATCTAGCCACCTTCGTCAATCGATTGACGATGACCCAAATCGAGTCGTTTCCCATCCGTGATCGGGGGAGTCCATGAATAAAATCCATCGCGATGTCCTCAAATTTCCACTCCGGCAACGGGAGTGGCTGTAGCAATCCAGCGAGGTTCTTGCAATCCGCCTTCACCAACTGGCATGCCTTGCAATGAGTCACGAAGTACGTAATGTCCTTCTTCATCCCTGGCCAAAACATCATCTTCTTCAGATCTGCCGTCATCTTGGTGATCACCGGGTGTATAGAATATCTGCTACAATGGGCCTCCTCCATGATGTCCTCCCGAATCCGGCCTCCTGCCGGTATATACACTCTACCTCTGAAATGTAGCAATCCATATCTCAGGGAATAATCTCTTGTCGAACCCTCCTCCAAGGCTCGGAATATCAGCTCTGCCCATGCATCTGTCCTCTGTCCGTCCCAGATGCGGTCCCGAATATCATCTATGGCCACCATCGATTCTAGATACTCCCTATACAGCTCTGGATCATCCTCGGACACAAGAGATATCTGCATATCTCTGAAGGATCGTACTAGCTCCATGGACATAACCTTGGGCCCGGCTTCGGAAGTGGCAGCTCTCTGACTCAACGCGTCGGCCACCACGTTTTCCTTCCCTGGATGATAGAGCATCTCATACTGATAGTCTGCTATGAACTCCACCCAGCGCCTCTGCCTGATATTCAGCTCCTTCTGTGTGTCCACGTATTTCAGGTTCTTGTGGTCAGAGTAGATGTCGCAGTGGACTCAATAAAGATAATGGAGCCAGACCTTTAGAGCAAAAACGACCGCTCCCATCTCAAGGTCGTGCACCGGGTAGTTTTGCTCGTTCTTCTTCAACTGGCGAGGCGCATATGAAATCACATGGCCCTTCTGCATCAATACAGCTCCCATACCCTAGTAGGAAGCGTTGGTGTAGACCTAAAAACCTTTTCTCCCCGAGGGGAGAGTAAGTATGGGGGCCGAGGTGAGTCGATCCTTCAGCTCCTGGAAAGTCGCCTGGCACTGCGGGGTCCAAACGAAAGGTGCCACCTTCTTCGTCAAAGATGTGAGGGGGAGGGCAATTTTAGAGAACCCCTCCACAAACTTCCGGTAATAACCAATAAGTCCTAGAAAGCTTCGTACATCGGTGGTTGACTTCAACTGCGACCAATCTCGAACTGCCTGAATCTTTGCCGGATCCACTGCCAACCCGGCTCTGCTGATAATATGGCCTAGAAAGCCCACCTCCTTCAACCAGAACTGACATTTCCTGAACTTTGCATATAAGTGATTCTCCCGCAGTCTCTGTAGGGTCAGTGCTAGATGGCGAGCGTGCTCCTCCTCTATTCTCGAGTAGATGAGGATGTCATCGATAAACACAATGACAAACACATCTAGGTACTCCTTGAAAACCTAGTTCATGAGAGTCATGAACGTCGAAGGTGCATTCGTGAGCTCGAAGGGCATCACTGTAAACTCAAACAATCCATATCTGCTACTAAAAGCAGTCTTCTGAACATCCTCCTCTCGAATCCGAAGCTGGTAGTAGCCCGACCTCAAATCCAATTTTGAAAAGATGTGCGCCCCTTCCAGCTGGTCGAACATCTCGTCTATCCGTGGGAGCGGATAGGTATTCCGGACGGTCAGCCTATTTAGTGCTCGATAATCGATGCACAGGCGAAGTGTCCCATCCTTCTTCTTCATGAATAGGACCGGGGCTCCCCATGGCAAGGAACTCGGTCTAACAAATCCCGCCTCCACCAACTGCTGCAACTGAGTCCGAAACTCCGCAAACTCCTTCTTGGCCATCCGATAAGGGGCCCTAGATGCTGGCTTGGCCCCGGCACAAGCTGTATCTGGAAGTCCTGCTCTCGGTGCGGAGGTAGTCCTGGTAGTTTCTCTAGAAAGATGTCAGCGAAATCTCGCACCACCGGGATGTCTCTCACAGACTCCTTGAATTATATCATCTCTAATAGAATCTGATAAACCTCCTCTCCCTGCAGATGTGCCTTAACGGCCTGTACCGAAGATAATAGTATACGAGAGGCAGGTCTTATACCTTCGATTACAATGAAAGAGTCCCCATGTCTCACGGTGATCCTCTTTGCTTGGCAATCAATCTGGGCATGGTTCCAGTGCATCCATACGATGCCCAGGATCAGGTCGTAGTCCGTCAGCTTCAAAATTGTCGCTGGAGCCTCGAACGCCTTTCCACCAATTTCTGCCTCCATATTGCAGTGGTCCGTGGTAAGGAGCTCAAATCCATCCGGTAGTCACACCCTAATATTCGAGCCCATGAGTCGCTCCATGCCTTCAAGTCCTTCTACGAACATCTCCGACACAAAGGAGTGAGTAGCTACAGTATCGAACAACGCGTGGGCAGGCTTGCCACTAATGAAGACTATACCTACTATGACCTGCTCTGGATTCCGAGGCTACGCAAGGTCCAAAGCATACACCTGCTCTCTTTACTGTCTACGATCTCCCCCACTGGTATCCACGACCTTGGCCACGTCCTCGGCCTCCGCAATGGTGAGCGGGTGGGCCACCCTGCGGTGCTGGAGGTGGTGCCCCCTCATGGGGCACTTCCTCCAGATGTGCCCAATCTGATGATAATGGAAGCACTCTGGTGGGGGATACGCCATTCCCCCAGGTCTCGGCATCTCCTGCATCCGAAGAGGTTGAGGGGCCAATATCACCTGCTCCCTCGACTCCTGCTTCACTTCCTGATGAAGCTGGTCCTCTGTCCTTCTCCCCTCTGGTCTAGCACCTCGCCGCTGGTCATTTATGACTCTCCGTCCCTGATCCTCTGATGGCCGCTTCCGGCCTCGAGTGGTGTGCCAATCAGCCTCAATCCTCTTTGCCATCTCCAAAATCCGGGATATAGGCCCGTCGGATACAAATAACAAAGCCTCCCTAAATTCCTCCCGCAGGCCATTATAGAACCTCTTGATGTACCCTGCTTCGTCTAGCTTGTAAGAATCTGCATATCGAGCCAGATGGTCGAACTCTCGATGGTACTCCACAACCGTCTGGGTGCCCTGCTTCAGCTGTAAGAACCGCTCCTCCAACTCATCCCTGGACGACTGCGGAACAAAATGCTCCAGCAGCGCGGCCCTGAACTCTTCCCAGGTAACCTCCGCAACCTCCCTATCGGCAAACGTCGTGTCCAGCAGCGTCTTCCACCACCTCTTGGCATGGGACTCCAGGAAAGAGACAACCAGAGCCACCATTTCCTCCCAGGGACACCGTATCCCGGTACGCATCTCGTAAATAATATCCAGCCACTCTTCCGTCCGAACCGCCGACTCTGTCCCCAAGTAGGACGGGGGAGAAAGTCCTCGGAAGATGCTCAACCAGTTGGCCCCCAGATTTGGCTACGAGAACCGGAACCTGCTGGCCCTGAAAGCCTCCAAAATGGCAGTTAGAGTCTGTCCCATGTCATACTGATGGAAAGGAGTGGGGACCGGTGGAGGTGGTGCAACATCCTGAGCTTGTTGAACTCTACCTTCTGACGTAGGCTGTGTTGGAGGCTGCGTAACAAAAAAAACCCATACTGAGAAGACTTTCAATCCTTAATAAAAGTGGACAATTTATATGTGATCCCCATATGGGCACACCACTGCTTCCGCTGCTTAGTTTGTACCCAAACTAAACTCGATCGGGGGTGACCCAGGGTTAGTTGACTGCTACCTTTTTCAGATCAATGTTGCGCTCTGATACCACTTGTAAGACCCCCCCTTTTTTTCTTTATAGACACCGGGGTCTTAGGCCCAGAATCACCGCTTTGCGGTGACACCTTCACGTCCTGAAGGGTCATCACCACAAGGCGCCGATTCTGCCGGCCAATTCGATCACAGAAAGGTAGCACAAAATGAAGTAAGTAAAAGCAAGTCCACTAGATAAATCACATATATAGAAATAAAACTCCACGAAGGGAGTGTCCACAGAATAGTATATCAAAGTACTAAAAATACAGGCTTATGCCCGATACATCATGTCCTCACTACAAATCACACATGCGGAAGCAAAAATAAAACTACTCAAGGTCGAGACTCACGGTCCTGGCTGTATGAACTCCGGAGCTAGACTGTTCCATCTCCAAGCACACCGTTCTCTGGGGCTGCTCCCCCGTACTGGGCTCCGCGATTCCCTAAAATGATGCTGTTCGAAAACCGTTAGTCATAAAGACTAAGCACTATCATCCCCTACCCCTTCCCCCATGGCTCCTAGGTACCGAGGGGAGAGGAAGAATGGGAAGGACATGAAGGTGGAGAATAAAACCAAAGCAAATAGGTGGCATCGGAACAAATCTAGCAATTCTATAATAAATAATGGCAATAATAGAGAGTAGGAAAAGAAACCTTAACTTATGTGTGAGAGCGCATAAGCCAAGGTATCTTCTGCAAGGCTCTCATCGTATAAAGTTTCCCATACCACTTATACATTGGGGTGTCGGTTATCAAACATATATTAATAGAAATTAATCTTAATTTATAAACTTGCCCACACAAGCTTATAGACCAAGGGGTCGTTTTACAAGTCCTAATGTATAAGCGTCCCATTCCACTTATACTTTAGGTGTCAGGGTTAAATGAATCGATTATGCTATGACATGAAAGTGGGTATGATCGAACATGCAAGTGCAACTCACACACCCAAATCTGTGCACACAGACCTTTAGTTCCCCCTTTCGGAGCCATTACCTCCTAGGATACCTCCGTAGTGGCAGACAGAAGTGGTGGGTTGGGCCTCGCCAACCTCTAAACCAGTAAAGCACTATCGGTCAGACCTATCGTACGCCTCAACGCTTGGTGCACGAAGCGGACTCCTACGTACTCTTGTCGGCTGGCGCACCAGACTTTTGTTGGCGAAGTGCTAACCACACTTACCGAGTCAGCGTATTGGCGTCGGTGCATCAACCATCAGATACCGAAGACCCAAAACCTTAATTTTCTTTCCTTTTATGCACATGCAAGTTTAATCGTAATCAAACAAAAACCGAGTCGAAGCTCCCCGGACCAAAACGTCCGTCTCTTAACCAATAGAGCCGAAGCTCCCCGGACCATTCCGTCTGTCTCTTAACCAACCTAGCCGAAGCTCCCAACCATCTTCCGGTGCTAACGGTGTTTGTGAAACGTGCAACCCTAATTACTAAGTTACTCTTATCAGTTTGTTATTATAGTTTACGTTAACCCAGGACTGCCCCCGATATTCCCTGTGAGGGCTCTCAAAGGGCACTAGGAACTATGATGGTAGCTGAAGCCCATCGTTCCCTTTCGCAAGGCACTTATTATTATTGGTTGATCCCCTTTACCCATTCCCTTCTCATATTACGATAGACTATCCTAGGGTGATTTTTAACCTTCCTCTCTTCGGGGAAGACGATCTTTCGTCGAACCCGAGCACCTCTTAACTCTAGCCAACACCACTTCTCACTACTCTTCATATCAATCTATTGCGAAATCATCCACATCTATCCAATAAGAAAAAATGACTGACTCCAACAACTCTCCCAGATCATGTCCTATTGCAATTTAACAATTTGCTATATGCAGACCAACCTAGACTATATGTCGAACCGGTTAGGAAATGACCCAATACTTATCCAAATGCCCTAAATTTTTTACTGGAGACTTATCATGATATTACTAGCCTAAATCCATAAAATGGTAATTTTCCTAATTTATCTGGCATTTAATTTATTTCCTCAAAAATTCTAAGGGCTACCGGTTTGAACATGAACTACCTTAAGTTATCATGCAAGATGTCCAACAAAATTATTTTAAATATTACGTAATCTCTTAATAGTAAATCCAAAGTATCACAATTTTGTCATCAAAAGGGAACTAAAACTATTTTAGCAATATTTTCTATAATTCGTTATTTGTGAATCAAGTACAGAGAATATTCATGATGCAGGCCCATGGTTTCTACAGATTATACTACGCGTTCTTAGATTTGACAATTAAAATAAAATAACCAGCGCACTGTTGTTCTACTTAGCACTATCGGATATCCAAGCAGTTAATGACACAATTTAAATATTAACCAATTAATCAAGGCAAAGGGACGCTACCCCTTATTTTTGATTGAACAAGGGCTATATGCCAATGTTCACTCAAGCGAAAAGAACCCACCCGATCCAGACAATTAGTAAATCAAACTAAATTACGCGCAAACATTCATAAGGCCAATACAAGAATATCTGGTCTAAATAAGTGATTTAAAACTAAGTCCAAAATAATCCCCAAAAAATTAATTAACAAGAGGGTTGCTTACCCACTCCAATTTACATAAAAATATTCGGACGATTTAGGCTTCAAAATTTAGATTTTAATTAAGCACAATATTCAATATAAATCAGAACAATTTACCAGCCTTCAGATTCCACCAAAATCTCACAATAACAAGAAGAAGCACACAAGGAACAGTTTAGAAATCGTTACCCAAAACCCAAGAGATCCGTCCACAAAAATGAGTGGAGGACGCACACACGAAGGTGGTAGATTCTCTATTTCCACGCAAGTCCTTGGATTTGCACCGAACGATGAAGACACGAGCCGTTTTCCTTTTGCAAGCCCTAGGAGAGGAAGAAACCTTGAAAGTCACAAATATGGAAATAGGAGAGAGGAAAGGTGGTGGTCGAATTTTGAAGGGCAAGGGGGAGGGCTCGGGTTTGATGTGGGGAGAGAAAAGAGGAGAAGGGTGAAGCTCTCACTAGGAGGAGGAGAGGAAGAGTAGAATGAGAAGTAGAGGGGAGGGAGATGGCCGACGGCCAAGAGGAAGGAGGTTATATGGGGGGCCGAAATTTGAGAGGAGGAAGAAGGAGGGGGAAAAGATCTCAAGGAAGATTTTAAGGGATTTCAAATTGTTTTCTTCAGTCACTAATTAATCTTTCATAACATGGCTATATATAGCCTACACCACTCAATCTCCCTCCAATCAACTTTCAAAATTCAAAATTCAAAAATGAAAATTATGATGGTTATAAGCACCCATCATAATACAAGAAATTAAATAATTAAAACAACCTATGATGGTTATAAGCACCCATCATTACATGAATAAATTAAATGCGATAAACATAAAGATTCTTGAAATAAAATTGCTTAAAACAATAAAATTATTAAAAATATATAATTATAATTATTTAATTTATAATTATATATTTTTATAAAATGGCGGCGGACGTCGAGCAAAACATGTGGCGGAGGTGGCGGTGGAGTCGTGGAAGAAAAGCCATCCTTGAGCTTGCGGCAGCGATCGTCCCAATCCACAAACTCTCTCCGATGGGGATCAATGGCGGCCGCATCATCAACGTCTCCATCAATCCTCCCGAACTCAAAAGTACTCATCACCGATGAGTGGCCCATGGGGGAAGAACCGTCAAAAGCAGCAGCATGGGGCAAATCTGGCCCCATTATCAGTGTCGTAGTAGCATGTACATCCATCAGCGCTGAGAACCTATCTGGCAAAGAAACAACAAGACTTCCGAGCAAACTCGAAAGGGTGTCAAGCAAAAGAAATAAAACTAACATCTTACCATCCAGTTCAAGAACCAAGGAGTCAACGTGGAAAATAGACACGACAGTACTAACACTCCCTAACCCAAAAGAATATTTAGTGGTAGGAAGAAACGACGGAGAAATACACTCAGGTGGAACAGAGACGTACAGTAAAAAGTCTGGAAACTTGAAATAAAGAGAAACACCCAGTGCTATATAAATATCTAAAATAATAGCATAAAATCCGACGTTCTTCATAATTTTGGATGGGTCGGCGTTCCTATATATTAATTTATTAACGGAGCCAGAAGGCATCCGCTCGGGGACTGACCAGACTAAACCCAATTCACTCGCTCTAGCGTCGGACAGTCTCAGAAAGGAGTGGAGGTGTGTACGACATAACTTAAGGTGAAATACTAACGTCCAAGACACATGAGGAGAGAATCCATGTGCTACATGACTAGACCCAAATACAGAGGATAAATGGGTTAAGTCAGGTGGCACGGGAGCTTTAAAATCAGAAATTATTTCAGTGGAGCCTAACGTTTTCGTTTTAAATTTGGAATTAAATTTTGATTTAAAAATTTCGAAATGAATAGCCAGTAGAAAACGCTCGTCACCAACTACGTTTACCCACATCAATCGAAGTAAGCCTAATGGGGAGGCGGTAATAATAAACTTCTCCAAATATAAAGGGCTAGAAATGACTAGCTCGTGTCCTAACAAACCATCTACTCGAGTTAAATGAACCGAAGGGAGAGTCGACATGTGTGATTCTGTAGGGGAGGTTAAGTGACACTCAACGTCAAAACACGGATTACTCGTCCAAGAACAAACCTCCGGGTGCAAACCATCAAAATCAAACGGAAAATCAAATAGAATATTTTCCCTCACGAAAAACTCATCTAGCTCATCATCACCCAACTCACTCTCCGAATAACACTCCTCACAGGAGGACTCTGCAAACTCATCTGAAAGTCCTTCCAACAATAAATATTGATCATATAGTAAGTCTTCCAAATCAGTTGGGTCATCCATTAATTCGTGATTAGGGAGATCAACTGGAACATCCTCACTTACAAGATACTCAAGAAAATCAGAGATATTCTCATTAGGTGTAATCGTAGCCTCTAACACGACGGGGCTTGTAGTTTGGAGAGGGCTCTCAACACTAGGGTGATCAGTCACAACGCTAGAGTGGCTAGTAATGGGCAAAGTAATACCCTCACAGGTCAAACTATCATCATCCCAAACATCATCTAACTCACGACTAGGTAAGCTCTCAGTGTAAGGTAACTCTTCCGATTCAGCCAGATTATCAATCGACTTAGGTTCATCAAAAGACTCCACTACAATCAAGATGGATGGTTCCGAAATATCATCGAAGGGGAGTGGAGATGATTTCTCAAAAGAGAAATCCTCATCCAGGTCACTAGGGTAACC
The DNA here is from genome assembly GCA_039513925.1 of Platanthera zijinensis. NCBI lineage: Eukaryota > Viridiplantae > Streptophyta > Magnoliopsida > Asparagales > Orchidaceae > Platanthera > Platanthera zijinensis. The sequence continues at coordinate 92,384,195 of CM077093.1, read as the reverse complement.
AATCTCCTCAATGTCGCTACCATCGTCAGTGATAATAGCCTCGTCCTTAGTGACGGGCACACTCATAACCACAGCCTCAGACTCAATCATGCTAATAGGAACACTCTCACCCCGTGGGCTCATGGCATTCCTAGCACTTACGTCTAACGACCTAGGGATAAAGGTCCTAAGTTTCTCTTTCCTCTCATAGGTAGGTGTACTCGTGCTTGAGATTATCAGATCTTTGCGGGGCAAGTATCTAGCGTGAGGCTTATAGTCATTCCTACAATTAGGAAACTGGGAATGACAGTAGGTAGGGTAATACTCATCCGTTAAGTAATTTTTCATAATCTTCCAACCAATACGTGGGTCGACAGAGGGCATTCCTAAACGTCTTTCCTCATTGAGCCAGAAGGTATGGGCTCAACCAAATAATTGCAGTCTCGCAACGGAAATCCTATGGGGATCCACAATACGATATTGCTCAAAATAATGCTCCATGTCGTTCACCCAATATAGAAACACTCGCGGTCCACCTAGCCCATCATATGTTGGAGCAGGAATCCTAACACGCCTAGAGGTGTGCGGTGTAACTTGATTAGCCATTAGTTGGCCAATCAACCCCTTAATCTCTTCCACTACCGGGTAATGGAATGGCTTTCTAACTTTCATGATGGAACCTAAAGGTTTCATTCGGGAAACATGAACATCTTAGGCAATTTCAGAGGGAACTGGAGAGAATACTCAACCGGAACTGGTGCAGATGCAAAGAAGAAAATATCCTGGTCCTATTTATTTTTAAAGATAGATTTGTTCCCGCTAATATTTCAAAATAATATATAAATTTTTTTTTTAATTTTGGAGAAAATTTTGAAATTTGAAATTTTGAAATTTGAAATTTGAAATTTTGAAATTTGAAATTTGAATTTGAAATTTTGAAATTTGAAATTTTGAATTTTGAATTTTGAAATTTGAATTTTGAATTTTAAAATTTGAAATTTGAAATTTGAAATTTTGAAATTTTGAGAGGGGGATGAGTGCCAATTAGGAAATTGACGAGAACCTCCCTCTGATACCAAATTTATGCAGGAACATAGTTTCTACGGATTATACTACGCGTTCTTAGATTTGACAATTAAAATAAAATAACCAGCGCGCTGTTGATCTACTTAGCACTATCGGATATCCAAGCAGTTAATGGCACAATTTCAATATTAACCAATTAATCAAGGCAAAGGGACGCTACCTCTTATTTTTGATTGAACAAGGGCTATATGCCAATGTTCGCTCAAGCGAAAAGGACCCACCTGATCCGGACAATTAGCAAATCAAACTAAATTACACGCAAACATTCACAAGGCCAATACAAGAATATCCGGACTAAATAAGTGATTTAAAACTAAGTCCAAAATAATCCCCAAAAAATTAATTAACAAGAGGGTTGCTTACCCACTCGAATTTACATAAAAATATTCGGACGATTTAGGCTTGAAAATTTAGATTTTAATTAAGCACAATATTCAATATAAATCAGAACAATTTACCAGCCTTCGGATTCCACAAAAATCTCACAATAACAAGAAGAAGCACACAAGAAAGAGTTTAGAAATAGTTACCCAAAACCCAAGAGATCCGTCCACAAAAATGAGTGGAGGACGCACACACGAAGGTGGTAGATTCTCTATTTCCACGCAAGTCCTCGAATCCGCACCGAACGATGAAGACGCGAGCCGTTTTCCTTTTGCAAGCCCTAGGAGAGGAAGAAACCTTGAAAGTCACAAATATGGAAATAGGAGAGAGGAAAGGTGGTGGTCGAATTTTGAAGGGCAAGGGGGAGGGCTCGGGTTTGATGTGGGAAGAGAAAAGATGAGAAGGGCGGAGCTCTCACTAGGAGGAGGAGAGGAGGAGGAGAATGAGAAATAGAGGGGAGGGAGATGGCTGACGGCCAAGAGGAAGAAGGCTATAGGGGGGCAGAAATTTGAGAGGAGGAAGAAGGAGGGGGAAAAGATCTCAAGGAAGATTTTAGGAGATTTCAAATTGTTTTCTTCATTCACTAATTTATCCTTCATAACATGGCTATATATAGCCTACACCACTCAATCTCCCTCCAATCAACATTCAAAATTGAAAATTCAAAAATGAAAACTATGATGGTTATAAGAACCCATCATAATACAAGAAATTAAATAATTAAAACAACCTATGATGGTTATAAGCACCCATCATTACATGAATTAAATAAATGTGATAAACATAAAGATAATTGAAATAAAATTGCTTAAAATAATAAAATTATTAAAAAATATATAGTTATAATTATTTAATTTATAAATATATATTTTTATAAAATGGTGGTGGACATCGAGCAAAACATGTGGCAGAGGTGGCGGTGGAGTCCTGGAAGAAAAGCCATCCTCGAGCTTGCGACAGCGATCGACCAAATCCACAAACTCTCGCCGATGGGGATCAATGGCGGCCGCATCATCAACGTCTCCATCAATTCATCAAAAAATTACAAATTAATTATACTATGTAGATACAACCCTAAAAATAGAATTGGCCCAGTTTCGTAATTTTTCAGCAAGTATTAATCTCTGAATAAATTAATTCCCAAATATCTCCTTAAGGTGGTCTTGTAAAAAAGTGCTGTAACTACAATTCTAAAAATCATGAATAAATGCCTACAAGCATATAATGGCCTAAAAGTCTCAAATCCTAAGACTCATAAATTTTCAATAGAAATATCATCCATAATTAATTTTTAGACCATCAAAGCCCTTTTTAACATTTGTGAAGGAAGTACAAGATTTACTCAACTTAAAATTATACAAAAATTCAGGAGCAATCATTCTGACCTAAAACATTTTCTTTCAAGATTGCATGAGATTTCAATGAACAGAAAGATCTAAATAATTAAAACATCAATTAGGGCTATAACAAACGTTATAAATGAAGTGCTGGAAATAGACATCATAAAATTCCAGTAAAATTTCTATAGATTCTACCGACTCCAAAACTCACTCTACCCGAGTTTCACAGCTTTTAGATAATGTTTAGTGACATATTTTACTTATTTGATTTTTTACCCTAAGGCTAAGGTTAGGTTTTTGAGGTATCTACCTGTCTCCAAATCCTCCAAGATTCCATTCAGATAATTCATATCATGCTAATGCAGATTCTACTGAATTTTAAGGCAATACGAGAGCAATTGCCCCCATGTCCTTCACAACCCTCAAAACCCTCCATCTAGTGTTTGAGTTTGGATCCTAGGGTAAACCAACCCTAAATCACACCATTTTCTCTCAGTGGGTTATAATAACCCCTCTAAGTCAGTGGCCAAAATATCAGCCTCTATTGAGGTGATATGACCGTTCTAACCTCTTGTGCACTTTTTACTCAAAAATGCCTCATTATTTCCAATTAAAGAATAGGTGTCTTCCTATCCAAAACTCATCCCAATGAGTTGAGATTTTGTACAGAGCTAGGTTTTATAGCTAGGGACAATTCACCAAAATTTGGAAGGGTTTGGATATCATATGACCACTTAAATAACTTACTCTAGTTTTATTAAATTAAAAAAGAAACTTTAGGCAAAGTATCTCCAAAAATTCCCATTTTGGACAGCCTCTATATCTGGCTAAGGGTAACCCCCTGCCCAAATTTCAGGTCATTTAGACAAGGGACAAAGCGTGGGCATTCATTTTAGTTCCTGCCCAACTCTAGGTATAGCCCCCACTAAAATAGGTGCTGCGGTCAAATAGCTTACCCAAATGTGTTGCAATAAATTTTAAATTAATCTAGACTCGAAGGGCTACAACTTTCGGGACTGGCAATTTTTTCTAAAACGGCCTTTAAGTGCCTCATTTTGCAGCATCAAAATATGCCTATTTTATGTATACTTACCTTATATTATATATTTAATTTTATATTATAAAAATATCTTTACTGTTCATCTTCCTCAAAACCCGAGAACTGAACTCAGAAAAGCTATGTTTCCTGTAGCCTTTCCGTGATCCGTCGTCGGCCGTCCGATCACTTCCCTGGCTAGCCACCACCACCACCACCTCCGTCGAGGGGATGTCAATCGGTCGGCGGTGGTTTGGCCGCAGGAGGTGGCAGTTTCCGGCGTACCCAAAAATAAATTTTTCATGGTTACTCCATGAAAACACGAGATAGGTCCGGCTCCTTTAAGAACGAACTTCATTGCTAAGATCCTAAGATCTACCCACAAAAGATGAAGTAGAGGAGGACCTTGTTCGCGGTTTAGAGGCGAGATGAACGTCGGATTGTCATGACGCGGTGGTGGCATTCCAGAACTTCTCCTACAGCAAGAGCAGAAATCTGAATTTGTTTGGTCAAGAGTGTAACCTTCTCCTCTTGCTCTAAGGGGGCTTTTATAGATCTCCAAATGGGGAGGGGAAAGGGGTAAAGCATTCATGGCCATGAATGTTTTCTCTTAATAATATTTCGGTTATGGTGCAGGGAAGAGGAAAAGGTGGAAGATGAAACGGCTGATCTAGGTGGCGATTTCCTATTGGGTCAACACTTCCTTATTTTACTAAGCAATTAGAGAAGGAAACGACCCATAAATACTCCTGCTATAAATTCCCATAATCAGAATTTATTATGACTTGGGTTATAGAAATTTCCAGCATGGCTGACGTTTCGGCCTTTGTCACGGGCGTGACACGTAGGTCACGGGCATTACAGGTGTGTTGCAAATTAAGAGTTCGGCGATCGTCTTCCTGAGATCGACGATCGTCGAAGGGGTCACACCCTAGGTCACGGGCGTGACTTGTCGGTCACGGGCGTGACGGCCCGTGATGCAAACTCTGCGCTTGCCGATCGTCTTCTTGAGATCGACGATCGTCGAAGGTGGGTCACATCCTGGGTCACAGGCGTGACACGTAGGTCACGGGCGTGACAGGGCCTTGATGCAAATTCTGCGCTCGACGGTCGTCTTACTGAGATCGACGATCATCGAAGGGGGTCACGCCCTAGGTCACGGGCGTGACAGACCCGAGTTGCAAATTCTGCGCTCGACGATCATCTTCCTGAGATCGAAGATCATCGAAGGGCTCACGCCCTAGTCACAGGCGTGACGGGTCGGTCACGGGCGTGACCAACCCGTGACTCGAAGTCTTGGTCGATGGACTTCAATTTTTGGGCTTCCTAGGGTTCTCTCACGACATACCGACTCCTCGGGGTCTAGCCGGAAATGGGATGTTACATCGTGTGTTTGTTTTGAAATTTTTTTCCTGTTTCAATGCTTGCTTGCGAGAGTTTTGTCTGCTTGTGCATAGTTCAGGAAGTGTCTTAGTCGCTCAGGATATTGTTTATTCCATTTGTTTTTATTTTTCTTGTTGTTGTCGCAGGATGAGGATTCCCGGAGAAACTGATGCGAATTGGACTGTTTTTGCAAAACACACGGTTGGGAAAATCGTGCGAGGCAAAAACGCATGATCGTGCATTTTTCTTTTGTTAAAAGCGCAGGTCGGGCATTTTTGACGCATGCTGGCCCTAATCTTGTGCGTCTGCTCGAGCGACTGCTTTGCTTCTTTATTCTCGGGTGAAAATTCTTCCTCCTCTTCCAAATCTTCCCCCCATTTTTCCTCTCTTTCTCTTTCACTTTCGTTGTTCCTCATCGCCATGAGTCCATTCAAGAAGGTGGTTAGCCTATTGCACGGAAAGGGTGGTGCTTCCTCCTCCTCTACCCGGAATATGGTTCCGGATGAGCCAGAAGGAGCTCTGGATGCTCAGGTTGATTCTGAAGAGCTAGAAAGGATGCTCTTTTTCGGGAAGTCGGAGATGATAACGAGGTTTGATCGCCTAGTCCAAAAACCATTTTTTAATTTTCGCTTTGTTTCAGACAAAGAACTCGCGGCCGTTGTCTTAAAGCTTGAAGTGGATCGCTTACTCGATATGGCTACATGGCGTCTTCTTTTCTCCATTATGGAGATGGGATTTCGTGAACTCACTCTTGAGTTCCTTTCCAACTTCCGCATCTTAGAGCGACGTGACGCAGTTACTGGGGAGTCCACTTCTGTGTCATTTTGGATGTACTCCCATCCCTATACCTTCGGTGTGGGTATGCTTGTCGTACATGCCGGATATACACCACGGAGGAGCTCATGGAGTCTGATGTTCTGTATCGACACAATGAATTCCCCACTAGTGTATCTCCTCACGCATTCTTGAAGGAGATCACTGGCGTGACATAGCAGTATGAGGCGCGTGTGGCCAAGTCCTCCCGCATCATCTCTCCTTCCCTCTGCTACGTTTAGCATTTGATCGGGCATAGTATCATTGCCCGCGCAATAAGATAATATGTAGAGGGATGGTCGGATCTTCTTTACCTCTACAACATGCAGCACGATGTCCGTCTCCACCAAGGCTATTTCCTACATCAGGCCACGAACGTACCCATGAAATCCATCGGGGGTTCGCATTTTATTACGTGAATTCTAAGGGATTGGGAGTCTTTGAAACTTTGTCCGCCATGACTCCCATTTCTCGCGGTGATTTCATTTTGGCGACCATTATGACTGCCTTCAGGTTTGTGCGTCGTGATTCTTTTGGCGATACATTGCATTACGTTGTTTGTACTGTTGATCGAGCGCAGCCTGCTGAGGCTCCTTCTGCTGCTGCGGGTTCTTCTTTGGAGTCTCGTAGACTTGACGATGCTGCTCCTGACCATACTATGCCTTTGGCCTATTCTTCTTCTTTTGCCCATGCCTCGCATCGTAGGAGTTTCGCAGAGGATTATCCTGACTACTACGCGCGGCATTTGTAGATGGAAGAGATGATTCGCCAGCACCACAACATGACCGAGCACATTATTGATTTTCTTGGGGTGCCTCCTGTTGTCCCTGCTCGAGCTTCTACTTCGCGTGCTCGTACTCTGCCTCCGCCTTTATCTGATCTACCTGAGTTATTGCTGCTATTCTACATGGATTGGGGTGTTTGTTGTTCTTGTATTTTTGTTATTTGTTTGACTGATTTTTTACATTACTTTATTCAGCTGGGGCTTCGTCCCCAGGGTGGCAATTAGTTGTTTTGTTTTCATTTTCAGTCTTTCCTATACTATTGTGTTTAGTTTCATGTGATAGATGTGTGTGATATTATGTTTGGTACTAACTCGCAAGTGTTGCTTAGCTTATATTGGTTATACTTTGTCTTATGTTTTGATTGAGCTATTTTGTAGGTGGCATATCCTTGGTGCGGTGGGGTGAGCTAAAAGTTTTTGTACGTTTGGCTTCGTGCTTTAACGACGATCTTCTTGTATGCTCATTTCCTGAGCATTGGGTAACCTCTTCCCCGACTTTACTTCATTGCTTTTATTGTAAATCTTGTGATAGGTTGTTTAGTTTAAGTCTGGTGGGGGATAGTCACGTGTTACCTGTGCCCATGCACTACATTCACTTGCATACCTCAAGAGTATTTTCATTTTAAGTTTTTATCATGACTGTATTGTGTACCTACACCACAAGAGCGCGCACTTAAGCACGCGCTCTACCAAAGTTTAATTTATTTCTTTGGTGCTAACTCTAAGATAGTGGTGCTGGCTTAGGATTTTAGGATAGAGTAATTCAAAACTCGTGCAGTGCTCCTAATCGAGTACTCATGGTGTGTAGAGATAGTATAGATTCAATTTTTCTTTATGCTCGTATTTTATACTTTTTTATATTCGTAAATATTGTTTGCACAAATTGCTGAATCGGGAGTAATCGAACGACAGAGTAGGAATGTGTGTAGCCGCAACTAGCCTTGTATTACTCGAGTCAGGACGAAGGATCATCTTTCTCCGTGACTAAAAAGTTGCCCCAAGCTACTCTCGAAGCATTGGTGCTTGGTTAGTCGAGTATGAGTGTGATGTATGTCATCATTTGTTTAGTTTGAGCCTTGTACCATTCCCGACGTCTACCTGTTGCTATCCCCGTTGATCCTGTCTGAAAGATTTGGTTTATAGAGCCTAAACACCTAGAGGGGGGGGGGGAATAGGTTCAAATCTTTTTTAATAACTTAGGCAATTAAAAATGTTAAACACATCACAACTATCACAGCACAAAGAATAACAATCACAGAAAATTCACAGCACATCACACAATAGTTTATAGTGGTTCCCAGATTTATTGGTTCGTCCACTCTCCCCCTTCACCTGTCCAGAAGAGTACTGGATTCGGCCAAACTTGCTTCCACTATCTAAGATCCTCAGATCTTACAACTCAGAACCCAACTGGTTCCTACATCTAAGACTTCTTCAAGTCCTACAACTCAGATTCTTCCCAAGAATCTTACATCAGGCAACAACCCTTCCCCAGCCTTAATCACCAGGCCTACAACTCAGATCACCAAGATCCTACCTTAGGTACTCAGCCCTACCTCAGTCTTTATATGTTTAGGCTTATAACTAAGAGAGATAACTCTCCTACACTCAGATCTACAAGAGATCTTACAGAAAAATTGATTGTTTAAAGTAATAAATTATTCACCCAGATAGAAAGAGAATGAGGTGAAGACTTTCTTGATAAGTTCTGGATTGAACTGACTTCTTAAGATCCAACCTGTCTTAGCTTCTTCAAATCTTCTTTAATCTGAACAAAATAAGGTTGATATTCAAATGAAGTTGGAGATTATTTTCAATCCAGCTTCCTTCTTGTATTCAGAATTAGATATGAACTCCTCTTGAGGACTTGTTCAGGATCTATCTTCTTCTTCTGTGTTTGTCTCTTAGTTCATCGTTAACTCTTCACTGTTTGCTCTACTCTATTTGTAATAGAATAGGTCTTTATATAGAACCCATCTAAGGTTTCTGGTTGTTACGGTACATAACGGCCTTCTGACAGCTCTGACAGATGCGAAAGCTTTGTTACTTATGACAGCTGTCAGGTCTTCAGACTTGATACTTGACCCCTCCTTGAACTTCTATCACAGTAGAGACTTGTCAGGATAACACTTCAAATGTGTCAACAAAAATATACCATGTGTCGACACAAGCCTTGATGATGTCGACACAACTCCTATTATGTCGACACAGTCATTCTTTATCTTCTCGAAACAGCTTCTGTTGTATGTGTCAACACAAGTCTTGTGTGTCGACACAACTGCTTCTAGTCTCGACATAGCTTCTGTTGACATATTTCTTGAGTGTGTGTCGACACAGGTCCTGTGTGTCGACACAACTGTTTCTAGTCCCGACATAGCTTATGTTGATAAATTTCATGAGTGTGTGTCGACACAAGTCATGTGTGTCGACACAACTGCTTCTAGTCTCGACATAACTTCTGTTGATAGATTTCTTGAGTGTGTGTCGACACAAGTCCTGTGTGTCGACACAACTGCATCTAGTCTCGACATAACTTCTGTTGATACGATTTCTTGAGCGTGTGTCGACATAAGTCCTGTGTGTCGACACAACTGCTTCTAGTCTGAACTTCTGTGTGTCGACACAAGTCCCGCATGTCGACATAACTGCCGTTGACAGAATTTCTGTGTGTCTACACAAGTCCTGTGTGTCGACACAATCTTACTTCTTGTGTCGACACGTTTCCTGACAAGTGTTTACACTTGTACTTAGAATATTTTCCTGCATTTCTTTAACCTACACATTGAAACTCAACATCCAATCAAATACACATTGATGTATATCATTGAGTTAAGTGAGGCTTCTCCAAATCTGGTACATAGTTTCCAGTGTACCCAACAATCTTCCCCTATTTAGAGAAGTCATAACCCTTAGTCAATGATATACACAACTTATAATAAAACAAAATTAGGAAGCATATAATCATTACAAAGACAGGGTTAACTCATAATGCAGAAACAACATGACATATCATCACAGAATATGATAAAATTCATTAATCAGGAATTAGTTTTTGATTTACAATATCTTTTAGAATAAAAAATTACACAGTTCTAAAACTAGCCTATCTATCCCTAAGACTGATCAGGCTCCTTGATAACTATTCCTTTGCCAGATAGAATCTTAACTTGCACCTTTGATTCTATGTCATCAGCTGGCTTCTTCCCTTTATGATCTTTCTTTTTGAGCTCTTCTTCCTTAATCTTCTGCCTTTCAAAGTAATGATAAGGCTTTAGGAAGTACTTGCTGGGCTCCACAGAGTTAGCAGGTAACTTCCTAGCTTTGATATCCCTTCCAACCTGATGTATGTCATCTTGCCTTTTCTGATATTTACCCCACTCTTGTTCAGAATACCATTTGCCTCTATCATGCATATTATCTTTCACAGCTTTCCAAGCAGTAAGAATGATATTTCTGGAGGTTGGACTCCATTGTTAAAAATCAGCCTTTAATTCAGCCTGCTCTCTGAATCTTTTCTTAGAAAGTTGAGCCTCTTTCTGAGCATCCCTAGCTCTTTATGCTTCTTGCTCTCTTTGTATAGCAGCTTCAGACATTTCAACTTTTTCAATAATAACATTATGTGCCTCCTTTGGAGGGCTATACATTTGATGTACTGCCTGCTATACTTCTTCAAAATCAGATGGAGGATAGATTGCTTGGGCAACTTCCTACTGAACCCCTTCAATATAAGCAGGTTGAATACCAGATTCAACAGTATTATCATCATCACAAAGGGGTGGATGTCAGAGAGTAGCTCTGATGGTATTGGATACCCATTTAACATGATCTGAGCTTGCTTTGACTAACACTCTTTCCCCCTTTATGAATTCTCTGGCCACATGATTTCTTAGATCCTCATTTTGAAACCTTACCTGATCAGCCAGAAAAACTATGCCCTCTTTGTAGTAGCGTCTGAACTTATGTAGTTGATCAAAAATAGCCTTTTTAGATGCCTGAATTGCTGTTTGGACAGCAGCTAGATCTTCTTTGATCTGGTTAGATACTTCAGTTTTCACATCAGTAGCAATACCTCCCATTTTTGTGAGAATAGCATCATGTGAGTCTGTGAGATTTTAATTCATTCTGAATTGATTTTCTAGAATATATCTTTGTTTATCTGCAATGTCAGCTATTTTAGTTTTCATGTCCAGTTGTTGTGTGGCCAATTATACAACATCATTACCTCCCTTTTGGAAGCAATCTGTCATCTCCTTCTTATGCAAATTTACTTCAAATCTGATAGATTTGATATCTTGGGCCAGCTGGAACTGCATTTTTTTGTGTGGCTCGTCCACATATTTCTCAAGAGCAAGTCTTTGCTCATCCATTTTAACTTGCATTTTCACCAAAAGTGAAATGAAATCTATTCATGGAGTAGATGTTTGAGGGACAGTTTGTAAGGCTTTCTTATAGCATGTGCTCCTCTTCTAGAGTGCCACCAGCTTTCTTTTCTTGGCCCTGGTGGCTTCTTCATCTTCAGAAGAATTTGATGAACTTTCTATAGCCACAGTTTCCTTAGGAATTTAGTCATTTAGTGGCATCTTCCCCTTAGTCCTTTCCATCTCCCCTCAGTTTGAGCTCCTTGTAAATCAGGAAATAACTCTTCTAGAGTTACCTCCTGCTACATTTGAATAGGTGGGATAATGTTCTCTTTTTGAACAAATGGTTCTCCCTGGACATCAAGATCCTTTTCCAGGGTTTCTCTAAACTGGAGGAGTGGAGTTGCTCAGCTTGATCTGGGTCTGACATATGCACATCCTGTGCTTCTTTCTCAGTAATGACTATTGCAGTATTGTTGAATTTTGAGACTATGTCCATAATAGTATCAGTTGCATTCTCACTATCCAGTGCAACTTCAGCTATACCTCCCCCTAGGTCTGGCAGCTGAGATTGTTCAGGTTCTTGAACAACTGTAATCTCAGTTTTGTCTCCCCCTAGAGTAGAGACCATCTGGTTTTATGGTAGTTGAATGCTCTCCCCTTGGGCTTGAGCCTCTTTATCTGGTGTTGGTGTAGGTGATTTTCTTGGTTTCTCTTCATCTGAGCTGAAGTCAACCTGCTCTTCAGAATCACTAAAAGATTCTGCTACCTGGGTGGTAGTTTTCTTTTTCTTATACTTCTTCACTTTTTTCTGTGGGGTAGAGACATCTTTTGTCAAAACTCTATCCCATCTGGATTATATTCTCAGATCCATTCTCCTCATGTGATTCATCTTGGTTCCTAGAATTTGATTCATCACATCTGGAATGGTTGAAGCCAGAAACAGTCTTAGTATTCTACCTAGATTGTGCTTCTTTGCACTTTCTTTGATCTTGTCAAATATTACAGCAAACTAGTCTGTTTTCACCTTGTATATAACTCTGGTCATGAGTTTGAACATATAGACAGAAATCCTCTCATGTCCTCCTATTTTGCATAGAATAACCTTTCCTATTATCTCGGACAGGAACTTACACTGGGAATTCATTCACTTCCTTGTCATTGAAGATCCAATCTTGGTAGTGGGATCCACTCTACACCATTGGAGTGCATCCTTTGTCATGGATGATGCGATATCATCTTATTCCATAATCTTAGGAAGCAGAAGTGACTTTCTTATATTCTTCGGTGAGAGTTTTACTATAATACCATTTACAGTGGACTTTATCTTCTTTCCCTTAGAATCCATTATTGCTGACGAGTAAAATTCAAGAACCTCCTTCCAGATCCATGTAGGTTTTGAGACCAAGTATTCCATTCCATTTTCAGTGATTAGGGTAATCATGGCCTTGATTTCTTGGGAGGCAGTCTCAAACACCTTGCGTACCAGTTCATATGCCTCATTGACCTTGTCTTCCAGTTGGGGCGCCATGAGTGAAAGAGAGAGAAGAGAGTCGATGGGAGAATTTCTTGTCGACACAAAGTCTAGGGTCGAGAGTTCTGAAAGCACAGTCGGCCAGATTTTGTCTTCTCCTATTTATAGTGTACTTGTAAAAGGAAGGTCAAAAGACGCTCCTGACTAGGGATTTTACGAGTCGACAAAAATTTACATGTGTCGACATAGACGACCTATGTCTCGACAGAGATTGTAGGTGTCGACATGTCTATGTGTCGACATACTTTTGCCTGTGTCGACATAGACTCCCTAAGTCTTGATAGAGTATTGAGGGTGTTGATATGTCTTTGTGTCGACAACGATTTTTGTGTGTCGACACAAAAATCTACTGGTACGAGTTCTCGACAGAGTTGTGTCGACACAAAGTTTTGATAGTGTCGACACAATTGGCTTGTGTCGACACAAACTTTCTAACTTAGCCAAATTTCTTGAGAAATTATGTGCTGACCTAACATCTCATTCTAGGTTCAACATACCTAATTTAATTTTAAAATAATTGAATTTACTTCCATCCAGAGGTTTTGTAAATATATCAGCAATTTGATTGTTAGTATTGATAAATTCTAGACTTATGCCTTTTTTTCAACTTGTTCTCTGATGAAGTGAAACTTGATTTCTTTATGCTTAGTTCTGCTATATGAAATAGGATTTCTAGCAATAGATATAGCACTAGTAGAATTACAATATAATGGAATTCTACTTATCTTGATGTCCTAGTCTTCAAGTTGATGTTGTATCCACAATAACTGAGCATAACAACTGCATGCAGCTATATACTCTTATTTAGCAGTTGAAATAGCTACACTTGTCTGCTTTTTGCTGCTCAATGACACCAACCTTCCACCTAGGAACTAACATGTTCATGTGGTGCTTTTCCTGATTTCTTTGTAGCCTACAAAGTATGAATCTGAAAAACCTGTTAGCAATAAATCTCTATTCTTAGGGTACCAAAGACCTAGATTAGGCATGCCCTTAAGATATTTTAAGATTCTCTTAACAGCAGAATAATGAGATTCTTTTGGGCAAGCTTGTTACCTAACACAGATACATGTGGCATACATGATGTCAGGTCGACTAGCAGTAAAGTAAAGTAGGGAGCCAATTATCCAACTATACAAAGACTCATCAACAGGTTTTCCTGCCTCATCTTTTCCTATACGCATACTTGTCCCCATTGGAGTTTTCATGGTGGAGGCTGACTCCATGCCATATTTCTTAATTAACTCCTTGGTGAACTTAGAATGAGATATGGACAATCCATCATCAGTCTGTCTAACTTGGAATCCCAAGAATAATTTCAGCTTACCCATGCTACTCATCTCAAACTTCCCTTGCATAAGTTTGGCAAACTTACTATAAAGGTTATTTTCAGTAGAACCAAATATAATGTAATAAATATATATCTGGACTAGGATGATCTTACCTTTTGATTCCCTAAAGAATAGAGTCTTGTCAATTTTCCCTCTTGAGAATTTATTCTCAATAAGAAAAGTAGACAGTGTTTTATACAAAGCCCTAGGGGCTTGTTTCAATCCATATAGAGCTTTCTTAAGCCTATATACATAGTTAGGATAAAGAGGATCTACAAAACCTGAAGGTTGTTCAACATAAACTTCCTCTTTTAAGTCACCATTCCAAAATGCTGACTTTACATCCATTTGAAATACTTTGAACCCTTGATAAGCTGCTTAAGCTAGGAATAGTCGTATTGCTTCCAACCTTGCAACTGGGAAAATGTCTTATCAAAGTCTATCCCTTCTTCCTGTGTGTACCCCCTTGCTACCAGTCTGACTTTGTTCTTGATTATAGTGCCATTTTCATCTAACTTGTTTCTGTATATCCACTTAGTTCTTATGACATTATGGCTCTTTGGTTTATGAACCAACTCCCAAACATTACATCTTCTGAATTGATTCAACTCTTCCTGCATGGCATCAATCCAATTTGTGTCTTGTATAGGCTCTTCAAACTTCTTAGGTTCCATCTGGGACAGGAAGCTTGAACATAGAACTGTGTTCATTCTCTTGCTTCTGGTCAGAACTCCATGTCTTGCATCACCAATGATTTGGTCTGCTGGATGATCCTTCAAATGTCTTCTTACTGGACGAAATCTGTCCACCTCTTTATCTTCTTCATTGTCCTCATGTAGATGTACCTAATTGTCTTCATCTTCATCCAGTGAGACTTGTACTCCCCCTGGACAGCATCCATCATTTTCTTCATCCTGTCTTGCAAGTTGGTCTTCACTAATTGTAAGCATGTCCATCTTTTCCTTCAAACCTGTAGGGCTAACAGAAGTTCTAGACAGCTCACAATTAATTATCTTAGACTCATCAAAGACTACATGGACAGATTCTTCTACAACTTGTGTAGTCAAGTTGTAGATCCTGTAAGCCATACTATTATTATTGTACCAAACAAATATCCCTTCTAGAGATTTGGCTGCAAACTTAGTTTGATAGTGCTTTCCATTATTTAGAACATAACACTTGCTACCAAAGATTCTAAAGTAGGATATGTTTGGTTTTCTGCCTTTCATAATCTCATAGGAAGTCTTCTTATGTCATTTATTGATGAATGCTCTATTGAGAACATGACATGTAGTATTTACTGCCTCATCCCAGAAATATTCTGGGAGAGAAGTGTCACTTAGTAGTGTTCTACTTGCCTCAAAAAGAGTCACATTCTTTCTTTCAGCAACCCCATTTTGCTGGGGAGTTCTAGGTGAGGAGAACTCCTGATGAATCCCAAGTTCTTCACAAAACTTTGTAATGCATTCAGACTGAAATTCAGTCCTATGGTCACTTCTAATTTTGACCACTGAATTGTTAAGTTCATCTTGAATTTGCCTAACAAAATTATGGAAGACAGTTGGGGTTTCAGATTTCTGCCTCAAGAAGAAAACCCATGTAAATTTAGAATAGTCATCCGCAATTACAAATGTGTAAGCTTTCCTACCTAGACTATGAACTGGCATAGGACCAAATAAATCCATATTCAGGAGGTAAAGACATCTCACAGAATCATTGGTATCTTGTCCATGGAAAAAGGTCCTGGTCTATTTTCCCTTTTGGCAAGCTGAACTTACACCCTCTTTAATACACTTGACCTGAGGACCATTCCTCCCTAACTCCATACTAAAAAGTTGGCCTATTGACTTGTAGTTCAGGTGAGCTAGCTGATGTGTTAAAACGAGTAGGTTTCTTTTTTATTTAGATGTTAAGGGAAGGTTATGGTTTTTATTTTATAAAAAATAAGAGCGTTTTATTTTATTAGAAACTGAGTTTTAAAGAGAGGTAGGCAAGTTCACCTATCGCGTGTAGTACATGATATTCCGGTGTGGAATATCGGGGTCGTATTGTTCTCGGGTTCGGCTTAGCTATTTCTACTCTTTCCCTGAATGACCTATTATTCTACCGATAATATTTTAATTGGTTTTTTAAAAAAAGAAAATTGCAAAAAAACATAAAAAGATGCATAATAATAATAATACACAATAATAAAACATGAAATAAATGCACAGAAAAATAAAGTAGAAAAAATGAAGTGCAGAAAGCCAATGAAGAACTCGGCACGACAATATAAAAAAGAGAATTGAACTAAAATAACTTTTAATAAAAAAGAGATCCTAAATTTCAAATTAATTAAGGCGGAGACTCGGCCGTGGAGGTTCCACAAAAATGAGCACACCTATCTCTAAGTAATATCGCTCACCTGAACGCTAAGACTATTCGACCGATCGCTAGACCGATAAAGTATTCCTCTTAAAGCCCGCATTACGCTAAGAACCCCGCTATTGGGTAGGGAACCCAATCCGGTAGAGTCACCCGCCTCCTCTCTCGAGGGTTAGCGCGGAGCTCTCTTTACCCAAGGGTGATCGGTCCATACGCACGGCCTCTCGATATTGCGTATGGATAACGGAAATAGACCCCGCACATCGATATGCGGTCCTACGCGTCGTTAACCCGGGGAAAACCTTAAGAAATTTAATTAAACTGAAAAACAGGACCTTTAATTATTTAAAGCTACTTTATCTGTCCCAATGCTCTTTGATATTGAGGGCTAAGGGTGGTTAGCCACTCATCGGAATGAGGACACTTAAGCTAGAAAGCGGTAAATAAAGCTGTAAAAAAGCAGTAAATAAAGTAGTAAAGGAAAGCTGTAAATTGCGAGTCCTACTCAAACGAGTAGGGCTGAAGAAAGTAGTAAATGCGAATCCCGGCTCAAATGAGTGGGCGGGGGTAAATCTATCTCATACATGCACGCACTCTACATAAAAGAAAAACACACGCACGCACTCTACATGGAATTAAAACACACACACGCACACAAAGTTTCCTACTCAAGTGAGTAGGAGAAAATGAAAGCAATAAAAAAATAAGTCCCACTCAAACGAGTGGGCGGGAAAAGAAAGCAGTGCGCCATTTAACCCTTAATGAGTAGGCGGAAATAAATGCATACGCACACACTCTATGAAAATTGAAATAAAGCTATAAAACTAACTCATACACGCACGCACACTTGCAAAAATAAGAAAAAGTAAAGTGACTGAAAAATTAAAACGACTGCATTTCTACCGCTAGAATGCGGTAGAAATGAATAAAAAGATGAAATAAAAATTAAATGGGCAAAAAGGTTTAAAAATAAAAATCTAAAATGAAGTGAGCAAAAAATGGAAATAACGACATTTTCATTCTTATGTTTTTATAAAAGCTCCTAAAAAGTGAAAATAAAACTAAAAAAGACGAAAACTTTTACATTCCTAAAGAGCCTAAGTTAAAGAAAATTAAAAATAACACTTTTAAAGGTGTTTTTATAAAGCCTTAAGAATGAAAATAATAAAAAGGAAAAGATAAACCAAAACAAGTGCGAAGAATGAAAATAAAATGGGCATTACAACGGCTAGAAATGCCGATAAAATCCTAACTAAACTATGTTATAAAGCTAAAAAAGATGAAAACGAAAAAAGAACAAAAAAGGAAACGAAAAATTGCTTAGAGTAGGGCTTCCAAATGAGACTTTCATGCAATATAAAAAGAGAAAACAAGCTAACATTTCATTTATGAAAAAGCTATTACATGAAAAGCTAAGACAAACAACCTAATACAAACTAAGAGAGAGAGGGGGAGAAATTCTCCTTACATAAGCATTTGGATCATTTTGGACAGCACCTCCCCTAAGCAAAGTGGTTTAAAAAGTGGACAAGAAAGCTTTCTGAAAGCTTTTATTTATAGACAAAATTTTTGGTGTAACACGCCCTAGGTCACGCGCGTGACAGGGGGCGTGTCGGGGGGTGGCGTGTTTGACTTGGCAAAATTAGTTGGCTGGCTTCGTTCTGGAAAGTTGGGGAAGTGACACGTGTCTATCACGGGAGTGACAGGTGTCAGACATGGGCGTGTCAGACAGTGGTCGACGATGTTCGAGCGCCGGTCGACGATCTGGAAGCTTCAGGAAATGACACGTGGCGGTCATGGGCGTGACAGGCTTTGGTCACTGGCGTGATATGGGGCGTTACATGGACAGCTGGTAGTCCTGATGTCAGCAGCGTTGAGTGTTGAAAAGGCGTTGAGTGTCGACATTGGACACGGGCGTGACGGGTCTTTGACACGGGCGTGACTGGGGCGTGTCTGGACGGCGTTGAGTGTTGAACAGTAAAATCGTTCAGTGTCGACTGGCAGAAGGCGTTGAATGCCTATCACGGGCGTGATGGGGGGTGTCACGGGCGTGACAGGTCAAAAAATCTAATTTTTCTGAAAAATTTCAGAAAACAAAAATAAATTAAGTTAGTATAAAATTTACAAAAAATAAGGAATTAATTAAATAAAACAAACTAAAAGAGGCAAAAATAAAGTAAAATGATATAAATAAAATACAAAAATATAGGTATATTTACAACTCATCAAATACCCCTATACTTAATCTTTTGCTATTCCAGAGAAAAAGTTGGAGATGAAGCTATAAGGAATAAAAAAGAATCCTAAATTTAACTAACGCTTAACTTAATTGGAAGAAAGATCGAAATAAATTTCCGGAGTTTTGGAATTAAATCCTAAATTATGAAAGTGTTATAAATAGAGGAACTGTTTCAAAAAATACTTTTAAATGGAAAAAAGAAAGCGAAAATTATTTTTGTTAGTTTAACAAAAATGGATTGAAATTATGGAAAAAACTTTAGCTAAAAAGAAATTAATAGGAAATAATTCAATTTAAAAATTATGCTCTCAGAAAGATTTAGATTAATTCTAGAATCATGAAAATTGGGCTAAGTGGATTGGCGGTTATGAAGAGGGCTTTGATTCTTTTGATGCGAGGTAATTTTTTCTCGAACCTCTATAATTGTTTTTTGAATAATTAGGAAAATGAAATCTTATTTTCCTAACATTTAATTTTCTTTTCTTTCATAAATAAAAATAAACCCAATCCATATGTATAGGAGTAAGGATTTTATCCTCTTACTCATAACATATAATCTTTTTATTATTAGGTGTCTATGTTTACGGGATGAAATCTTATCCCCATTGACATAAGATCTTTTAAGGGTGAGTGTGGAATCATACTGATTAAGGCATGAAAAAAAGTGGATGGTTTAATTTCTAAAAGAAAACTAGAGTTTAATAAAAAAATTTGAGAGCAACCTCTTTAATTTGAACGTTCCTACGTTTCTAAAAGAACAAGTAGAAGTAATATGAAATCCATAAATGATATTTTTTTAACATAAAAACATGCTTTTATTCAAAAAAATCAGAAGTGAAAATGAGAAACATAAGTTCCCTATAATAAGAAAAAAACATAAAAAATTCTTTAAAATCTTAACCCCAAAAATCTAAGTCTATCGAGCTAAAATTAATAAACGAATAGTAAATAAAGAATTAATTAAAGTTCACTTATAAATAAACTCAAAACGATTATTTTGGAGAGCAAAGAGGTTAAGAAATGAGGTATTCGAATTATTTAATTCAAAATAAAATTTTTTAGATTTTTATGAGTTTTTCTATTTTTTTTTTATTTTTGGGGTTATTTTCATTTTTTTGCGATTTTTTAAAGGTTATAAAATTTTTTTAATGTGTTTTTGATTTATACAACTTTTTTTGAATTTTTGATTTACATAAATATTTACAAGAAGAGAGAGAGAATTTTTACAAGATAGGAAAGAAAAGGGGAAAGAGACGAAAATATTTATAAAATGTTTACAATGTAAAAAAGGATCGCCCGCGAAAAGACTATTATTTATGGTTGGTTCGATGAGTCCAACGTCACGGAGCGATGATTCAATTTTTTTTAAAGGTTAAACAATTTTTTTTATGTTTTTTGAGTTATACAAATTTTTTTTGAATTTTTGATTTACAGAAAAATTTACAAGAAGAGAGAGAGAATTTTTACAAGATAGGAAAGAGAAGGGGAAAGAGAGGAGAATATTTACAAAATATTTACAAAGTAAAAAAAGGATCGCCCACGAACAGACTTTTATTTGTGGTTGGTTCGATGAGTTGAACGTCGCAGAGCGAATGTTTGTATTATTTTTTTGAAAAGTTTGTTTTTTCTTCTTTTTCTATTATTATTAAAGCATGAAAGTATTTTTTTTTTTGAAGTTTTTAATTTTTGCAAAAATTTATTTGGGTTTTTGATTTGGTGCAGAAAATAAAAGAGCAGAAAATAGGAAACACTCTCATACTTAAAACCAACATTGTCCCCAATATTGCACTAAGTATGAGGAACAATATATATATATATAAAAGAAACTAAGCAGTTATGTACAAAAAGTAAAAAATGGGGTTTAGGAGTCTTCCCTAAAATGCGTTCGGGGAAGCCCGTTAAGTATAGTCCTACAAAAGTTAAGTAAAAGCAGAAAAAAGAATAAAATAGAAAAAATGAAAAATATAAATTCTGCGAAAATGTACGGGTGGTAGGGGGCAAGTGAGTGCGACTTGTAATCTAACGTCTTAGCTAAGAGCGTGACCGATATGCGATCCCCTAGCGCTCACAATAGTGAAGCGCGCCGAAACGACAAATTAAAGATATAATTAAAATTTTTGTTATATAATTTTTTTTTTGAATATTTTTAGATTATTAAGTGTATGTTTCTTTGCTTTTTTTTGTTTTGTTTTGTTTTTATAATTTTTTTTTTTGAATTTTTTTTTTGAAAATAAAAAATAAGAAAATAAGAAAATAAGAAAATAAGATAAAGGTAGAAAAATATAATAAATGAAATATAAATTTTTTTTTTTGAATTTTAAATTTTTGATGAAAAATTAGATGAAAATTTTTTTCATCATTTTTTTTTATTTTAAGTTTTTAAATACTTTTTTTTAGTTTTTTAAGTTTTTTAGTTTTTGACTTTTTTTTAAGTTTTTAGTTTTCTGATTTTTAAAGTTTTAAGTTTTAAAATTTTTGATTGATTGATTTATTTATTTTATTTTAAGTATTTATTATTGTTATTATTATTATTGATATTAATATTATTATAAATATAATTTTTTGTTGATCATTTTTTTTATATAAAAATAAAAGGTAAAATTAATAGTTTTCAGGAATTCAAAATAGTAAGTCGAAATTCTCCCCGACAACGGGGCCAAAAACTTGATGTGTTTAAACGAGTAGGTTTCTTTTTATTTAGATGTGAAGGGAATGTTTTAGTTTTTATTTTATAAAAAAGAAGAGCGTTTTATTTTATTAGAAACCGAGTTTTAATGAGAGGTAGGCAAGTGCACCTATCGCGTGTAGTACAGGATATTCCGGTGTGGAATATTGGGGTCGTATTGTTCTCGGGGCCGGCTTAGCTATTTCTACTCTTTCCCTGAAAGACCTATTATTCTACCGATAATATTTTAGTTGGTTTTTAAAAAAAGAAAATGGCAAAAAAACATAAAAAGCTGCATAAAAATAATAATACACAATAATAAAACATGAAATAAATGCGCAGAAAAATAAAGCAGAAAAAATGAAGTGCAGAAAGTTTATGAAGAACTCGGCGCGACGATATCAAAAAGAGAATTGAACTAAAATAACTTTTAATAAAAAGAGATCCTATATTTCAAATAAATTAAGGCGGAGACTCGGCCGTGGAGGTTCCACAAAAATGAGCACACCTATCTCTAGGTAATATCGCTGACCTGAACGCTAAGACTATTCGACCGATCGCTAGACCGACGAAAGATTCCTCTTAACGCCCGCATTACGCTAAGAACCCCGCTATCGGGTGGGGAACCCAATCTGGTAGAGGCACGCGCCTCCTCTCTCGAGGGTTAGCGCGGAGCTCTCTTTACCCAAGGGTGATCGGTCCATACGCATGGCCTCTCGGCGTTGCGTATGGATAACGAAAATAGCCCCCGCACATCGATATGCGGTCCTACGCGTCATAAACCCGGGGAAAACCTTAAGAAATTTAATTAAACTGAAAAACAGGACCTTTAATTATTTAAAGCTACTTTATTTGTCCCAATGCTCTTCGATATTGAGGGCTAAGGGTGGTTAGCCACTCATCGGAATGAGGACACTTAAGCTAGAAAGCGGTAATGAAAGCTGTAAAAAAGCAGTAAATAAAGTAGTAAAGGAAAGCTGTAAATTGCGAGTCCTACTCAAACGAGTAGGGCTGAAGAAAGCAGTAAATGCGAATCCCGGCTCAAATGAGTGGATGGGGGTAAATCTATCTCATACACGCACGCACTCTACATAAAAGTAAAACACACGCACACACTCTACATGGAATTAAAACACACACACACACACACACAAAGTTTCCTACTCAAGTGAGTAGGAGAAAATAAAGCAATAAAAAAGACAAGTCTCACTCAAACGAGTGGTTGGGAAAAGAATGCAGTGCGTCATTTAACTCTTAACGAGTAGGCGAAAATAAATGCAAACGCACACACTCGACGAAAATTTAAATAAAGCTATAAAACTAACTCATACACGCACACACACTTGCAAAAATAAGAAAAAGCAAAGTGACATAAAAATTAAAACGACTGCATTTCAACCGCTAGAATACGATAGAAATGCATAAAAAGATGAAATAAAAATTAAACGGGCAAAAAGTTTTAAAAATAAAAAGCTAAAACAAAGTGAGCGAAAAATTGAAATAACGACATTTTCATTCTTATGTTTTTATAAAAGCTCCTAAAAAGTGAAAATAAAACTAAAAAAGACGAAAAGTTTTACATTCCTAAAGAGCCTAAGTTAAAGAAAATTAAAAATAACACTTTTAAAGGTGTTTTTATTAAGCCTTAAGAATGAAAATAATAAAAAGGAAAAGCTAAACCTAAACAAGTGCGGAGAATGAAAATAAAATGGGCATTACAACGGCTAGAAATGCCGATAAAATCCTAACTAAACTAAGTTATAAAGCTAAAAAATATGAAAACGAAAAAAGAACAAAAAAGGGAACTAAAAATTGCTTAGAGTAGGGCTTCCAAATGAGACTTTCATGCAATATAAAGAGAGAAAACAAGCTAACATTTCATTTATGAAAAAGCTATTACATGAAAAGCTAAGACAAACAACCTAATACAAACTAAGAGAGAGAGGGGGAGAAATTCTCCTTACATAAGCATTTGGATACATTTGGGCAGCACCTCCTAGAAGCAAAGTGGTCAAAAAAGTGGATAAGAAAGCTTTCTGAAAGCTTTTATTTATAAACAAAATTTCGGGTGTGACACGCCCTAGGTCACGGGCGTGACAGGGGGCGTGTCGGGGGATGGCGTGTTTGACTTGGCGAAATTGGCTGGCTGGCTTCGTTCTGGAAGGTTGGGGAAGTGACACGTGTCTGTCACGGGCATGAGAGGTGTCAGACACGCGCGTGTCAGGCAGTGGTCTACGATCTTCGAGCACCGGTCGATGATCTAGAAACTTTTAGAAGTGACACGTGGCGGTCACGGGCGTGACCGGCTTTGGTCACGGGCGTGACATGGGGCATGACATGGACAGCTGGCAGTCCTGATGTTGGCAGCATTGAGTTTTGAAAAGGCATTAAGTGCTGACATTGGACACGAGCGTGATGGGGCTTGGACACGGGCGTGACTGGTGAGTGTCTGGACGGCGTTGAGTGTTGAACAGTAAAATCGCTGAGTGTCAACTGGCGGAAGGCGTTGAATGCCATTCACGGGCGTGACGGGGGGTTTTACGGGCGTGACAGGCCAAAAAATTGAATTTTTTTAAAAAATTTCAGAAAACAAAAATAAATTAAGTTAGTATAAAATTTGCAAAAAAGAAGTAATTTATTAAATAAAACAAACTAAAAAAAGCAAAAATAAAGTAAAATGACATAAATAAAATAAAAATATATAGTTATATTTACAACAAATCACTAGCCTCTTGTGCCATTGGACACAATGAGATGCTTTCTCATCTGCAACTAGACAAATTGGAGAGATCTTATTCTCACAATTAAAGTTAAGACAGTAGACATTTCCTTTCCTAGTGCCTGTCAGAATGATCTCTTGATCACTTGACCTTCTTATTTGGCATACACCCTTGTAGAAAGAAGTGTCATAACCTAGATCACTTAGTCAGCTTATGCTAATTAGGTTATGTTTTAGACCTTTCACATAAGAAACTTGGGTGATAGTAATAGAGTTATTGGAAATGTTACCAAACCCTTTGGTGACTCCCTTTTTAGATACACCAAAGATTACTTTGGGTCCATTTTCTATGGAAGAGTAATCCTTCATCATCCTTCTTGTTCCAATCATGTGCCTGGAACATCCACTGTCCAAGTACCATATAGAGGTATGGCCACATGGACTCACCTACATCAAATAAAGTTACCTATCCTTAGAACCCCAATTTTTATTGGGTCCTAGGTCCAGGTCAGCTTGATATTTGACATGCTTACCTGCAGCCTTTCTGACAGGTAAGCTGGCCTTTTTCAGAATACTAACATTGTACCAACAATTAATGGCATAGTGACCCACCTTTCCACAACACCAGCACTCAAATTTTTTGAAGCTTCTCTTAAGTCCAGGCTTAACAATATTGCTGTCAGCAGTCCTTTTAAGTGCAGGTGCTAGAACAACAAACATTAAGGATTCTTTAATAACTAGTGTGTTTGCTCTTTGGCTGCACTATTAGCATTTTCTCCCTTGCCATTCAGATTACCATACTTACAATGAACATGAGTGATGTCATGATCATACCTGTTAGTAGGATGCATCACTTTTCTGAAAGAAATAGGGGGTTTGAAGGGCACTTGATGAACTTGGGCTTTGCATTTTCTTTTGGAATTAGGTGCCCTAGTTCTTTCCTTGAAGCCTAATCCTGTCTTACCCTTTTGGGAGATAAAGTTGTCTATTATGGGTAAGACTGACTTTATCTTTAAGAATTTAGCCACAAGATCCTTCTCTCTTTGAAGTCTAACTTTCGGACTCTTGATGTGATCATTTTTGAAGGTAATTGTACCCATATGAATAACAGTAATGTTTTTCAGTTTAGCAACTTCATTCAGCTTCAAATCCAGAACTTTTGATTAATCTGAGGTAGCCAATTTAAGAGATGCAATTTCCTTAGCCTGCTCTTTGATAAGGATTCTACTTCTCTTAAGAGCTTGCAACAGACCACCATACTCATCAATTAGTTGATGGACATCCCCTTCAGATTCAAAACAATCCTCATCTCTTGATGCTTATGCTTCTGATTCTGATCTAGTATAATAATTAGAGACTGATAATGGATTGTATACCTTACTGGGACTAGGCTGTTCCTGGCACTGATCTTCCTCAGACAAAGCCATCAGCCCTCTACAATAATGATTTTCACTCCCATTTATAGAATCTAACATTTGTAGTAACTCAGTTTCTATAGAATCCTCTTCTGTAGTAAAAAATCTAATATAGGCTTCTGCTTCATCCTCTTATCCAGATTCTGATGATGAAGAGTCAGTCCAACTCTTCTGCTTCTGGGCAACAAGGGATGTCTCCTTCTTGCCCTTATTTTGATGCTTCTTCTTATCCTTAGATTCCTTTATTTTATCAAGACAATTAACTATGACATGTCCTGTCCTGTTGCAACAATAACAAATAATTTTAGAATAAGTTTGTTTACTAGGATTAGAGCCATACCTGTCATCCTAAGAAGTTTTCTTCTTCTTGTAATAGTCATCCTTGGAGAGAGATGAAGATGGCTTTGTTCTCCATTTCTTCTTCTTCATGAACCTTTGAAACTGCATTGTAAAGGCAGCAAAATATTCATCAGAGTTATGGCTGTCTGAAGTGTTGATGTCAGGATTTTCTGATTCAACCTCAACAATTCTCCTGGGTGGAGAAGGAGACTTTCTCCTACCCTTTCTTGTGGCTTCAGCCTTGAAGGCTACTGACTTTTCTTTGTATTCAGACCTATTATTATTCTCCTCCTCCTTTCTGGAAGTGAGCTGCATCTCATAAGATAACAGTTTTCCAAACAAGGTTGGTGGAGGTGTATCAGCAAGCTTTACCACCTCTCTGATGGCACAAATTTTTGTATCCCAATCCTTGGTTAGTGACCTGAGAAACTTATCATTCAGTTCATATGTGCTAAAAACTCTTCCATAGGTCATTAGCTCATTTATAATTCTAAAGAATATCTCATAACATTCAGCTATGCTATCTGTCTTGGCTTGTCTAAAGCTCTCATATTCTTGATTTAGCATGGACTTTCTATCCTCTCTTACTTCTTTAGTTCCCTCCATATAGACAATCAAAGTGTCCCACATCTCCTTGGAGGTTTTGCAATGTACCAGATTCTGAAATGTAGAATCATCTATGACACTCACAATTATGTTTTGTACTTACTAGTATAAGGTTGCTAGGATGATCTCTTCCTTAGTCATTTTATTATAGCTCTTTGGAGTTCTGAGATTTGCATCAAGAATTGATATGTTCATAGGAATGAAAGGTCCGTCTAGAACTGTGATGTAGATTCTTGGATCAGATGCTTTCATGAACAATCGGACCCTCTCTTTCCATATGCAAAAGTTTTATTTCCTATGGATAGGAAGTTTCATGGATCCAAGTTCCTTCTGATTTTCACTTGAACCCATTCTGGCGAACAATTAACTGCCTCAGATATCTACACAGACTGTTAGGTCTATATTTGAGTGAACCTCCCTCTGATACCACTTGAAAGATTTGGTTTATAGAGCCTAAAAAACTAGAGGTGGGGGGTTTAATAGGTTCAAATCCTTTGTAACAACTTAGGCAATTAAAAATTTTAAACACAACACAACTATCACAGCACAAATAATAACAATCATAGAAAATTCATAGCATATCACACAATGGTTTATAGTGATTCACCAATTTATGGGTACATCCAGTCTCCCCCTTCACCTATCTAGAAGAGTACTTAATTCAGCCAAACTTCCTTACACTATCTCAGAACCTCAGATCTTACAACTCAGAACCCAACTGGTTCCTACAGCTCAGACTTCTTAAAGTCCTACAACTTAGATTCTTCCCAAGAATTATACCACAGGCAACAACCCTACCTCAGCCTTAACCACTAGGCTTACAACTCAGATCACCAAAATCCTACCTCAGGCACTCAGCCCTACCTCAAACTTTATAAGTTTAGGCTTACAACTCAGATTCTTCTTCTGTGTTTGTCTCTTAGTTCGCCGTTAACTCTTCACTATTTTCTCTACTCTATTGTGATAGAATAGGTCTTTATATAGAACCCATCCACGGTTACCGGTTGATCCGGTACATAACGGCCTTCTGACAGCTCTAACAGATGCGACAGCTTTGTTACTTATGACAGCTGTCAGGTCTTCAGTCTTGATACCTGACCCCTCTTTGAACTTCTATCACAACAGAGACTTGTCAGGATAACACTTCAAATGTGTCAACACAAATAGACCATGTGTCGACACAAGTCTTGATGATGTCGACACAACTCCTATTATCTAGACACAAGTATTCTTTATCTTCTCGATACAGCTTCGATTTGATGTGGTTATACAAGTCTTGTGTGTAAAAAAAATGCTTCTAGTCTTGACATAGCTTATGTTGACAGATTTCTTGAGTGTGTGTCGACAAAAGTACTGTGTGTCGACACAACTGCTTCTAGTCTCGACATAGCTTCTGTTGACAGATTTCTTGAGTGTGTGTCAACATAATTCCTGTGTGTCGACACAACTTCTTCTTGTCTCGACATAGCTTCTATTGACAGATTTCTTTAGTGTGTGTTGACACAACTGCTTCTAGTCTCGATATAACTTCTGTTGACAGATTTCTTGAGTGTGTGTCAACACAAGTCCTGTGTGTCGACACAATGTTTTCTAGCCTGAACTTCTGTGTGTCGACACAAGTCTGGTGTGTCGACATATCTGCTGCTGACAAAATTTATGTGTGTCGACACAAGTCCTGTATGTCGACATAATCTGACTTCTGGTGTCAACACATTTCCCTCACAAGTTTTGACACTTGTACTAAGAATATTTTCTTGCATTTCTTTAACCTGCACATTGAAAATCAACATCCCATCAAATACACATTGATGTATATGATTGAGTTAAGTGATGCTTCTCCAAATCTGGTACACAGTTTCCAGTGTACCCAATACTGTCCCTTCCTTTGACATCCCTACGCCTCGCTACCAAAGCCTTTTAGCCTCTCCTACTCGCACATCAGGAGGTGATCCCTCGATTAGTTTGCTTTGTTGTCATTTGTTTCCATCATGTTTATATATTTTGTGGTGTTTGTGCAGCTTGTGGTGTTGTTTGTTGTTGTATAAGGTTGCGGATATTTGGTTTAAAAGAGAATAAAAAGTAAGAAAGTAAAAGGGGAAAATAAGAAAAAAAAAGTAAGTAAATGGTATGAAATTTCCTTCTTGAGAATAAAAAGAATATATATGTGGTTGTTAAGTTGTGAATT
Organism: Platanthera zijinensis; assembly: GCA_039513925.1. NCBI lineage: Eukaryota > Viridiplantae > Streptophyta > Magnoliopsida > Asparagales > Orchidaceae > Platanthera > Platanthera zijinensis. Next base: position 92,355,635 of record CM077093.1, on the reverse strand, counting down.
GTTTTAGGTTTTGTTATCGTGGTAGGTGTGAACGCACCATAGAAAAATCCAAGTCTGGTGGTGCGTTGCACGTGTTTGCCGTTGTTTATAGCTGTGAGTGTTTTCAGGGGGTCCCATTTTGGATGTACGTGTCCGTCTTGTTTACCTTGGTCTATCCCTCCTTCGCCTAAGCCCCCTTCTATCCTACAAGTCCTACTGATTCACGTTTGAGTCTACCTAGCGTCGTGGAGAGAGTGTGAATGGGTGAGTGTATGGTTCCCGACATTGGTGGATTCCTTTGGAGGTGATCCTGAACCCCGGTCTTTGGCAATGCTCACCTCAGTGGCCTGCCTACTTTCTTCCTGCTTATGACTGGATGATTCTCCAACATTCCTATTTTGAGTGGCTACAATATTCGTTTACGCCTGTCGAAATTTATATACTCTGTAGCATTATTAAAAAGTTTTTCTATTTTATTCTCTGCGCCCACGAGTATTTGATTTCTTGCTTTACTTTATTTTGAAATTTCTAAGCAAGCTAGCTATTTTCGAGTTCACGGAGAGATGATTTACTCGGGACGAGCAAATTTTTAAGTCTGGTGGTGTGATGAGTCCGATATTTATAGTGATTTTCGAACTCATCTGGGCTAGTTTTAACGCACTTGCATTTCACTTTTAGTATGTTATCGCTTATATTTCATTTATTCTTCTTTTCATGTTAAGTGCACTATTTCGGCCCATGGATGTGCAATTGCGCATTTTATTTTCAGGGGTATGAACATAGTGCTCCTTGTTATCTTTCTGTTTAGTTATGTTTGCATTTTTGGTGCTGGAAGCTTTGCTTCCAGCCTGTTTTGATTGTTGTGCAGGTAGTCGGGATGTCTCGAAGTCCATTTTCAGTTCTGTGTAAAACGCACGGTCGTGCGCATTTCTTCGCGCAGGGTTCCAGTTCAATCGTGTGTTTCACACAGCTTTTCTGGGGCTTCTGTTTCTACCCGTGTAATTTGTTCCCGCACGATTTCGACCAAACCGTGCGAGAAGGAATTGAACAGCCTACCTCTTTTTCCAAGCTTTCCCACCATTATGTTGTTAATCGTGTGATTTGCTCATGCACGGGCGGCAGCACCCGTGCGCGTGTAAAACGCACGGTTCCATTGTTTTCTCATGCATTCTTGTATTCTGCGATAAATCGTGTGTTTCCTTCACGCACGGGCAAACGCACCCGAGCGCAAGTAAAACGCACGGTTTCCCTGTTTTACTCTGTTTTTTGCGTTGTGTTTACCCGTGTGATTTCCTTGACGTACAGGCGGAATCGCCCATGCGTGAGTAAAACGCACGGGTCAACGCTTCTTCTTCCTCAAGCATTATCTGGCGCGAATATCACACGGTTCACGCACTGTCGTGCGCCAGACCGTGCGTGACCAATTTTCTTATATTTTCCTATTTAAGAGCAGATTTTATGCCAATTGAAGAGGGTTCAGGATAGACTTCTTCCAGCCACTTCCTCCGCCGATTTAGGGCAAAACTCCACTGTTTCACCTCCTCCCTTCATCTTCCAACAAGGAGAGAAGCTCCGACAATGCTCAAGAAGCCTACATCTTACCGGCGCTTACTCTCAGCCTTCTCCTTCATCTACAAGCTTTGCATCAAGTTTGACGCTATAGCCATCAAGCAAAGGTAAGCTTGCAACCTTCTTCCGGATCGTGACACGAAGAAGACGGGTCCACTAGAGGGTCGTGAAAGCCTTCTTTACCCCAAATGCAGTTGAGGACCGAGCTTGGACCTGGATTGACAACTCGAAAATTCCTTCTGCGAATACTCAACAAGACTTCGGATTCGTTCGATCTCTTGCCTTGTTCTTCCTTTATTGGTGTATATGTGCTGTTAAATATTTCTATGTAGATGATTTGCACTTAGTTGTATATGTTATGTGTTACATGTCTATGTGATTCCTATTTCATTTTACTGCTTAAGTTGCTTGAGTTGCGCCTATTTGTCCATCCTCCATCCATCCAATCTTGTCGTTCTAGAAATTTCTTGAAGCGTGCAGAGCGAAGAGGTGCTTACGACCCTCAAATTCTGATTCTTAGTCTTGCCTACTTGTCCATACGCCCAGCGATTTGGTGTATACTGACCTGTGTAGTCTTCCATCCCGCCTGGCGAAGCGATGCATAGCGGCATTGCATATGAGTAGTTGTTAGCCTTTTGCTCTATTTTTCCGCAACCATCAAAACCCCTTTAGTTAATTCTGACCTAAGGACTTCAATCTTAAGTCCTCCTTAATATTAACTCCCCCTTACTTTGTTCCACAAAGAGATCGATACTTGGGATAGCCACCCATTTTATATTACTTGTGTGACCGGTACACTTGCCGTTCAAACACATCATTAAGTATGACTTGGTTCGACAAAGTGTTGTAAGTTTATCGATCGGTGTTCGACGAGATGGGATGAGTTCGTCGATTTCTTCTCAGAGAATGAATACATTCATTTTCTGTGCCCCAAGTTCGTCGATCTCTGCTCAAAGAACCATACAAGATTCGTCGATTGCAGTAAGACGAATTATTATGGCTAATGTTGGCGTTCATAGATCATCGATCGGAGTTTGACGAACTAGCCACATTTCTTCGATTTGAGTTCGATGAAATTTGTTGAACATTTTTTTTATTTAGATTTTTCTTGTTTCTATTCTTTTAATTTTTAGATTTGTGAGAGACTTCTGTGGTTTGATTATTATATATTACTTCTTTTCCTGTATCTGATACAAATTTTATAGGAGTTGAAAGAATATTTTTCTTGAGAATGCGGGGCAAGCTTGATGAAGCACCTAAGCCTAGCTTGCCATTTAGCCTGACATTTACTGTACTTGTGATGTCATCAGCTTAAGGCTTCTTCCATTGAGAGATTCCTCAAGTTGCTTAGCCTAACATAATTCTGTTTTCAGAGAAATGATTTGTTCTTTTGTTAAAACTAAATCATCTTTAAGCTTAGTCTTTTCAGGAAATAGATTATTAAATTAAGCATGCCTATCTCTTAGCATTTTGATTTCTTTTTCATCTTGTATTAGATCATTACATAAGGCTTTGAATTCATTTTTAAAATCAATAGAATTGAAATCAAAAGAAGAGATTATTTGATCCTCTTCTGTCTTTGATTCCTCTTCTGATACCTCAGAATGAGTTTTTGCTTGGTCTTCAGCATCAGACCTGCTGCATGAGGCATTGATTGCCATGAGGTAGACTTCTCTTTCCTTGGCTTCTTATTCATCTACACTGGAGCTGGAAGATGAAGTCTCCTCTTCGGTTTCACTCCAGGTTTAAGCAATGAAACCTTTCTCCTTTCTTTTATGCTTATTGGAGGAATGTTTGTTAGAGTGTTTGCTGGAATGCTTCTTATTCTCTTTTTCCTTTCTTTTGTCTCTTTTCTATGCCTCTGGGCATTCAGGAAAAATGTGCCCAGGTTTTCTGCATCTAAAGAAGACAATCTCCTTGGTAGGAGTTTTGTTATACTTAGGTTTATCATCACTTCTTGATGATTTCCTTCTAAAGTCCTTCTTGTCCAACTTGTAAAATCTCTTGGTAATAAAGCTCATCAGCTCTTCATTGTCAGGAAAAATCTAAAGCTACCTCCTTGAAGAGGTTGAGGCCTTCAGTTCAGTAGCCTCTCTGGTCTTGATTAATGGCTCATGAGATTTTAGCTTTCTAAGGAGAGATTCAGTGGATATCTCATTCAAACTTTTGCCTTCCTTGATTGGCCAGATCCTGGAATCCAAAGTGTTGGGGATGCATAATAGGATCTTGTCATTAATCTCAGTTAAGGAGATATCTTTATCCAGGTTGTTTAGTTCATATATGATAACATTAAGCCTGTTATACATCTCAGCCACTGTTTCAGATTTTTCCTTCTTGAAGTTCTCATATTGAGATATTAGGAGGGATCTTCTGTCCTTTCTCTAATCTGCTGAGTCGGCCACCATCTGGTTTAAAGAGTCCCAGATTTGTTTTGCTGAAGTGCATTCAGCCACCTTTTGAAATATGTCATTTGACATATTTTGAGCCAGTATATTCATAGCTTTTGCATCAGCTATTTTGGCTTTCTTTTGAGCAAAAGTCCACTAAGGTGGTGGAACTACGTGAGTGTCAGATGTTGTTGCAGTCACTGCTATAGGTTGAGGAGGTCCTGTCAAAATTGAATTGAAAATATCCTCATCAATAGAATTCATGTAAAGCTTGATTCTTGCCTTCTAGAGTACAAATTTGTTCAAGTTGTAGACTATAGGTCTGGTGCTAGCATAATCTTTATTCTGTGCTATTTCTGTAATAACACCTAGAAAGAAATCGATCTAACAAGGATCTTGGTTCAAATGTGAATCTGTGAAACTAAAGAAACACACCCTCTGATACAAATTGAAGGATTGTATGAAAGATATCACTAGAGGGGTTAGATCTATTTAACTCTAAAGGGGGGGGGGGTGAATAGAGTATTTTAAAAGCTGATTAGATTTTTATTACAGAATTAAAATAGTAATACTTATATGTGTAATCAGTTGGTGCAGAAATAAAACTAAACTATTTAGCAAGCACCACACAATATAAATAAGAGAGCATCACAGACGACAAAAGAATTTTATAGTGGTTCCCCTAAACTTTGGTACATCCACTCTTCTACCACCCTAGTAGGAATCCACTCAGGTTTTTGATCAGGTGCCTTGCCACCAATCAGGTTTTTGCTCAGGTGCCCTGTCACAACAAGATCTTATTCAGGTAGATCAGGAAACCCTTAAGGCTTTTAATCTGGAGCGCAAAAACCAAATCAAGTCTTTTGATCAGGAGACTTGCAACCAAGAGTTTAACTTTTGAAGGGAGTAAGAAACCCTTTGTACAGTGGGGTGAAGAAAATAAAAACTATATGTTGTCTTCTCTTTTCTCAAAATAACTGAGAAGTCTTGTGGATCCTTGATGGTGTCAAAGCTCCCCCTGAGATGAAGTTTCTGTCTAGGAAGATTGAGAGCTTTGCAGGGTGAGTAGGTCTTATTGAAAGAGTTCTCCAGAAAACTATAGACAGATGAAGTTGATTGTCTCTTGAAAGCTTACTGAAAGAAGAACACTAGATGAAGACTGTACATAACTTTTTCTCTTGAATGATTTCTTATGTCCAGAGTTTTCAAATACTTCACTATATCATCTGCAGCAAATTGGTCTTTTTGATTCGATTGCCTTGATTGACTGCTAAAATCTTGTAACTTGGACAACAGCTAGAAGAGCAATAAAGTAATTCCTTAACTGTCCAAAGGATCAGCTGTATATTAACTCTGTGAAAACCAGTAATTAATGCTGCCATATGAATGTTTATATTCAGAGAATATAAGCGTTAATTACTCAGAGTAAAATAAGCAATAAGATAACCCTTAGTCAATCTGAATTAACTGCAAGGAATAAAAAAGTTGAACTGGCAATTTTCGTCGATCTGAGATCCTTGATCGTCAAACCCAAACCTCTCATTCCTGATAGATGACAAGAGATCATCAAGCTCAGTTCATCTTTCGTCGAGCTCAGTTCAGAGAAGATATTCTGAGATCATCGAACTTAGAATGAAGATCATCGAGGTCACTTCAGAGTTCGGCAAACGCCTTCTTAAAATAGATAAATCTCTGCCTTGTTCTGGTTTCTTCAGTCTTCTAATTCTTCTAAGGGAATGGTCTGATCAATAAGACTTGTTGACCTACCCTATGATCTAATGAACACCTATGACCTTAGACAACACAAGGAGGGTCATACTTAACCTAATTTAGTGAACCTAGCCCAAATCCAACTAGGGATCCAACAATCTGGGTTGTCGAAGGTAGTTACTCAAGGGTTGTTTTTTTTTATTTTTCTGTTTTGTTATCATTTTTGGTGTATGCAGAGGCATGGATCGGGAGAGTTTCTTGCCTACGATCTTGAAATTGAGAGGATTGCTCGAGCACGGAGGCGTACCGCAAACGCTCGGCTAGAGATGGATCACAATCTAATTCAGGTTGGAGGAAATGAAAGATCCCATCTTAGGGCCAAACGGTTATGAGAATATTGGAAACCGATAGGGACAACCGATGTATAGGACTTGTCCGAGAGAGAATGGAGCTGTTGCTGGAGGGCAACATGTTGATGAGAATGAGGTAAATAGGCCGAGGCCTCGCACGATGAGAGACTACACTACCCCCACTGTTGGGAGTGTATATCTATATTTTGGGTCGGCCATCCCTAACCTGTAGTTTGAAATCAAACCGGCCATTTTGAACATGATACGCACCAACGCTCAGTTCTCTTGGTTGTCGAGTGATGCCCACAAATGCGTCTCTCGGATTTTTCTTAGATATGCGGGACCTTCCGTTACGGCAGAATACCCGATGAAACGGTGAAGATGAAGCTATTCCCGTTTTTACTGCGTGATAATGCCATGGTGTGGCTGCACAGCTTACCTCCGGGAATTGCCACAATGTGAGATGCCTTAACCACGCGATTCCTGGAGAAGTTCAATATGGTAGACAGGTTTGTGAACCTACGCCGGGAGATAGGTAAATTCCTCCAGTTCGATCAGGATAGCCTGGCGGAGGCATGAGAACGCTTCAATGACTTGCTGCGGAAATGCCAAACCATGGGTTCCAGCCTTGGAACTTGGTGGGCATGTTCTACTTTGCCATCGAGCCCAATTATAGGGCTATGATTCACGGCGCTGTAGGAGGTTCATTGATGAACCTTAAACCTATGGTAGCCCAGAGGCTTCTACAACATACAGCCTCACAAAGCATATATTGGACTGCTGGGTGAAATACCAAAAGGAACACCCGTGGAATATGTAACACCCCTATCCGTCACATAGCATATAGCAGTAGGTCCGGCCGGGGCCTGACGCCATATACTACGGACAGACCGGTTGGTTACGCGTTGAAACAATTCAACCAATCACCATGTCCTACACAACACCTAGCGGAAGCAATTTTATACAGTTGCAAAGAGAACAAGAACCCTGCTACATAGCATGAATGTCCACTACAAAATCAGGAATGTAATCATACACAAAAGAGAACTGGCCTTAAGGCCTTACATTGTTCACTTAACAAAAATAGTGTTTTCCAAACTTCGGCACGCAGGCCGGCCATAAATGAAAATGGGAAAGAAACATAAGCAATTAGGCCTTCGAGGGCCGGCACAGCAACAAGGGCTTTAGCCCGCTATTTCCCGCTCTGCTCCACAGTACCTGCAAGCCATAAACCACCGCCCGGTGGCAAACAATAGCAACGGTCAGCAATGCTGACCAAATTATAACGATCCCGCCCCCACATTCGGGGTGGCAATGCTCTTTCCCTGCACTTTATTAGCATATGCAATTATATAAAGTATTTGCACTTCACCACAGGCGTGGGCTCGCACGGCCACACACCCCGTGCACTCAGGGCACATTCTCGGCGAACCGGCCAACGTCACGTCAATTCAAGCCATAGACGTTCCCAATCCACCACCGCCTCTTGGACGGTCATCCATATGAGCATTTTGTCTTATTGGCCTTGGTCACGGCAATTTAAGCCATAGACCGTCGAAGACCCTCATCCATGCCAACGGTCCTACCGAACGACATAGACCGGGTACGGTTCCGCCTGACCCATGCTCATATCGCAACGGCAATTTAAGCCATATGCGCAGGCCAAGACTCACCGCGTCCCGTTTCCACCACAATAGTCACATAACCCGGTTATGTTCACGTTGGCCCCCGGCCACCGTGTTGGCAAAACCCGCTTTTGCCCAGTTTTCCGGGTGCACCTTGGAGTTAATCTCCAAGGCTCCCTGATGCAATCTAACACGTAGAAAACCCGAAAACACCCAAACATCCGGATTCTTGCCCGGTTCAAATGCAATGCAACATCACCGATCCGGACCAACATGTCCGAATAGGCTTCACACATAATGCCTATGTCCGTTTACGCATACGGACTCTACACAAGGGGGACTTCACATATCTACCCCAAGGAACGCTCCAACTCTTCGCTCACTCGCGAGAGAGGGCTTCCTATGCAAAGGAAAAGAGGGCTTCACATGCCCAAGGATGAGAAATCGTTACCCTTGCATTCTTCCGCGGCGCCATCGAAAACTATACGGTTGGAAAGCACCGCAACGGCGTCGCCTCCGCGGATCTGGACTCGGATCATGATTCGGAGCTCCGAAGCTCTTCCAGCGGCCGGATCTTGGACTCCTCCTTCCACCTTGCTCTCCCTTCTCTCTAACCTTTAGAGAGAGATTGGCCAATGGAAAATGGGTTTCTAAACCCTATTTCCCGACTATAACCACCCAGGAGCAGCCCCCCACCGTCGGATCCAAAGCCAAGGAAACCAACGGTCCGGATTAAATCCAAAATCATAAAATCTGGGCCGAACATGGGTTGGCACACGGCCGTGTGCCTGGCCGTGTAGCTCATTCGCCGTCTCGACCAAGATTGAAAACTAGCAACACGGCATGTGACACGGCCTCCAACACGCCCGTATCGCCTGCGACACGCCCGTGTCGGTACCCGTGTCACGCCCCCCATGTGCAATAAATCAACACTTCGCAGTCAGAGAGGTACACGGCTTGGTGACACGGCATCGGACACGCCCGTGTCAAATTAGACACGCCCGTGTTCATGCCCGTATCATTGCCCGTGTACCCAACCGCACAGCACAGGTGTGACACGGCCTAGGACACGCCCGTGTCCTAGGACATGTTCCACCACACGACCATCGTCGACCTGAACTGGTCGACGACACGGCCCGAACTCGACACGCCCGACACAGCCTCCGACACGCCCGTGTCAGGGCCCGTGTCACCTGCACCAAAAATCTGTCTTGGCCAAAATCGATCCCCGTCGCTCCTACAACAATTTGGGGTGTTACAATTCTACCCCCCTTAAATATTTTCGTCCATGAAATTAACAAAGGAAAAACAGGACATAAAGTAAAACAGTACCTGAGCGGAACAATTCCGGGTACTCCTCGAGCATAGTCTGCTCCCGTTCCAAAGAGAGCTCCTCACGCCCGCAATTATCCCACCGGACCTTAACCATCCGGATCTCCTTGTTACGGAGTCTCTTGACCTCAACATCTTCAATACGAATGGGCCTGACCCTAGTCGTCAACCCTTCGTCCACCGGTACTTGGTCAACCGCGATCACCTGCGAAGGATCTTGCACCGCCTTCCGCAACACAGAAATGTGGAACACATCATGTAATCCACTCAACTCCACTGATAGCTTCAAACGGTATGCAGCTTCGCCGACTCGCTCCAGAACCTCAAAAGGTCCCAGGTATCTTGGGCTCAGCTTCTTCAAGCGTCTCACCCGCGAAACCCCCTTGAACGGCTTCACTTTCAAGTATACCCAATCGCCTACCGCGAACTCCACGTTCCGGTGCTTGGCATTGTAATACTTCGCCTGCCAGTCCTAAGCGATCAACAAGCGCTCCCGAATGATCCGCACTAATGAGGTAGCACTCTCCACCTCCTGCTTCTTGTACAACCTTGCCTCACCCGTTTCAAGCCACAATAATGGCGTGCGACACTTCCTACCATACAGGGCCTCGAAGGGCGCCATTTGTATACTCGCTTGGTAGCTGTTTTTGTATGCAAACTCCACCAAATATAGGTGGTCTTCCCAATGCTTCCCAAAGTCTAGAACACACATGCGGAGCATGTCCTCCATCGTTCTATTGACCCTCTCTGTCTGCCCATCCGTCTGCGGGTGGAAAGCTGTGCTGAACTTTAACTTTATTCCAAGCATCTGCTGCACCAACCTCCAATCATTTGACGTGAACCGCCCATCGCGATCACTCACAATGCTACGGGGCACACCATACAGCCTAACAATATTGTCAACATACAACTTTGCCAATTTCTCCACCGAGTCATCCTTCCTATGCGGAATGAAATGCGACACCTTGGTTAGCCGATCTACGATCACCCAGATGGCGTCGTTCCCCTTCTGCGACCTTGGCAACCCGTGCACAAAGTCCATAGATATATCGTCGAATTTCCACTCCGGTATAGGCAAGGACTTCAGAAATCCTCCCGGCTTTTGGCATTCCGCCTTCACCAAGGCGCACGTTTGGCATTTAGCTACGTACAACACCACATCTTTCTTGAGCCCCGGCCACCAAAACAACTTTTTGAGATCACGATACATCTTCGTGCTCCCTGGGTGGATTGAGTACTTGGTATGATGAGCCTCGTACATCAACTCTGTCCGGAGGTTACCCCCGCTCGGGACGCACAACCGATGATCCTTCCTTAATAAACCATCTTCCACCGAGAACTGGGAATTTGACCCATCCAGAGCGGGCTCCATAAGCTCCTTCATGGAGTCATCTAACTCAAATGCCTGTCGAACCCGGTCAGCCAGGTCATACTGCACCTCTGACCAGTTTAACATTGCCTTGGCGCTCGTCTGCTTGTCAACGCAACAGATCTCAAGCTCCTCCAACTCCAGTACTAGCCGCCCATCATGTACCGACAACCAGTTGGCTTGGGCGGGAGCCCTGCGGCTCAGCGCATCCGCAACTACGTTGCCCTTCCCGGGTACATAATGTATTTTGAAGGTGTAGTCCCCAAGGAACTCCATCCACCTCCTCTGCCTCATATTAAGGTCCTTTTGATCCAACAAGTATTTTAGGCTCTTGTGATCGGTGTATATATCTACCCTTACGCCGTAAAGGTAGTGCCTCCACAACTTGAGTGCAAATATCACGGCCGCCAACTCCAAGTCGTGCACCGGATAATTTCTTTCATGCACCTTCAACTGACGCGATCCATACGCTATCACGCTCCCATGCTGCAACAACACGCAGCCCAAGCCACTACCCGAAGCGTCGCTATACACCTCGAAGCCCTCGGTCCCACTCGGCGACCGCGAGAAGTTCTCTACGAAGCGCCTGTAATATCCGGCAAGCCCGAGAAAACTACGGACTTCCGCGACAGAAGATAACGCAGGCCACTCCCGTATCGCAACAATCTTCGCCGGATCCACCGCTATACCTTCCCCACTCACTATATGACCAAGGAACGCTACCGAGGGTAGCCAGAACTCGCACTTGGAGAATTTCGCATAAAGCTCATTCCTCCTCAAAGTCTCCAACACCAGATGCAAGGCTGAGCTCGACAAAATCGTCGAGTAGAGCTTGACTAAATCGTCGAATTGAGCTCGACGAAAAGCCTTGAGCAAGGCTGAGCGGAGTTTGACGAATGGATTAGGCATGGAGGCTCCATAACTCCTACCTTTATGGGTCTTTTATTCCTTTGAGGGAGAGGAGGAGTTTCTGTAGGCAGCTGACCATTAATTTGGTTCAGCCCCCTTAATTTGGTTGAAACCGAAGGGGTGGAGTTAATGGCCATTAATGGAATTTAGTGATATTGGGGAGTTACAAGCCTTCTCTCCCAAATTCCTTCTTTAAAGACCTTCACCAGAGCAAGAGCAAGCATTTCCCCAGATTACTTTTCAATTACTTTGAGGTTGGTGTATAAGTTGTAGAAGAGCTAGAAGCTTGGTGGCTAGAATGGTGAGAAGGCAAAGCGCACGTCTTCAGGCCGAAAATCCGGTCCTCCTCTGCTCCTTCTTCATGGGTTAGATCTTAGGAATCCTTAAAGAAGAGAACTAGGCTCAATTTAGCACGATCCAATGGAATTTTTCCGCTGGTTTTCTGTGAAAAAGAAAGTGTCGGGTTCGCTGGACTCCACCGTCTCCTGCGGCCAAACAACCTCTAGCTGATATCCCTCACCTCAACGAAGGTGGTGGTGGCATTGGTTGTCCAGGGAGGTGGCCGGGTGGCCAGCAAATGGACTTGGAAGTTCTCCATGTCGGGTTAATCACAACCTTAGGCTGGAGGAAGATGAAAGCCAGGAGTAACACGATCTTGCGTTAAGATTCGTGCTATTAATTCATCTTATTTAATTTTTTGTCACTGCTTTTGGGCTGTTTAAAATTAATTATTAAAAATATCTAGGGGCCTATTCAGAAAGAGTGACCAATATAATAATTGTAGCCCTATGAGTCTACTTTAATTTAAAATTAGTTTGGACCAATTTGGAGTTCAGGTCAAACCACAACACTTCTTTTGGTGAGGTCTATACCAAGGATTGTTGATAGATTGTTTTGAGTGCCCCAATCAATCCATCCATCCAAATGACTTGAGATTTTATTGGGGGTCACTCTTGCCTATACCTAGAACATATTCAAAAATGGGAATTTTTGGAAAACGTTTCCCTAAAGTTTTTGTATAAATTTAACAATCCATGTATGAATTATTTAAGGGGTCTAATGAACTCTAAACCAACCAAAATTTTGGTGTCTAAATCTTTGGGTCATATCATGACTTTGATAAAAATCGCAACCCAACTGAGTTATATTTGTGTTAGGTACATTGGAAAATGTGTACTAGATTTGGAGAATCCACAACTTAGTCAATGATATGCATCAATGTGTATTGGATAGAAGTTTGAGTTTCATTGTGCAGGTTTAAGTATTTGAAGGAAAATTTTCTAAGTACAAGTGTCGACACTTGTGAAGAATCTGTGTCGATACTCAGGAAACTTGTGTTGACACGCAAGAAAATTGTGTCGACACACAGGGAAATTTTGTCGACACTAAGGGAAGTTGTGTCGACACCCAGAAGTTGTGTTGACACTTATAAAGAAGCTGTGTCGACACACTAGCAAAATGTGTCGACACTTATAAAGAAGTTGTGTCGACACTCAAAGCTATGTCGAAACCTAAAGAAACAGTTGTGTCGACATCAAGAATTTTGTCGACAACTTAAAACAGAATTGTGTCGACACTTAAAACAGAAGATGAGTCGACACTCGGGAGCTGTGTCGACACCTGAAGCAATTATGTCGACACATAGGACTTGTGTCGACACACCAACTCTCAAGAGGCTGTGTCGAGTTCAGAAGTAATTGTGTCAACACACAGGACTTGTGTCAACACACACACTCAACGCCATTTGACAAACACTCAACACAAACTGTCTGCAACAGAAATGTCGAGTCAAGAAGCTGCTGTGTGACACACAGGACTTGTGTCGACACATAAAACATAAGCAGTGTCGAGAAGTAGAAGTAAGACTGTGTCGACACTTGGAGTAATTGTGTCAACACCATGTATACATGTGTCGACACTTAGTCTATATGTGTCGACACATATTAAGAAGTCTGCTGAGTGTTGTATGCTGAGTTGAAAAGACATTGAAGAACCTGGTGACGTGACTGGTGACTTGATAGTTGTCATAACTAACCTGTCTGACACCACTGTCAGAACTGTCAGAAGTTTGTTATGAACCGGATCAGCCGATAACCATGAAGCAAGCTCTATATAAGAGACAGATCGTAAACGACAGAACAACAACAATGTGAGGCATCAATAAGCAGAATTCTAACAGATAAAGGCCTCTCTGCAAGAAAGATTCAGAGTTCAATCTGAATCTAAGGAAGAAGCTGATTGAAGATCAACTTGAACTTCAAGAAAAAATCCACCTTATTTGTCCTAATCAAGAAGCTTTGAAAAGCTAAGTTAGGTTGGATCAGAAGGATCAGTCTATATAAGAACTGATCAAGAAGACAACATCAACAGAGAAATCTAGCTGGTAAAGTTTTCTGATACTTATTACTCATAAATTCTTGTAGGATCTATTGTTAGATCTGAGATTGTAAGCCTAAAATTATAAAGGCTGGGGTAGGGCAGTGTGCCTGAGGTAGGACTTGTGGAAAGTCAGAGTTGCAAGCCTAATTATAAAGGCTGAGGTAGGGCTAAGGCCTGAGGTAGGATTCAGGGAAGAATCTGAGGTAGGACTTGTTTAAAGTCTGAGGTGTAGGAACTATTTTTGGTTCTTAGTTTGTAAGATCAGCGGATCTGAGCTAGTGGAAGGAAGTTAGGCTGAATCCAGTTTTCTGCTGGATAGGCGAAGGGGGAAAGTGGATGTACCCATATCTTGGGGAACAACTATAGATCTGGTGTTTGCTGTGTTGCATTTAATTTCTATAGATAGAATTATTCTATGCTATAAAAACTTACAAATATCGGTTTGCCTTAAAATCAAAAAGACTCAAAAAGATTAGAACATATTCACCCCCCCCCCCCTCTAGGTGTTTAGGCTCTTGAAACAAAGTCTTTCAAGTAGTATCAGAGGGAGGTTCCTCAAAATTTGACCTAACAGTCAGAGGATTTCTCCAAGGCTAATAACAGGCAACAAGAATGGGTTCAAGTGAAAATCAAAAGGAGTTTGGTTATATGAAATTGCCCATATGCAGGAAAGAATCTTTTGGCATTTGGAATGAAATGGTCAGGCTATTTATGGAAGCATCTAATCAAAGAATTTATATCACAGTACTGGAAGGCCCCTTCATCCAAATGAAGGTTTCAGTTCTTGATGCAAACATTCAAACTCCAAAGAGTTATTCAAAGATGACTAAGGATGAAATCTTCTTGGCAACATTAGATAAAAGAGCTCAGAATATAATTGTAAGTGTCATAAATGATGCAACATTCCAGAATCTTGTGCACTATAAAACTTCCAAAGAAATGTGGGATACATTGATTGTCTATATGGAAGGCACAGAGGAAGTCAGAGAGGACAGAAAGTCTATGCTAAATAAGTAATATGAGAGCTTTAGGAAGAATAAAACTGACAGCATAGCTGAATGTTATAAAAAGTTTTTCAGAATAGTGAATGAACTGATGACATATGGAAGAATCTTCAGTACTTATGAACTGAATGAAAAGTTTCTTAGGTCCCTAACTAAGGATTGGGACACTAAGATATGTGCTATCAGGGAAGTGGCCAAACTGGATGACACACTGTCACCTACAATCTTTGGAAAAATGCTTTCATGTGAAATGTAGCTTACTTCTAGGAAAGAGGAAGCGAAGGGCAGCAGATATGAACATAAAGAAAAGTTAGTATCCTTCAAATATGAGGGCTCAAGGAAGGGTAGGATAAAATCTCATTCTCCACCTAGAAGGAGTACTGAAGCAGAAGAAGGTGTTCCTGAAACAAGTACATCAGATAGTCATACATCTGATGAAGACTTTGCTGCCTTCACAAGACAATTCCAAAGGTTCATGAAGAAAAAGAATTGGAGAACCAGTCCTTCATCTACATCCTATCCCAAGGATGAATACTACAGGAAGAAGAAAACACCTAAGGAGGACAGGTATGCTTCTAAACTTGGTAAACAATCTAATTCTAAGATTGTGTGTTATTGCTGCAACAGTCTTGGCATGTCATAGCTGACTGTCCTGACAAAAGAAAGGATTCAAAGGACAAGAAGAAGTAGCTGGTCAAAGACAATAAGGAGAAGTCTCTAGTGGCTCAGAAGGAGAAGAGTTGGACAGACTCTTCATCTTCAGAATTTGAAGAAGAAGAGGCAGAAGCATATGTTGGACTCTTCTCAACAGAAGAGGATTCTAGGGAACTAGAATTCCTATAGATGACGGACTCGATTAATGAAGTGGAAGAATATTGTTGTAAAGGGCTGATGGCTCAATCTGAAGAAGAGAAGTGTCAGGACCAGCCTAGAACAAGTAAGGTAAACAATTCACCCCTAGTCTCAGATTACTATACTGGATCAGAATCAGAAGCATCTTCTATAAAAGAAGTGGATGGATATGAGTCTGAGGGGGATGTTCACCAACTCATTAATTAGTATGGTGGGTTGTTGCATGCTCTAAAGAAGAGCAAGTTTCTTGTTAAAAAGCAGGCCAAGTAGATTGAGTCTCTCAAACTGGCTGCAACAGATTCAGGGAAACTGCTGGAACAAAAACTGAATGAGGTTGCCAAATTGAAAAATATTACAGTTATTCAGATGGGAACAATCTCATTCAAAGAGAATCATATCAAGAAACTGGAGGTAAAACTTCAGCAAGAGAGAGAGCTAGTGGCAAAATTCTCCAAGCCAAAATAAGTCTTACCTTTGATAGATAATTTTGTTTCACAAAAAGGAAAGACTGGTCTAGGCTTCAAGGGAAGAACTAGGGCTACCAATTCTCATAGAAAAGATAAAGTCCCAGTTCAGCCTCAAGCTGTTAATCCCCATATTTTCTTTAAGAAGGTAGTGAATCCTACTAACAGGTATGATCATGACATTAGACATGGTCACTGTTAGCATGAAAATCTCATGTGCAAGGGTGCAAATGTCAATAGACCAATTTATAGGCATGCCCATCATATTCAAGAGGAGTTCTTGAAGAATGCTCTTCTAGCACCAACACTTAATAAGTCTACTAACAAAAAAGTAAGAAGGCATGTACATAAGAATAGGTATAATAGGTTTGAGTGTTGGTGTTGTGGCAAGGTGGGCCACTTTGCCATGGATTGCTGGTTTAACTTAAGTGATAAAACCAAAAGTAGGATTTCTGTTAGATCAGTCGCAGGGTTTCAAACTAACAAGGACCTAGGACCCATTAGTAAGTTGGGTTCTAAGGGTAAGTGATTCATTATTTATTGCAAGTAAATCCAAGTGACCATACCCCTATATGGTACTTTGATAGTGGTTGTTCCAGACATATAAATGGAACAAGGAGAATGTCGAGGGACTATGTGCCCATAAAGAATTGACCAAAAGTTATCTTTGGTGGATCAGAAAAGGGAATCATCAAAGGATTTGGTAACATAGCTTGTGATTCAGTTACAATCACTAAAGTGGCTTATGTAAAAGGTCTAAAAAATAACCTTATTAGCATAAGTCAACTTAGTGACCTAGGTTATGATATTTCTTTCCTCAAAGGGGAGTGCCTAGTAAAAAGGTTAAGTGATCAAGAGATCATATTGACTTGCACTAGGAAAGGAAATGTGTATTGCCTTAACCTAGAGTGTGAGTCTAACAACACACCTATTTGTTTGGTTGCAGGAGAGAAAGCTTCTCTATGTGTCAAATGGCACAAGAGGCTAGCTCATCTAAACTATAAGTCAATTGCACTGATGTTCAGCATGGGATTAGTGAGGAATGGTCCTCAAGTTAAGTGCATAAAAGAGGGTGTGTGCTCAGCTTGCCAAAAAGGCAAGTAGACTAAGTCCTTTTTTCAGTCACTTGACATCAAAGATTGAAAGAGATGTTTGTATCTCATGCATATGGATTTGTTTGGTCCTATTCCAGTCCATAATCTTGGTAGGAAAACATACACACTTGTTGTTGTGGATGACTATTCTAGATTTACATGGGTTTTCTTCTTGAGGCAGAAATATGAAACCCCAACTATTTTCCAGACTTTTGTAGAATAAATACAGAATGAATACAACAGCTCAGTGGTCAAAATCAGAAGTGACCATGGAACTGAATTTTAGTCTGAATGTATGACAAAATTCTTTGAAGAACTTGGGATTCATCAGGAATTCTCTTCACCTATAACTCCTCAGCAAAATGGTGTTTCTGAAAGAAAGAATAAGACTCTAATTGAAGCCAGTAGAACTCTACTGAATGAAACTACTCTCCCTGAATACTTCTCGGCTGAGGTAGTAAACACAACATGTCATTTGCTCAATAGGGCCTCCATCAACAAGAAACATAAGATGACTCCCTACAAGATTTTAAAAGGCAGAAAACCAAACATATCTTATTTCAGAATCTTTGGTAGTAAGTGTTTTGTACTAGTCAATGGTAAACACTACCAAACTAAGTATGCTGCCAAATCCCTAGAAGGGATATTTGTTGGGTACAACAACTATAGTAGAGCATACAGGATCTACAACTTGACTACTCAAGTGGTAGAAGAATCTGTGCATGTTGTATTTGATGAGTCAATGTTTATTAACAGTTAATTGTCTAGTTCTTTAGTTAGTTCTACATGTCTAACAGATAAGCTGGACAAGCTGGCCATCAATGAAGATGTTCCTGCTAAACTGGATGAGGATAAAGATGCCAGCTATCCAGGGGGAGATCAAGTCCCTCTGGGTGAAGAAGAAAATGTGGAGCAACAAGATGAGGAAACTGGAGATAGCCATAATGCTGAGAGAATTCCTCCAGCAAGAAGACACCTGAAGGATCATCCAGCTCACCAGATCATTGGTGATGCAAGTCAGGGTGTTCTAACAAGGAGCAGGAGCATGAACATAGTTTTATGATCTAGCTTCCTGTCTCAGATAGAACCTAGGAAGATTGAAGAGGCCATGCAAGACACCAACTGGATTGATGTAATGCAAGAAGAGCTCAGTCAGTTCAAAATGTATAAGGTCTTGGAACTGGTGCCAAAACCTAAGGATCACAACATAATAGGAACTAAGTGGATCTACAGGAACAAGCTTGATGAGAATGGCACAATAGTCAAGAACAAGGCTAGACTGGTTGCAAAAGGCTACAGGCAAGAGGAAGGTATAGATTTTGATCAAACCTTTGCTCCAGTGGAAAGGCTGGAGGCAATAAGGCTATTCTTAGCCTATGCTGCCTATCAAGGGTTCAAAGTACATCAAATGGATGTGAAATCAGTATTTCTGAATGGTGAATTAAAAGAAGAAGTCTATGTAGAACAACCCTCAGGTTTTGTAGACTCTCACTTTCCTGATTATGTATATAGGCTTAGGAAAGCTCTATATGGTTTGAAATAAGCTCCAAGGGCTTGGTATGAAACCTTGTCTGCCTTTCTCATTGAGAATAAATTCTCTAGAGGAAAGATAGACAAAACTCTATTCTATAGGGAATCAAAAGGCAAGATAATACTTGTCCAGATATATGTGGATGACATTATCTTTGGTTCTACTAAAAACAGCCTTTATAGGAAGTTTGCCAAACTTATGCAAGGGAAGCTTGAGATGAGAAGTATGGGTGAGCTGAAGTTATTCTTGGGACTTCAAGTTAGACAGACTGAGAGTGGGTTGTCCATATCCCAATCTAAGTTCACCAAGGAGTTGATTAAGAAGTATGGTTTGGACTAAGCTTCTACAATGAAAACTCCAATGAGAACAAGTATGCCTATATGCAAAGATGAAGTAGGGAAATCTGTTGATGAGTCTTTGTATAGAGGGATAATTGGATCCCAACTATACTTGACTGCTAGTAGACCAGACATCATGTATGCAACATGTGTTTGTGCTAGGTATCAAGCATGCCCTAAGGAATCTCATTATATTGCAGCTAAAAGAATTTTGAGATATCTTAAGGGCACTCCTAATCTAGGCCTTTGGTACCCTATGAATAGAGATTTTCTATTAACAGGTTTCTCATATGCAGATTTTGCTGGATGCAAAGAAGACAGAAAAAGTACAACAGGAACCTGTCAGTTCCTTGGTGGGAGGCTGGTGTTATGGAGCAGTAAGAAGCAGACCAGTGTAGCTATATCAATAGCTGAATCAGAATATATAGCTGCAGGTAGCTGCTGTGCACAATTAATGTGGATAAAGCATCAACTAGAAGATTATGACATCCAGGTAAGTAGAATTCCACTATTTTGTGATTCTACAAGTTCTATTTCTATTGCTAAGAATCCTGTATCACACAGTCGGACCAAGCATATAGAAATAAAGTTTCATTTTATCAGAGAACATGTTGAAAAAGGAAATATTAGTCTAGAGTTTGTAAAAATAGATAATAAAATAGCTGATATTTTCACAAAACCACTGGATGAAACTAAATTCAATAATTTCAAAATTGAATTAGGTATGTTGAACCTAGAATAGGTTAACATAATTTTCCATGAGTAGCATCAGTAAACACCAAATTTCTCTTAAAATTTGTCTAAGTACAAAGTTTCTGTCGACAAAAGCAAGTTGCGTCGACACACTCAGTATGGTGTGTCGATACAGGAAAATGATGTGTCGACACAGAAACAGTATCTGTGTTAACAGGAGAATAGGTGTCGATACAACCTTGTCGAGACTATAAGTCATGAGGATATTTGTGTCGACACAAAAAGTTGGTGTCGACACAACTCTGTCGAGACTTAAGTTGTTAGTGTCGACATAGATGCAAGTATGTCGACACAGACTCAAGTATGTCGACACATAGATGTGCCGACTTAAAATACGTTTTGTCGACTTAGACATTAGTATGTCGACATATAGTTGTGTCGACTCAGCTTAAGTTCTATCAACACCTAGGTCATTTTTGTCGACACAAAAACTGATTTGTTGACTTAAACCCGACTTTTGACTTTCCCTTGACACAAGTACTATAAAAAGGTGAATCCAAAATCTGGTCGACTACGCTATCAGAATTTTTGACTCTACACCTCTTGTCAACATAAACCTTCTCCTTCTCCACTAGTACTTACATCAATGGCGCCACACCGAGAATACAAGGTTAATGAATGTAACGAACTGGTTCGCGACGGTTTCACAACTGCTTCTAATGAAATTTAGGGAGTTATTGCCCTAATTTCTTAAAATGGACTAGAATTTTTTGTCTTAGAACCGACCAAAATTTGGAAGAAGGAAGTCATGGAGTTCTATACAACTGCTTCATTGGACTCTAAAGGAAAGAAAATCAAGGCATCTATTCAAGATACTCAGGTGAAGCTCACTTTTAAATAAATCAGGAAAGCACTACATCTGCCATTGATTAAGGATACAGACGAAATTACTCCATCCCAAATAACTGAAGCATTAAGTTGGTGTGGACTGAATCCCAGTATTAAGATTGGTTCATCTATCAATAGAAAAGGTATGAACTCCCAAGGAAAATTTCTTTCAGAAGTAGTGGGCAAAGTGATTATCTGCAAAACAGGTGGACATGATCGGATTTCTGCCCACATGTTCAATCTGATGGTGAGAATCATATTCAAGATAAACACTGACTGGGCAGCAGTGGTGTTTGATAAACTACAAGAAGGAATAAAGAAACCTAACCTGGGAAGGATCCAAACTCTATGCTTAACATCAGTAATTCCAAGTGTTCTGAAACAAGCAAATGGCTCTAAGATAAATCATATAAGAAAAATGGATGTAAGGATACTGTCAAGGTGGAATAGAGTTCTAACCAAGGATGTCCCTGTTCCTAAGGAGCAAACTAACAAAGACAAGAAGAAAAAGAAGGTGGTTGTACATGCTGACTCCTCTACTAATTCTGAGAAGGAAGTGGTCTTAAGTTCTGATGAAGACTAGCAACAACAAGATGTTCTTGCTCAAGCAAAGGACTGTGAGCCCCAAGATCAACAAGTTGACTCTAATCTAGGGGGAGAAAACCTAGAAAAAGAAACTGAGTTGCCTGCCCAAGGGGGAGGTATTGATGATGCTGTCCTGGATAGTGACTTAGCTGCAGACACAATAATGGATGTTGTATCTGAAATCAAAACTGTAGCTAAAGTAACTGATAAAAATGATGCTCAAAATGAGTCAGTAAGTATCTTCTCAAAAATTAGTCAAAGGGACACTTTTGCACAAAAGAGGTCTTTCAAGTGGTATTAGTCTTATAAGTTTTTTTTAAAAAAAAACTAATTTTATTCCTTCAGAACTGATACAACAGGAATTTATAATGGAAGAATTGTTTCCTGATCCTCTTACTGATGGGACTGAGGAAGAGGAAATTGGAAAAGAAAAGGAAATTCCAAGGACTGAGGGGGAGGAAATTGAAACAAAAAAGGAAATTCCAAGCACTGAGGGGGAGTTATTCAAGGATACCCCAGCTGAAAAGGAAACTATTGATATTAAAAGTACATCTGAATCTTCTAAAGATGAAGAAGCCACAGTGGCTAAGACAAGAAAGCTATCTGTGGAAAAGAAGAAGAGTTTTGGATATAAGAAAGCTTTATAATTTTGAACTGCACAATCTACATCAAGCATGGACTTCAGTTCTTTACTGGTCCAGATGTAGATAAAATTAGATAACCAAAGGCAGACTATAGAAAAGTATGTGGATGAAACTCATAAGGAGTTATAGTTTCAGTTGGCCCAGGACATTAAATCCATTAGATTTGAAGTGAATCAAAATAAGAAAGAGATGACAGATTGCTTCCATAAAGGAGGTAATGCTGTGGTTTTCCTGGCCAAGCAACAACAAGATATACAAGCTAAAGTGGATGAAATTGAAGTGAAGCAGGGATATGTACTGGAGAATAAGTTAAGTATGAATGAAATTCTCAAGGATTCACATCATGAAATCTTAACAAAGCTCACTGATTCTACCACTACTCTGAAGGCTGAAATCTCCAAGCAAATCCAGGAAGATATATCTTCTGTCAAAGCCACAGTTCAAGAATCTAAGGAGAAAATAAAAACTTTCCTGACTAAATTCAGAGCTTATTTTAAAGAGGGAAAGGAATATATAGCTGATCAAGTCCGATTCCAGAAAGAAGAGATAAGAGATCATGTTGCAAGAGAAGTCATAAAGGGGGAGAGGTTGCTAGTAAAAGCCAGCTCTGATCATGCTAAATGGACTACCAATAGCATCAGAGCTACTCTTGGATATCCTCCTCTTTGTGATGATGCTAATGTAGCTGAGTCTGGGATACAACCTGAATATTTTGAAGGAGATCAGCCTGAAGTTGCTCAGGTGATTTACCCCCCAGCTGATTTTGAGATGGTTCAAGAAGAAGTGTTGAAAATGTATAGTCCTCCACCAGAGGTACAAAATATAATTCTGGAAAAGGTTGAAATGTCAGAAGATGCATTAGAAGCTCAGAAGGAAGCTCAACTTTCCAAGAAGAGATTCAGAGAGCAGGCTGAGCTGAAGCCAAATTTTGAGCAGAGGAGCCCAACTTCTAGAAATATCATACTTACTGCCTGGAAAGCTGTTAAGGATAAAACCATGACAGGGGTAAGTGCTATTCTGAGCAAGAGTGGAATAAATATCAAGCTGGACAATAAGCATTTCTTCAGCATAGAAGAAGTGCTAAGGCTTGGAAGCTACCTGCTAATGCTCAAGAGCCAAGCAAGTACTTCCCAAAACCTTTCCACTATTTTGAAAGACAGAAGATCAAGGCTGAAGCCTTAAAGAAGAAAGCACTCAAAGGGAAAAAGCCAGCTGAAGATGTTGAACCTTCTGTGCAGACTAAAATCAAGTCTAGCAAAGGAATAGTTATTAAGGAAACTAGTTAGTAATAGGATTGTTAGGTTCTTGTAATAGAACAATGTATTATTCTTTATTTTGTTCTATAAGAAATTCTTGTAAACCATAATTTTACTGATTAATGAAATTTGTTTCAGTATTAAGTGTTTGTTGTTTACAATGATTATGTGATATCCTGCTCTGAAATGTTTTTTCATCTATTTACAATTTGGTTTTATCTTAAGAGATGTATATCTTTTACTAAGGGTTATGACATCTCCAAAGAGGGGGAGATTGTTGGGTACATTTGAAAATGTGTACTAGATTTGGAGAAGCCACAACATAGTCAATGATATGTTTCAATGTGTATTTGATAGAAGTTTGAGTTTCATTGTGCAGGTTTATGTATTTGAAGGAAAACTTTCTAAGTACAAGTGTCGACACTTGTGAAGAAGTTGTGTCGACATTCAGGAAACTTGTGTTGACACTCAGGAAACTTATGTCGACACACAGGCAAATTGTGTCGACACTCAGGGAAGTTGTTTCGACACCCAGAAGTTGTGTCCACACTTATAAAGAAGCTGTGTCGACACACTGGCAAAATGTGTCGACACTTATAAAGAAGTTGTGTCGACACTCAAAGCTATGTCAAAACCTAAAGAAACAGTTGTGTCGACATCCAGAATTGTGTCGACAACTTAAAACCGAATTGTATAGACACTTAAAACATAAGATGAGTCGACACTCAGGAGCTGTGTCGACACCTGAAGCAATTGTGTCGACACACAGGACTTGTGTCGACACACCAACTCTCATGAGGTTGTGTCGTGTTCAGAAGTAATTGTGTCGACACACAGGACTTGTGTCGACACACACACTCAATGCCATTTGACAAACACTCAACACCAACTGTCTGCAACAGAAATGTCGAGTCAAGAAGCTGCTGTGTCGACACACAGGACTTGTGTCGACACATAAAACATAAGCAGTGTTGAGAAGCAGAAGTATGACTGTGTCGACACTTGGAGTAATTGTGTCGACACAATGAAGACTTGTGTCGACAATTAGTCTATATGTGTCGACACATGTGAAGCAGTCTGCTGAGTGTTGCATGCTGAGTTGAAAAGACATTGAAGAACCTGGTGACGTGACTGGTGACTTAACAATTGTCATAACTAACCGGTCTGACACCACTGTCAGAACTGTCAGAAGTTTGTTATGAATCGGATCAATCGGTAATCATGAAGCAAGCTCTATATAAGAGACATATCGGAAATGATAGAACAACAACAACATGAGGCATCAATAAGCAGAATTCTAACAGATCAAGGCCTCTCTGCAAGAAAGATTCAGAGTTCAATCTGAATCTAAGGAAGAAGCTAATTAAAGATCAACTTCAATTTCAAGAAAAGATCCACCTTATTTGTCCTAATCAAGAAGCTTTGAAAAGCTAAGTTAGGTTGGATCAGAAGGATAAGTATATATAAGAACTGATCAAGAAGACAACATCAACAGAGAAATCTAGCTGGTGAAGTTTTCTTATACTTATTACTCACAAATTCTTGTAGGATCTATTTTTAGATCTTAGATTGTAAGCCTAAAATTATAAAGGTTAAGGTAGGGAAGTGTGCCTGAGGAAGGACTTGTGGAAAGTCTGAGTCGTAAGTATAATTATAAAGGCTGTGGTAGGGCTGAGGCCTAAGGTAGGATTCAGGGAAGAATCTGAGGTAGGACTTGTGTAAAGTCTGAGGTGTAGGAACCATTTTGGGTTCTGAGATTGTAAGATCTGTGGATCTGAGCTAGTGGAAGGAAGTTAGGCTGAATCAAGTTATCTGCTGGATAGGCGAAGGGGAAAAGTGGATGTACCCATATCTTGGGGAACCACTATAGATCTAGTGTTTGCTGTGTTGCATTTAATTTCTGTAGATAAAATTATTCTGTGCTATAAAAACTTACAAATATTTGTTTGCCTTAAAATCAAAAAGACTAAAAAAGATTAGAACCTATTCACCCCCCCCCTCTAGGTGTTTAGGCTCTTGAAACAAAGTCTTTAAAATTGAATAGGTGTTGGTGAGACCAAAGTATGGCCCTTTAAGGGTTAATTAGGGCCAGAGTGAACTTGGGGCATGGAGGGGCAATTTCTCACCCAAGGGGTTGGGACTTTGGCCAGAGCCCCATGGTTAGTTTAAACACCCTCACATGGAATTTAGGGTGGATTAGGGTGTATTTGCCCTAGGACCCTAGTTCAACCCTAAGGTTGAGCTTTGGGGGGTTTTGAAGGACATGGGGTGATATGTCCTTGTATGGACTTGGTGTTTAGTCCATGTGATCTTAGGATGGTGAAATGTCCTATGAAGGAATTTGGTAGTATTTGGACACATGCACTCCACTTAAATCACTTGGAAATTATTTAGGTCTATACACCTTAAGGAATAAATAAAGGGTCTTATGACCTTAGATCCTTATGAAATTTTGGTAGAAGTAAGTTTATAGTGTTATTGACCTCTGAGATTAATTATAAGATGTTTAGAAAACAGTAGCTAATACTTATAGGTATAATCTCCACCTTGTCCTTTTTGATGATTTTGAAGTAACCATGGTTAGATTAACTTAGAATGATATGAAACTCCGGAAAGGTTAATTAAATATCATTTAGAGGCACTAGTAAATTATTTTGATCATTTGGACATTTCCTCTTTTTACTTCATGTATAAAGTAAACTAGTGCAACATACTTTGATAAATAGATAATAAATATCATATTTTGCTGGAAAATTGTGTTACTTGGCCAGAGAATCTTTTAGGGCATAATAAAGCCTAGAAAATTAGTTACATATTATTTTGATGAGTTTATAAGAATGTTGCTTCACAACGTGCACTTTAATGGAGTTAGTTGAAGTATTTTTATACATGGCTCACTAACCTTGGAATTGCATGAAACTTAGTCAGTAGTGTTTTATGAACATTATAAGGCCTTGGTGAATATTAAATAATTTTTTGACTATGATTTATGGTACTGCCCTCATTATTTAAAACTATTTCAATTAACATGAATTAATTATTTAGAGGTTATTACATTTATGAGAATCTATGAAATTTGGAATTTACTGATATTTTGCTATCTTACATTGTTCATAATTTTTGGGTGGTCATACCTTAAGCAAATCAAGTACTTCAAGTTTACAATTACCCATGGCCTAACTTTTGGGAAAATTCAATAAATGCAAAATTATCTAGGAAAATTATAAGTTTCTGGATTTAGGCTAAATGTGTCATGATAGACCCAAAATAATTATCTTAGGGCATTTGGATGAAAATTTGGAGTACCTCCTGTCATGTACATCATATAGCTTAGGTTGGTTTTCTTTTAGTAAAACTACCGAAATTGGGATAACATGGGGGATGCTCATAGGAAGTGGGGAGTAATGTATGATGGTATGGTAAGATAAAAAAGTGATCTTCATTAAGAGTCATGATGAGGAGAGTGTTGGGTTGACTTGTGTTAGGTGACGCTCGGGATCGACGAAAGATTGTCCTTCCTTTGGAGAGAGAGAGAGAGAGAGTTAAAATACACTAGGGTTTGATCCAGTGTAATATTAAAAGGGATCGGGAATTGGGTAGTAACCAATAATAGTAAGTGTCCTGTGAAAGGGAACGATTGGCTTTTCGAAATGGTATTGTGTTCAAAAATCAGACTGTCTGATCAAAAGTTATGGTTGTTTGAAGTGCCTTGCATTTTGAAACTAAGTCATGTCTCTATTTTGATTTCCTGCTTGTCTCCTGTGTAGGATGTTAAGGCCACGCATCCGTTCTGTTGATTTTGATAATTCTGCCCAGTGCGCGTGGGCTATACCCTCAGGCCTGCGTTCGTAGTGAGAGAGCGTTCGTCGTAGGTAAAAATCAGTACCCATGTAGCAGAGCCGCAAAAAATGGCTGCAACACGAGGACTTCCCAGGAGGTCACCCATCTCAGTACTACTCTCACCTAAACACGGTTAACTGTAGAGTTTTGATGGGATCCGGTGCTCTAGTGCTGGTATGGTCGCACAGGTTGGAATACTTCGACACATTTTATTTAAGCCAAGATCCCCGACGCCCGATTTTCTGGATTGCGGGCTCCATTGCCATTTGCATTAAGCAATTTTAGTGGCTCAAATTATAACGCGCGACAACGATCGGGTCTCCGCGCCGCCGCCTCTATGCTGGATCCCCAAAATGGGGAAGTCGTGGCAATTTTACCGCATGAGCGCGCAGTTATGTCGCGGCCTTTACTCTATCCTAAGAAGTTTTTCCCGAAGCAAGCTTTCGCTGGCATATCCATTAGAACGAAATTGACCAAATGAAAACATTGGGAAAACTTTAAAACAGAGCTAAATATACGCGATCTGAGGACACTAAACAAGCTCGAATGGGTTCATCCCATTCGCAAGTGGATGGATAACTCCAATAGCTTTCCGAAATGGTATTGTGCGCAAATATCAGACTGTCTGAACAAAAGTTATGGCCGTTTGAAGTGCATTGCATTTGGAAACTAAGTCACGTCTTTCTTTTGATTTCCTGCTCGTCGCCTGCGCAGGATGTTAAGGCCATGCATCTATTCTGTTGATTCC
This sequence comes from Platanthera zijinensis, assembly GCA_039513925.1. NCBI lineage: Eukaryota > Viridiplantae > Streptophyta > Magnoliopsida > Asparagales > Orchidaceae > Platanthera > Platanthera zijinensis. The sequence goes on along the minus strand of CM077093.1, from coordinate 92,328,089 downwards.
GAAAATTTCGCTCAGTCCGCAAGGGTGGTACCCTTGGGCCCGCGTTCATAAAGAGAGAGCGTTTACCGGAGGTAAAAATGGGCATTCATACAGCTGAGTGGCAAAAAATGGGTGCAACACGAGGACTTCCCAGGAGGTCACCCATCCAAATACTACTCTCGCCCAAGCAGGATTAACTGCGGTGTTCTTATGGGATCCGATGCTCTAGTGTTGGTACAGTCGTACACGTTGGAATACTCTGGGACATTTTATTTAAGCCAAGATCCCCGACACCCGATTTTCTGGATTGCGGGCTCCGTTGCCATTCGAATTAAGCAATTTTTGCGGCTCAAATTTTTATGCGCGACAACGACCGGGTCGCCGCCAAGCTGCCTCTACGTGGGATCCACGAAATGGGAAAGTGGGGGCGATTTTGCCTCCTGAGCGCGTAGTTATGTCGCAGCCTTTACTGTATCCTTAGAAGTTTTTTCCCGAAGCAAGCTTTCACTGGCATATCCATTAGGACGAAATTGATGAAATGAAAACACTGGGATAACTTTAAAACTAAGCTAAATATATGCAATCTGATGGCACAAAACGAGCTCGAAGGGTTTCATCCCATTCGCAAGTGGAGGGACAACTCCGAGAGCTTTCCTAAATTGTATTGTGCGCGAAAACCAGACAGTCTGATCAAAAGTTATGGTCGTTTGAAGTGTCTTGCATTTGGAAACTAAGTCACGTATTTCTTTTGATTTCGTGTCCGTCGCCTGCGCAGGATGTTATGGACACACATCCGTTCTATTAATTCCTAAAATTCCACCCATTCTGCGTGTGCGGTACCCTCAGGCCCGCGTTAGTAGAGAGAGCGCTTTCGCACGAGGTAAAAATGGGCGTTCATGCAGCCGAACGACAAAAAATGGGTCCAACACGAGGACTTCCCAGGAGGTCACCCATCCCTGTACTACTCTTGCCTAAGCACGCTTAACTGTGGAGTTTTGATGGGATACGGTTCTCTAGTACTGTTATGGTCGCACACGTTTAAATACTCCAACACATTGTATTTAAGCAAAGATCCCTGATGCCCGATTTTCTGGATTGCGGGCTCCGTTGCCATTCAGATTAAGCAATTTTGGCGGCACAAATTTTTACATGCGCCAACGACTGGGTCGCCGTGCCGCCGCCTCTATGCGGGATCCCTGTATTGGGAAAGTGGAGGCAATTTTTCTGCCTGAGTGCACAGTTATGTCATGGCCTTTAATATATCCTTAGAAGTTTTTCCCGAAGCACGCTTTCGCGGGCATATCCATTTGGACGAAATTGATGAAATGAAAACACTTTGATAACTTTAAAACATAGCTGAATATACACAATCTGAGGGCACAAACCGAGCTCGAACATGTTCACCCCATTCGCCAGTGAATGGACAACACCGAGAGCTTTCCGAAATGGTATTGTGCGCGAAAATCAGACGGTCTTATCAGAAGTTATGGCCGTTTGAAGTGCCTTGCATTAGGAAACTAAGTCACGTCTTTCTTTTGATTTCCTACCCGTTGCCTGCGCAGGATGTTAAGGCTATGCATCCGTTCTGTTTATTCCGAAAATTCCGCCCAGTCTGCGTGGACAGTACCCTCGGGCCTAAATTCGTAGAGAGTGCGCGTTCGCTAGAGGTAAAAAAGGCCGTTCATGCAGCCGAGCGGCAAACAATGGGTGCAACATTAGGACTACCCAGGAGGTCACCCATCCCAGTACTACTCTCGCCCACGCACGCTTAACTGCGGAGTAATGATGGGATCCGGTGCTCTAGTGCTGGTATGGTCGCATATGTTAGAATACTCCAGCACATTTTATTTAAGACAAGATCACCGATACCCGATTTTTTGGATTGCTGGTTCCGTTGTCATTCAGATTAAGCAATTTTGGCGGCTCAAATTTTTACACGCGGCAATGACTGGGTCGCCACGCCGCCTCCTCTATGCGCAGTTATGTCGCGGCCTTTACTGTATCCTTGGAAGTTTTTCTGGAAGCAAGTTTCACTGGCATATCCATTAGGACAAAATTGACAAAATGAAAACACTTGGATAACTTTAAAATCGAGCTGAATATACGCAATCTTAGGCCACAAAATGAGCTCGAACGGGTTCACCCCATTTTCCAGTGGATGGACAGCTCCGAGAGCTTTCCGGAATGGTATTGTGCGCGAAAATCAGCCTATCTGATCAAAAGTTATGGTCATTTTAAGTGTGTTGCATTTGGAAACAAAGACACGTCTTTCTTTTGATGTCCTGCCCGTCGCCTGCGCAAGATGTTAAGGTGACGAGTCCGTTCTGCTGATTCCGAAAATTTCGCCCAGTCCGCATGGTCGGTACCCTCGGGCCCGCATTCGTAGAAAGAGACCGTTCGCCGGAGGTAAAAATGGGCGTTCGTGCAGCCGAGCGGCAAAAAACTGGTGCAACACGAGGACTTCTGAGTAAGTCACCCATCCCAGTACTACTCTCGCCTAAGCACGCTTAACTCCAGAGTTCTGATGGGATCTTGTTCTCTAGTGCTTGTATGGTCGCACACTTTAGAATACTCCGACACATTTTATTTAAGTCCAGATCCCTGACACCCGATTTTTTGGATTGCGGGCTCCATTGCCATTCAGATTAAGCAATTTTAGCGGCTCAAATTTTTACACGTGGCAACGACCGGGTCGCCGCACCGCCGCCTCTATACGGGATCCCTGAATTGGGGAAGTGTTGGTGATTTTGCCTCCTTAGCGCGCAGTTATGTCGCGGCCTTTACTGTATCCTTGAAAGTTTTTACCGAAGCAAGCTTTTTCAGGCATATTCATTAGGACAAAATTGACGAAATTAAAACACTGGGATAACTTTAAAATTGAGCTGAACATACGCGGTCTGAGGGCACAAAACTAGCTCGAATGTGTTCACCCAGTTCGATAGTGGATGGAAAGCTCCGAGAGCTTTCTGAAATGGTATTGTGCGCAAAATTCATACGGTCTGATCAAAAGTTATGGCTGTTTGAATTGCCTTGCATTTGGAAACTAAGTAACGTCTTTCTTTTGATTTCCTGCCCGTCGCCTGTGCATGATGTTAAGGCAACGCATCTGTTATGTTGATTTTGAAAATTCCCCCAAGTCCGCGTGGGCTGTACCCTTGGGCCCGCGTTTGTAGAGAGAGAGCGTTTGCCGGAGGTAAAATGGGCGTTCATGCAGACGAGCGACAAAAAATTGGTGCAACCCGAGGACTTCCTAGGAGGTCACACATCCCAGTACTACTCTCGCCCAATCACGCTTAACTGTGGATTTATGATGGGATCCGGTGCTCTAGTGCTGGTATGGTTGCACACGTTGAAATACTCCAGGACATTTTAATTAATCCAAGATCCTCGACGCTCGATTTTCTAAATTGAGGTCTCCGTTGCCATTTGAATTAAGTAATTTTGGCAGCTAAAATTTTTACGCGCGGCAAAGACCGGGTCGCCGCACCGCCTCCTCTACGCAGGATCCCCGAAATGGGGAAGTGGTGGCGATTTTGCCGCCTGAGCGCGCAGTTATGTCGCGGCCTTTTCTGTATCCTTGGATGTTTTCCCCGAAGAAAGCTTTCGTTGGCATATTCATTAGGACAAAATTGACGAAATTAAAACACTAGGATAACTTTAAAATTGAGCTGAATATAAATGATCTAAGGGAACAAAATGAGCTCGAACGTGTCCACCCAATTCGCCAGTGGATGGAAAGCTCCGAGAGCATTCCGAAATGGTATTGTACGCAAAAATCAGACGGTCTGATCAAAAGTTATGGCCGTTTGAATTGCCTTGCATTTGGAAACTAATTCAAGTCTTTCTTTTGATTTCCTTCCTATCGCCTGTACAGGATGTTAAGGCCACGCGTCTGTTCTGTTGATTTCGAAAATTCCCCCCAGTCTGCATGGGCTGTACCCTTGGGACCGCGTTTGTAGAGAGAGCGCTTTCGCCGGAGGTAAAAATTGGCGTTTATGCAGCCGAGCGGAAAAAAATGGGTTCAACACGAGGACTTCCCATGAGGTCACCAATCCCAGTACTACTCTCTCCCAATCACTCTTAACTGCAGAGTTATGATGGGATCCGGTGCTCTAATGCTGTTATGGTCGCACAGGTTGGAATACTGGAATGCGGGCTCTGTTGCCATTCAGATTGAGCAATTTTGGAGGCTAAAAATTTTACGCGCGGCAACGACCGGGTCGCCGCATCTCCGCCTCTACGCTGGATCCCCGAAATGGGAAGGTGGTGGCAATTTTGTCGCCTAAGTACGTAGTTATGTCAAAGGCTTTACTGCATCCTTGGAAGTTTTTCGCGAAGCAATCTTTCTATGACATATACATTTGGACGAAATTGACGAAATGAAAACACTGGGATAACTTTAAAACGGGGCTGAATATACTCGATTTGAGGGCACAAAATGAGCTCTTACATGTTCACCCAGTTTACTAGTGGATGGATGTTGGTTATATTGGAAATAATGTACCATATTTGGAGAAGCCTCCCCTTACTCAATAATATACATCAATTTGTATTTGATGGGATGTTTAAGTTCCAATGTGCATGTTTAGAAATACAGGAAAATTTCTAAGTACAAGTGCCGACACTTGTAAGGAATTATGTTGACTCTTGAAGCAGGAGCTGTGTCGACACCCAAGAGTTATGTCGACATAAGAATCAAGGCATGCGTCGACACCCAGGAATTGTGTCGACACCTGAAGAAGGCTTGTGTCGACACACAGGACATGTGTCGACACACACTCAATACCATCTATCATCAACAGCTGTACTGAGTCTGAAAGGCTTGTGTCGACACACAAGACTTGTGTCGACACACAGGACTTTTGTCGACACACACTCAATGACGTCTGGACATACACTCAACGTCGTCTATCAGCATTAGCTATATCGAGACCTGGAGAAGGCATGTGTTGACACCTGAAGAAGGCTTGTGTATGGATGTTGGTTATAACACTGGGATAACTTTAAAACGGGGCTGAATATACTCGATTTGAGGGCACAAAACGAGCTCTTACATGTTCACCCAGTTTACTAGTGGATGGATGTTGGTTATATTGGAAACTATGTACCATATTTGGAGAAGACTCCCCTTACTCAATAATATACATCAATTTGTATTTGATGGGATGTTTAAGTTCCAATGTGCATGTTTAGAAATACAGGAAAATTTCTAAGTACAAGTGCCGACACTTGTAAGGAATTATGTTGACTCTTGAAGCAGGAGATGTGTCGACACCCAAGAGTTATGTCGACATAAGAAGCAAGGCATGCGTCGACACCCAGGAATTGTGTCGACACCTGAAGAAGGCTTGTGTCGACACACAGGACTTGTGTCGACACACACTCAATACCATCTATCATCAACAGCTGTACTGAGTCTGATAGGCTTGTGTCGACACACAGGACTTGTGTCGACACACAGGACTTTTGTCGACACACACTCAATGACGTTTGGACATACACTCAACGTCATCTATCAGAATTAGCTAGGTCGAGACCTGGAGAAGGCTTGTGTCGACACCTGAAGAAGGCTTGTGTATGGATGTTAGTTATAACACTGGGATAACTTTAAAACAGGAAAATTTCTAAGTACAAGTGCCGACACTTGTAAGGAATTATGTTGACTCTTAAAGCAGGAGCTGTGTCGACACCCAAGAGTTATGTCGACATAAGAAGCAAGGCATGCGTCGACACCCAGGAATTGTGTCGACACCTGAAGAAGGCTTGTGTCGACACACAGGACTTGTGTCGACACAAACTCAATACCATCTATCATCAACAGCTATACTGAGTCTGAAAGGCTTGTGCCGACACACAGGACTTGTGTCGACACACAGGACTTTTGTCGACACACACTTAATGACGTCTAGACATACACTCAACGTCGTCTATCAGCATTAGCTATGTCGAGACCTGGAGAAGGCTTGTGTCGACACCTGAAGAAGGCTTGTGTATGGATGTTGGTTATAACACTGGGATAACTTTAAAACGGGGCTGAATATACTCGATTTGAGGGCACAAAACGAGCTCTTATATGTTCACCCAGTTTACTAGTGGATGGATGTTGGTTATATTGGAAACTATGTACCATATTTGGAGAAGCCTCCCCTTACTCAATAATATACATCAATTTGTATTTGATGGGATGTTTAAGTTCCAATGTGCATGTTTAGAAATACAGGAAAATTTTTAAGTACGAGTGCCGACACTTGTAAGGAATTATGTTGACTCTTGAAGCAGGAGCTGTGTCGACACCCAAGAGTTATGTCGACATAAGAAGCAAGGCATGCGTCGACACCCAGGAATTGTGTCGATACCTGAAGAAGGCTTGTGTCGACACACAGGACTTGTGTCGACACACACTCAATACCATCTATCATCAACAGCTGTACTGAGTCTGAAAGGCTTGTGTCGACACACAGGACTTGTGTCGATACACAGGACTTTTGTCGACACACACTCAATGACGTCTGGACATACACTCAACGTCGTCTATCAGCATTAGCTATGTCGAGACCTGGAGAAGTTGTGTCAACACACAAGACTTGTGTCGACACACACTAAATGACATCTGTACAAACACTCAACACCATCTATCTGTATCAGCTATGTCGAGACCAGGAGCAGTTGTGCCGACACACAGGACTTGTGTCGACACATACAACAGAAGCTGGGTCGAGAAGCAGAAGAATGACTGTGTCGACACATTGAGTGTTGTGTTGACATCATCAAGACTTGTGTCGACACTTAGTCTATTTGTGTCGACACATGTGAAGTAGTTTGCTGAGTGTCTCTTGCTGAGATATAAAGTCATTGCAGAATCAACTATCATGGCTTTAGACTTGACAGCTGTCATAAAAAACAAGTCTGACACCTTTGTCAGAACTGTCAGAAGGTTGTTACAACCGGCATGTTTAGAAATACAGGAAAATTTCTAAGTACAAGTGCCAACACTTGTAAGGAATTATGTTGACTCTTGAAGCAGGAGCTGTGTCGACACCCAAGAGTTATGTCGACATAAGAAGCAAGGCATGCGTCGACACCCAGGAATTGTGTCGACACCTGAAGAAGGCTTGTGTTGACACAAAGGACTTGTGTCGACACACACTCAATACCATCTATCATCAACAGCTGTACTGAGTCTGAAAGGCTTGTGTCGACACACAGGACTTGTGTCGACACACAGGACTTTTGTCGACACACACTCAATGACGTCAGGACATACACTCAATGTCGTCTATCAGCATTAGCTATGTCGAGACCTGGAGAAGGCTTGTGTCGACACCTGAAGAAGGCTTGTGTATGGATGTTGGTTATAACACTGGGATAACTTTAAAACGGGGCTGAATATACTCGATTTGAGGGCACAAAACGAGCTCTTACATGTTCACCCAGTTTACTAGTGGATGGATGTTGGTTATATTGGAAACTATGTACCATATTTGGAGAAGACTCCCCTTACTCAATAATATACATCAATTTGTATTTGATGGGATGTTTAAGTTCCAATGTGCATGTTTAGAAATACAGGAAAATTTCTAAGTACAAGTGCCGACACTTGTAAGGAATTATGTTGACTCTTGAAGCAGGAGCTGTGTCGACACCCAAGAGTTATGTCGACATAAGAAGCAAGGCATGCGTCGACACCCAGGAATTGTGTCGACACCTGAAGAAGGCTTGTGTCGACACACAGGACTTGTGTCGACACACACTCAATACCATCTATCATCAACAGCTGTACTGAGTCTGATAGGCTTGTGTCGACACACAGGACTTGTGTCGACACACAGGACTTTTGTCGACACACACTCAATGACGTTTGGACATACACTCAACGTCATCTATCAGCATTAGCTAGGTCGAGACCTGGAGAAGGCTTGTGTCGACACCTGAAGAAGGCTTGTGTATGGATGTTAGTTATAACACTGGGATAACTTTAAAACAGGAAAATTTCTAAGTACAAGTGCCGACACTTGTAAGGAATTATGTTGACTCTTAAAGCAGGAGCTGTGTCGACACCCAAGAGTTATGTCGACATAAGAAGCAAGGCATGCGTCGACACCCAGGAATTGTGTCGACACCTGAAGAAGGCTTGTGTCGACACACAGGACTTGTGTCGACACAAACTCAATACCATCTATCATCAACAGCTATACTGAGTCTGAAAGGCTTGTGCCGACACACAGGACTTGTGTCGACACACAGGACTTTTGTCGACACACACTTAATGACGTCTAGACATACACTCAATGTCGTCTATCAGCATTAGCTATGTCGAGACCTGGAGAAGGCTTGTGTCGACACCTGAAGAAGGCTTGTGTATGGATGTTGGTTATAACACTGGGATAACTTTAAAACGGGGCTGAATATACTCGATTTGAGGGCACAAAACGAGCTCTTATATGTTCACCCAGTTTACTAGTGGATAGATGTTGGTTATATTGGAAATAATGTACCATATTTGGAGAAGCCTCCCCTTACTCAATAATATACATCAATTTGTATTTGATGGGATGTTTAAGTTCCAATGTGCATGTTTAGAAATACAGGAAAATTTTTAAGTACGAGTGCCGACACTTGTAAGGAATTATGTTGACTCTTGAAGCAGGAGCTGTGTCGACACCCAAGAGTTATGTCGACATAAGAAGCAAGGCATGCGTCGACACCCAGGAATTGTGTCGATACCTGAAGAAGGCTTGTGTCGACACACAGGACTTGTGTCGACACACACTCAATACCATCTATCATCAACAGCTGTACTGAGTCTGAAAGGCTTGTGTCGACACACAGGACTTGTGTCGATACACAGGACTTTTGTCGACACACACTCAATGACGTCTGGACATACACTCAACGTCGTCTATCAGCATTAGCTATGTCGAGACCTGGAGAAGTTGTGTCAACACACAAGACTTGTGTCGACACACACTAAACGACATCTGTACAAACACTCAACACCATCTATCTGTATCAGCTATGTCGAGACCAGGAGCAGTTGTGCCGACACACAGGACTTGTGTCGACACATACAACAGAAGCTGGGTCGAGAAGCAGAAGAATGACTGTGTCGACACATTGAGTGTTGTGTTGACATCATCAAGACTTGTGTCGACACTTAGTCTATTTGTGTCGACACATGTGAAGTAGTTTGCTGAGTGTCTCTTGCTGAGATATAAAGTCATTGCAGAATCAACTGTCATGGCTTTAGACTTGACAGCTGTCATAAAAAACAAGTCTGACACCTTTGTCAGAACTGTCAGAAGGTTGTTACAACCGGCATGTTTAGAAATACAGGAAAATTTCTAAGTACAAGTGCCGACACTTGTAAGGAATTATGTTGACTCTTGAAGCAGGAGCTGTGTCGACACCCAAGAGTTATGTCGACATAAGAAGCAAGGCATGCGTCGACACCCAGGAATTGTGTCGACACCTGAAGAAGGCTTGTGTTGACACACAGGACTTGTGTCGACACACACTCAATACCATCTATCATCAACAGCTGTACTGAGTCTGAAAGGCTTGTGTCGACACACAGGACTTGTGTCGACACACAGGACTTTTGTCGACACACACTCAATGACGTCTGGACATACACTCAATGTCGTCTATCAGCATTAGCTATGTCGAGACCTGGAGAAGGCTTGTGTCGACACCTGAAGAAGGCTTGTGTATGGATGTTGGTTATAACACTGGGATAACTTTAATACGGGGCTGAATATACTCGATTTGAGGGCACAAAACGAGCTCTTACATGTTCACCCAGTTTACTAGTGGATGGATGTTGGTTATATTGGAAACTATGTACCATATTTGGAGAAGCCTACCCTTACTCAATAATATACATCAATTTGTATTTGATGGGATGTTTAAGTTCCAATGTGCATGTTTAGAAATACAGGAAAATTTCTAAGTACAAGTGCCGACACTTGTAAGGAATTATGTTGACTCTTGAAGCAGGAGCTGTGTCGACACCCAAGAGTTATGTCGACGTAAGAAGCAAGGCATGCGTCGATACCCAGGAATTGTGTCGACACCTGAAGAAGGCTTGTGTCGACACACAGGACTTGTGTCGACACACACTCAATACCATCTATCATCAACAGCTGTACTGAGTCTGAAAGGCTTGTGTCGACACACAGGACTTTTCATGGCTGTAGACTTGACAGCTGTCATAAAAAACAAGTCTGACACCTTTGTCAGAACTATCAGAAGGTTGTTACAACCGGATCAGCCGGTAATCATTGAAAAACTCTATAAAAAGGACTGATCCGTGACAACAAAAGAGAGAAATTGTGTCGACACCTGAAGAAGGCTTGTGTTGACACACAGGACTTGTGTCGACACACACTCAATACGATCTATCATCAACATCTGTACTGAGTCTGAAAGGCTTGTGTCGACACACAGGACTTGTGTCGACACACAGGACTTGTGTCGACACACAGGACTTTTGTCGACACACACTCAATGACGTCTGGACATACACTCAACGTCGTCTATCAGCATTAGCTATGTCGAGACCTGGAGAAGGCTTGTGTCGACACCTGAAAAAGGCTTGTGTATGGATGTTGGTTATAACACTGGGATAACTTTAAAACGGGGCTGAATATACTCGATTTGAGGGCACAAAACGAGCTCTTACATGTTCACACAGTTTACTAGTGGATGGATGTTGGTTATATTGGAAACTATGTACCATATTTGGAGAAGCCTCCCCTTACTCAATAATATACATCAATTTGTATTTGATGGGATGTTTAAGTTCCAATGTGCATGTTTAGAAATACAGGAAAATTTCTAAGTACAAGTGCCGACACTTGTAAGGAATTATGTTGACTCTTGAAGCAGGAGCTGTGTCGACACCCAAGAGTTATGTCGACAAAAGAAGCAAGGCATGCGTCGACACCCAGGAATTGTGTCGACACCTGAAGAAGGCTTGTGTTGACACACAGGACTTGTGTCGACACACACTCAATACCATCTATCATCAACAGCTGTACTGAGTCTGAAAGGCTTGTGTCGACACACAGGACTTGTGTCGACACACTGGACTTTTGTCGACACACACTCAATGACGTCTGGACATACACTCAACGTCGTCTATCAGCATTAGCTATGTCGAGACCTGGAGAAGGCTTGTGTCGACACCTGAAGAAGACTTGTGTATGGATGTTGGTTATAATACTGGGATAACTTTAAAACGGGGCTGAATATACTCGATTTGAGGGCACAAAACGAGCTCTTACATGTTCACCCAGTTTACTAGTGGATGGATGTTGGTTATATTGGAAACTATGTACCATATTTGGAGAAGCCTACCCTTACTCAATAATATACATCAATTTGTATTTGATTGGATGTTTAAGTTCCAATGTGCATGTTTAGAAATACAGGAAAATTTCTAAGTACAAGTGCCGACACTTGTAAGGAATTATGTTGACTCTTGAAGCAGGAGCTGTGTCGACACCCAAGAGTTATGTCGACATAAGTAGCAAGACATGCGTCGATACCCAGGAATTGTGTCGACACCTGAAGAAGGCTTGTGTCGACACACAGGACTTGTGTCGACACACACTCAATACCATCTATCATCAACAGCTGTACTGAGTCTGAAAGGCTTGTGTCGACACACAGGACTTGTCATGGCTGTTGACATGACAGCTGTCATAAAAAACAAGTCTGACACCTTTGTCAGAACTATCAGAAGGTTGTTACAACCGGATCAGCCGGTAATCATTGAAAAACTCTATATAAAGGACTGATCCGTGACAACAAAAGAGAGAAATTGTGTCAACACCTGAAGAAGGCTTGTGTTGACACACAGGACTTGTGTCGACACACACTCAATACCATCTATCATCAACAGCTGTACTGAGTCTGAAAGGCTTGTGTCGACACACAGGACTTGTGTTGACACACAGGACTTTTGTCGACACACACTCAATGACGTCTGGACATACACTCAACGTCGTCTATCAGCATTAGCTATGTCGAGACCTGGAGAAGGCTTGTGTCGACACCTGAAGAAGGCTTGTGTATGGATGTTGGTTATAACACTGGGATAACTTTAAAACGGGGCTGAATATACTCGATTTGAGGGCACAAAACGAGCTCTTACATGTTCACACAGTTTACTAGTGGATGGATGTTGGTTATATTAGAAACTATGTACCATATTTGGAGAAGCCTCCCCTTACTCAATAATATACATCAATTTGTATTTGATGGGATGTTTAAGTTCCAATGTGCATGTTTAGAAATACAGGAAAATTTCTAAGTACAAGTGCCGACACTTGTAAGGAATTATGTTGACTCTTGAAGCAGGAGCTGTGTCGACACCCACGAGTTATGTCGACAAAAGAAGCAAGGCATGCGTCGACACCCAGGAATTGTGTCGACACCTGAAGAAGGCTTGTGTCGACACACAGGACTTGTGTCGACACACGCTCAATACCATCTATCATCAACAGCTGTACTGAGTCTGAAAGGCTTGTGTCGACACACAGGACTTGTGTCGACACACAGGACTTTTGTCGACACACACTCAATGACGTCTGGACATACACTCAACGTCGTCTATCAGCATTAGCTATGTCGAGACCTGGAGAAGTTGTGTCGACACACAAGACTTGTGTCGACACACACTAAACGACATCTGTACAAACACTCAACACTATCTATCTGTATCAGCTATGTCGAGACCAGGAGCAGTTGTGCCGACACACAGGACTTGTGTCGACACATACAACAGAAGCTGGGTCGAGAAGCAGAAGAATGACTGTGTCGACACATTGAGTGTTGTGTTGACATCATCAAGACTTGTGTCGACACTTAGTCTATTTGTGTCGACACATGTAAAGTAGTTTGCTGAGTGTCTCTTGCTGAGATATAAAGTCATTGCAGAATCAACTGTCATGGCTGTAGACTTGATAGCTATCATAAAAAACAAGTCTGACACCTTTGTCAGAACTGTCAGAAGGTTGTTATAACCGGATCAGCCGGTAATCATTGAAAAACTCTATATAAAGGACTGATCCGTGACAACAAAAGAGAGAAATTTTAGCAATTACACAGGAACATACCAACATAGATCCAGAGAGAGAACTCACAACAAGAAAGGGGGGAACACTTAAAGAAGTCAGATCCTTAACAGTCTGCAAGAAAGATTCAGATCTAATTCTGAATTTAAGAAGGGACCTGTCTGAAGATCAACTTCTACACCAAGTCAGGATAAACCTCATTTTGTTCAATCAAGAAGCTTTGAAAAAGCTAAGTCAGGTTGGATCTGAAGTATACAATTTATTCAAGAACTGATCAAGAAGCTCACACCAATTGAGAGTTATTTATGGGTGAAATTTTTTGAACAACTAAATCTTCTTTTTCCTTGTAAGATCTTTTATAGATCTGAGTTGTAAGCCTGTATTTATAAAGGCTGAGGTAGGGCTGAGAGCCTGAGGTGTAGGACTTGTGAAAGTTTGAGTTGTATGCCTGGTGATAAAGGCTGAGGTAGGGATGTTGCCTGAGGTAGGGTTCTTGGGAAGAATTTGAGGTAGGACTTGTATAAGTCTGAGCTGTATGAACCTATAGGGTTCTGAGTTGTAAGATCTGTGGATCTGAGATAGTGGAAGGAAGTTGGGCTGAATCCAGTTCTCTACTGGATAGGCGAAGGGGGAAAGTGGATGTACCCATACTTAGGGAACCACTATAAATCTGGTGTACTATGTTGTGCTGTGTATGTTATGCAGTGTATAATATATTCTATGCTGTGATAGATCTAGTTACTTGCCTAAATTTTTTAAAGGAAATTAGAACCTATTCACCCCCCCCCCCCCTCTAGGTGTATAGACTCTTGAAATCAAGTCTTTCAAGTGGTATCGGAGGGAGGTTACTCAAAGTTAGACCTAACAGTCTGAGTGAATCTCCAAGGCAATTAACAGATAACAAGAATTGGTTCAAATGAGAATCAGAAGGAATTTGGATCCATAAAACTGCCCATCTACAGGAAAGAAAGTTTTAGGATATGGAAGGAAAGGGTCAGGTTGTTAATGCAAGCATCTGATCCAAGAATCTACATTACAGTACAAGAAGGTCCATTCATTCCAATGAAGGTATCAGCTCTTGATGCAAATCTACAAACCCCAAAGAGCTTTTCTGAATTGACTAAGGATGAGATTATCCTAGTAACATTAGAAAAGAGAGCACAAAATATTATTGTGAGTGTTATAGATGATGCCACATTTCAGAACTTGGTACATTGCAATACCTCTAAGGAGATGTGGGACACCTTGATTGTCTACATGGAGGGAACTGAAGAAGTTAGAGAGGATATGAAATCTATGCTGAATCAAGAATATGAAAGCTTTAGACAAGCCATGTCTGACAGTATAATAGAATGTTACAAGAAGTTCTTCAGAATAGTAAATTAGTTGATGACCTATGGAAGAGTCTTCAGCACATATGAACTGAATGACAAGTTTCTCAGGTCCCTAACCAAGGACTGGGATACAAAGATATGTGCCATCAGAGATGTAGGCAGGCTTATTGATACACCTCCACCCACATTATTTGGAAAGCTGCTATCTTATGAAATGCAGCTCACAGCTAGAAAGGAGGAAGAGAAAAGCAACAGGTCTAAGTATAAAGATAAGTCAGTAGCCTTCAAGGCCGAAGGCACAAAAAAGGGTAGGAGAAAGTCTCCTTCTCTACCCAGAAGAAGTGCTGAGGCAGAATCAGAGAACCCTGACATCAGCACATCAGATAGCCACACCTATGATGAGGACTTTGCTGCCTTTTCAAGGCAGTTTCAGAGGTTTATGAAAAAGAAGAAATGGAGAACTAAGCCTTCAACATCCTTTTCTAAGGATGATTATTACAAGAAGTAGAAGACTTCCAAGAAGGATAGGTATGCCTCAAATCATAGTAAACAAACTAATTCTAAGATTGTTTGTTATTGCTGCAACAGGGCTGGACATGTCATAGCTGACTGTCCTGACCAGAGGAAGGAGTCTAAGGACAAGAAGAAGCATCAATTAAAAGGCAAGAAGGAGAAATCCTTTGTTGCTAAAAACCAGAAGAGTTGGACATACTCTTCATCTTCAGAATCTTGAGAAGAAGATGATGCAGAAGCATATGTTAGGCTATTCTCTATCGAAGAGGATTCTAGGGAATCAGAATTCTTACAAATGCTGGACTCCATAAATAGAGTTGAAGACTATTGCTGTAAAGGCTTGATGGCTCTAGCAGAAGATGATCAGTGCCAGGATCATCCTGCTCTAAGTAAGGTATACAATTCTCCCTCAGCTTCTGATTACTATACTGGATCAGAATAAGAAGCATCTGATTCAAGAGGTGTGGATTGTTCTGAATCTGAGGGGGATGTACATCAAATCATTGATGAGTATGGTGGTTTGTTGCAAGCTATGAAGAGGAGCAAATTCCTTTTAAAGAAGAAGGCCAAGGAAATTGAATCTCTTAAGCAGGCTGCATAAGATTCATCAAAGATGTTGGATTTGAAATTGAATGATGTTGCCAAACTTAAAAACATAACTGTTATTCAGATTGGAACAATCTCCTTCAAGGAAAATCACATCAAGAATCTGGAGGCAAAACTTCTGAAAGAAAAGGAGTTAGTGGCTAAATTCTTTAAGCCAAACTCTGTCTTGCACTTAATAGACAATTTCATTTCTCAAAAAGTAAAGAAAGGTCTAGGCTTTAAGGGAAGAACAAGGGACACCAATTCTCATAGAAAAGGCAAAACCCCAGTTCAGCCACTAGCCTCAAAGCCCGCTATCTTCTTCAGGAAAGTGATGCAACCTACAAAACGGTATGATCATGATATTACTCATGGTCATTGTGAGTATGGAGGTCTCGTTGGCAAGGGTGTATATGCCAATAGACCACTCTATAAGCAAACACATCAGGTTCTTTAGGAATCCTTGGTGTTTGCTGCTCGAGCACCTACACTTAAAAGGACTGATGGCAACCAAGTTGTGAAGTTTGTACCTAAGTGAAGGTACAACTGATTTGAGTGTTTGTGTTGTGGCAAGGTGGGACACTTTGTCATGGATTGTTGGTTCAACACAAGTGTTAAAAAGAAGAATAGCTTACCTGTCAGAAAAGCTACAGGAAAGCATGATAGATTTCAAACTTACAAGAACCTAGGACCCAATAAAAATTTTTGTTCTAAGGATAGGTAAATCTTTATTTGATGCAGGTGAATCTAAGTGGCCATACCTCTATATTGTACTTGGATAGTGGATGTTCCAGGCACATGAATGGAACAAGACGAATGTTGATGGACTATGCACCCATAGAGAATCAACCCAAAGTAATCTTTGATGGATCTGAAAAAGGAATCATCAAAGGATTTTGTAACATTTCTAGTAATTCTATTACTATCACTCAAGTGGCTTATGTGAATGGTCTGAAACATAACCATATTAGCATAAGTCAGCTTAGTGATCTAGGTTATGAAATCTCTTTCCTCAAAGGAGAGGGCCAAATAAGAAGGTCAAGTGATCAAGAGATCATTCTGACTGGCACTAGGAAAGGGAATGTATATTTTCTTTACCTTGATTGTGAGTATAACATCTCACCCATTTGTCTAGTTGCAGGTGAGAAAGCATCACAGTATGTCCAATGGCACAAGAGGCTGGCTCATCTGAACTATAAGTCAATAGGACAGCTATTTAGTATGGGGTTTGTGAGAAATGGTCCTCAAGTCAAGTGCATTAAAGAGGTTGTTTGTTCAGCTTGCAAAAAGGGCAAACAGACAAAGTCCTCTTTCCAAGTACTTGATACCAAAGATTCTATGAGATGTCTATATCTCTTGCATATGGATTTTTGTGGTCCTATGCGAGTTCATAGTATAGGTAGGAAAGTATACACATTAGTTATTGTGGATGACTATTCTAGATTCATATGGGTTTTCTTCTTGAGGAAGAAATCTGAAACCCCTACTGTCTTCCAAACTTTTGTTAGACAAATTTAGAATGAATTTAACAATTCAATGTTCAATATAGGAAGTGACCATGGAACTGAATTTCAATCTGAGTGTATGACAAAGTTCTGTGAAGAACTTGGGATTCATCAGGAGTTCTCCTTACCTAGAACTCCCCAGCAAAATGGAGTTGCTGAAATAAAAAATTCGACTCTAATTTAGGCAAGTAGAACACTACTTAGTGACACTACTCTCCCTTAGTACTTCTGGTCTTAGGCAGTAAATATTGCATGTCATATACTCAATAGAGCTTCCATCAATAAGAAACGTAAGATGAATCCCTATGAGATTTTGAAAGGCAGAAAACCAAACATTTCCTACTTCAGAATCTTTGGTAACAAGTGTTATGTCCTAGTAAATGGTAAGCACTACCAAACTAAGTTTTCTGCCAAATCCCTAGAAGGATATTTGTTGGGTACAATAATAATAGTAGGGCGTACAGGATCTATAACTTGACTACACAAGTTGTAGACGAATCCATCCATGTTGTATTTGATGAGTCTAAGTTGATTAACAGTGAATTGTCTAGCTCTTTAGGTAGTTCTACAAGTTTAAAGGACAGCCTAGACAAGCTAACTATTAATGAAGAAGCACCTGCTAGGCTGGATGAAGAAAAGGATGCATGTTATCCATGGTGAGAACAAGATTCACTGGATGAAGAAGAAAATAGTAAGGTGCATCAGGATGAGGAAAATGAAGAAGGCCAAGAGGTTGGAAGATTTCCTACAGTAAGAGGACACTTGAAGGATCATCCAGCTCACAAAATCATTGGTGATGCAAGTCAAGGTGTTCTAACTAGGATAAAGAGCATGAACACAGTTTTATGTTCAATTTTTCTATCACAGATAGAACCTATGAAGTTTAAAGAAGCCATGCTAGACATAAACTAGATTGATGACATGCAGGAAGAGCTGAATTAATTCAAAAGATGTAAAGTCTGGGAACTAGTTCCTAAACCAAAGGATCATAATGTTATAGGAACCAAGTGGATCTACAGAAATAAACTTTATGAGAATGGCACCATAATCAAGAATAAAGCCAGGCTGGTAGCAAAAGACTACAGACAAGAAGAAGGGATTGACTTTGATCAAACCTTTTCCCTAATGGCAAGGCTGGAAGCTATAAGGTTGTTCTTGGCCTATGCTGCCTATCAAGGTTTCAAGGTATATCAGATGGATATAAAGTCAGTATTTCTGAATGGTGACTTAAAAGAGGAAGTCTATGTTGAATAACCCTCAGGTATTGAGGACTCTCACTATCATAACTATGTATATAGGCTTAGGAAAGCCCTATATGGTTTGAAACAAGCCCCTCGGGCTTGGTATGAAACCTTGTCTGCTTTTCTTATTGAGAATAAATTCTCTAGAGGAAAGATAGACAAAACTATATTCTTTAGGGAATCTAAAGGAAAGATCATCCTAGTCTAAATATATGTTAATGGCATTATCTCTGGATCTACTAAAAACAACCTTTGTAGAAAGTTTGCCAAACTTATGCAAGGGAAGTTTGAAATGAGCAGTATGGGTGAGCTGAAGTTCTTCTTTGGACATCAAGTTAGACAGACTGATGACGGATTGTACATATCTCAGTCTAAGTTCACCAAGGAGTTGATTAATAAGTATGGAATGGACTCAGCCTACACCAAGAAAACTCCAATGGGAACAAGTATGCTTATAGGCAAAGATGAGGCAGGGAAACCTGTTGATGAGTCTTTGTATAGAGGGATAATTGGCTCTCTACTCTACTTGACTGCTAGTAGACCTGACATCATGTATGCAACATGTGTCTGTACTAGGTACCAAGCATGCCTAAAGGAATCTCATTACACTGCTGTCAAGAAAATTTTGAGATATCTTAAGGGCGCAACTAATCCAGGTCTTTTGTACCCTAAGAATAGAGATTTCTTACTAACAGGCTTCTTCGATGCAGACTGTGCAGGATGCAAAGAAGACAAGAAAAGTACCACAGGAACTTGTCAATTCCTAGGTTGAAGTCTCGTGTCATGGAGCAGCATGAAGCAAACAAGTGTAGCTATCTCAACTGCAGAATCAGAATATATAGCTGCAGGAAGCTGTGCACAGTTGATGTGGATAAAGCATCAACTTGAAGACTATGACATCAAGGTAAGTAGAATTCCACTATTTTGTGATTCTACTAGTGTTATTTCTATTGCTAATAACCATGTTTCACAAAGTAGAACTAAGCATATAGAAATTAAGTATCATTTCATCACAGAATATGTGGAGAAGGAAGATATTAGTCTAGAATTTATGAACACAAATAATCAAATTACAGATATTTTTACAAAACATCTGGATGAAATTAAATTAAATTATTTTAAAATTGAATTAGGTATGTTGAACCTAGACTAGGTCAGCACAAGCTTTCCTAAGTAGAATATGTAAGCACTAAATTTCTCAAGAAATTTGGGTAAGTAAGAAAGTTTGGGTCGACACAAGCAAATTGTGTCGACACTCTCAGTATGTTGTGTCAACACAGAAATAGTATTTGTGTCGACACAAGAATTGGTGTCGACACACTTTATCGAGACTTAACTAGCCCGTGTCGATAATTACACTAGTATGTCGACACATAGGCGTGTCGACTAAAAATAGGTTTTGTCGAGATCCAAGTCTTTTATGTCAACACATGTAAAATTTTGTCGACTAGTATTATTACTAAGTAAGGCGTGTCTTTTTGACCTACCCTATACCAGTACACTATAAATAGAAGACGACAAAATCTGGTCAACTATGCCTTCAGAATTCTTGACTCTAGGCCTTATGTCGACATTGATATTCTCTTCTTTTCTGTTCTTTCTCTCTCTTTCTCTTGCCAATGGCGCCACACCAGGACGACAAGGTGAATGAAGGATACGAGCTAGTTTGCGGGGGATTCGAGACAGCTTCACAGGACATCAATGGTGTGATTACCCTAATTTCAGAAAATGGCTTGGAGTTTTTGGTCTCTGAACCTACAAGAATTTGGAAGAAGGAAGTCCTTGAATTCTACTCGTCTGCAAATGTGGATTATGAGGGAAAAAAGATGAAAGCCATAGTTCAGGATTCAAGGGTAAAACTAACACTTAAGACGATCAGGAAATCTCTCAAACTTCCCAAAGTTAAGGATGATGATGAAATAGTTCCATCCATGAAAAAAGATGCACTAAGTTGGTGCGGGCTAAACCCTAACACCAAAGTTGGATCATCAATTACCAGAAAGGGGATGAATTCCCAAGGTAAGTTTCTTTCTGAAATCGAAGGCAAGGTAATTCTGTGCAAGACCGGTGGACATGACAGAATATCTGCCTACATGTTAAACCTAATGAACAGAGTCATATTCACTATAAAAACAGACTGGTCATCAGTGGTGTTTGACAAGATTCTAGAAGGAATAAAGAAGCCAAATCTGGGAAGGATACTAAGCTTATGTCTAGCTTCAACAATACCAGATGTTATTAACCAACTTCCAGGATCCAAGATCAACCATATGAGGAGGATGGACATGAGAATTCTATCCATATAGGATAAAGTATTGACCAAAGAGGTTTCTACTCCACATAAACAGGTCAAGAAGGATACGAAGAAGAAAGAAATTATTCAACAATAGGAATCCTCCAGTGATTCTGAAGAAGAGGTAGTCTTCAGTTAAGATGCAGACCAATAACAAAAAGAAGCTCATGATCAAGTAGAGAGCAGTCAGCACCCAAAGCAACAGATATTCTCCACTCTTGGGGAGAACACCCTGAACAAATAGTACAAGACACTGAACTATCTGAGCTGTCTGCCAAAGGGGGAGGCATTGTTGTAGCTACTCTAGAGAGTGAGTATGCTTTTGATACAGTGATGTACATTGTATTAGACAAAAACAAAGAAGCACTGATCATTGCTGAGAAGGAAGCAAAAGATGTGCAGATGAAAGATACATCTCAAGATGAGCAAATACAGTAAGAGGTAACTATGGAAGAGTTGTTTCCTGATTTACCTGTAGCAAGGACTAAGGGGGAGCAGCAAATAGAAGAAAAGGAATTGCTAGGAACTGAGGGGGAGGAGCTATTGAATGTCCCTTCTAATAAGGAAACAGTTGATATAGAAAGCTCATCACAATCTTTTTATGATGAGGAAGCCTCCATGGCTAAAAAAAGAAAACTGGTTTCTCTGAGGAAAAGAAGTATAGGCTATAAGAAAGCCTTACAAAAAATCACTCCACCACCTGCTCAAGGCATGGATTTCAGTTCACTACTGATCCAACTACCAGTGAGTTGGATGAGCAAAGGCAGTCTTTGGAGAAATATGTGGATGAGTCAAATAAAGAACTGCAGATTCAGCTGGCTCAAGACATTTAATCCATCAGATTTGAAGTCAATCTTAATAAGAAAGAGATAACAGATTGCTTCCACAAGGGAGGTAATAATGTAGTATATTTGGCTAAGCAACAACAGCTGATAAAGACTGAAGTTGAGGACATTGCAACCAAGCAAGGATATATTTTATAAAATTAATTCAGGTCAAATGAAAATCTCAAGGACTCATATGAAAAAATTCTCAAAAAATTGGGAAGTATTTCTACAGATTTGAAAACAGAAGTATCCAAGCAAATACAAGCAGATCTAGCTGCTATCCATACAACCATTGAAGCTTCTCAAAAGACTATTTCTGATTACCTGACTAAATTCAAACCCTATTAACAAGAAGGTACAGAATATCTAGCTGATCAAGTAAGGTTCAAAAGAATAATTTGAGGGATCATATAGCTAGAGAAGTCATAAAGGGGGAGAGAATATTAGTCAAAGCCAGCTCTGATCATGCAAAATGGGTATCTAATACCATCAAAGCAACACTTGGACATCCACCCATATGTGAGGATGATAATACTGCTGAGTCTGGTGTTCAACCTGCCTACATTGAAGGGGATCAACCAGAGGTTGCACAGGTCATTTATCCTCCAGCTAATTTTGACAGAGTCCAGCAAGAAGTTTAGCAAATGTATAGACCTCCACAGGAGGTACAGAATATTATTATTGAAATGGTAGAAATGTCAGAGGCTATAGAGGAAGCTCAGAGGGAGGCACAACTTTCCAAGAAAAGGTTTAGAAAATAGGCAGAACTGAAGCCTTGTTTTGAGCAGTGGAGTCCTACCTCCAGGAACATTATTTTAACTTCCTGGAAAGCTGTGAAGGAAAAGACACATGATAGAGGAAAATAGTACTCTGAGCAAGAGTGGAACATGTATCAGACAAGGCAAGAGGCTATACTTCAGTATAGGAGGAATGTTAAAGCTGGGAAGTTACTTGCTGACTCTGTGTAGCCTTGCAAGTACTTTCAAAAGCCTTTTCACTATTTTGAAAGATAAAGGATCAAGGCTGAAGAACTGAAGAAGAAAGACCTGAAAGGAAAGAAACCAACTGATGATACTGAACCTAATGTGCAGGCTAAAATTAGATCTGGAAAAGGAATAGTAATAAAGCAGCCTAGTCTATCTTAGGATAAATAGGCTAATATGTAGAACAATGTAATCTTCTTATTTTTGTTCTTTAAAGAAACATGTGAACCTAGACAATTTTCTTATTAATGAATGGCATCATTTTTCAGTATTGAGTTTAGCTATTATCTATGCTTATATATTACCCTATAGTGAAATGTATGAACATCTATTTTTCTTTTGATTTATTATGTGTGGTGTTTATCTTTGACTAAGAGTTATGACTTCTCCAAATAGGGGGAGATTGTTGGGTACACTGGAAACTATGTACCAGATTTGGAGAAGCCTCCCCTTACTCAATAATATACATCAATTTGTATTTGATGGGATGTTTAAGTTCCAATGTGCAGGTTAAGAAATACAGGAAAATTTCTAAGTACAAGTATCGACACTTGTAAGGAATTGTGTCGACACTTGAAGTAGGAGCTGTGTCGACACCCAGGAGTTATGTAGACACCAGAAGCAAGGCATGTGTCGACACCCAAGAATTGTGTCAACACCTGAAGAAGGCTTATGTCGACACACAGGATTTGTGTCGACACAAACTTAATGCCATCTATCATCAACAGCTATACTGAGTCTGAAAGGCTTGTGTCAACACACAAGCCTTGTGTCGACACACACTCAACGACGTCTTGACATACACTCAACACTGTCTGTCAGTATCAGCTATGTCAAGACCAGGAGCAGTTGTGTCGACAAACAGGACTTGAGTCAACAGACACTCAACGACGTCTGGACATACACTCAACGCCATCTGTCTGCATCAGCTATGTCGAGACCAGGAGCAGTTATGTCGACATACAGGACTTATGTTGACACATACAACAGAAGTTGTGTCGAGAAGCAGAAGAATGACTGTGTCGACACATTGAGTACTGTGTCGACATCATCAAGACTTGTGTCAACACTTAGTCTATTTGTATCGAAATATGTGAAGTAGTTTGCTGAGTGTTTCCTGCTGAGATATAAAGTCATTGCAGAATCAACTGTCACGGCTGTAGACTTGACAGCTGTAATAAACAACAAGTCTGACACCTTTGTCAAAACTGTCAGAAGGTTGTTACAAACCGGATCAGCCGGTAATCTTTGAGAAACTCTATATAAAGGACTGATCCTTGACAACCAAAGAGAGAAATTTTAGCAATTACAGGGGAACAAACCAACAAAGATCCAGAGATAGAGAACTCAACAACAAGAAAGGGGGGAACCCTTAAAGAAGGCAGATCCTTAATAGTCTGCAAGAAAGATTCAGATCTAATTCTGAATCTAAGAAAGGAGCTGTCTGAAGATCAACTTCTACCCCAAGTCAGGATCAACCTCATTTTGTTCAATCAAGAAGCTTTGAAAAACCTAAGTCAGATTGGATCTGAAGTATACAGTTTATTTAAGAACTGATCAAGAAGCTCACACCAATTTAGAGTTATTTATGGGTGAAATTTCTGTACAACTAAATCTTCATTTTCCTTGTAAGATCTTTTATAGATCTGAGTTTTAAGCCTATGTTTATAAAGGCTGAGGTAGGGCTGAGAGCTTGAGGTGTAGGACTTGTGAAAGTCTGAGTCGTAAGCCTTGTGATAAAGGCTGAGGTAGGGCTGTTGCCTGAGGTTGGGTTCTTTGGAAGAATCTGAGGTAGGACCTGTATAAGTCTGAGCTGTAGGAACCTATCAGGTTCTTAGTTGTAAGATCTGTGGATCTGAGTAAGTGGAAGGAAGTTGGGCTGAATCCAGTTCTCTACTGGATAGGCGAAGGGGGAAAGTGGATGTACCCATACTTAGGGAACCACTATAAATCTGGTGTACTGTGCTGTGTATGCTATGCGGTGGATAGTATATTCTGTGGTGTGAAAGATCTAGTTACTTGCCTAAATTTATTAAAGGAAATTAGAACCTATTCACCCCCTATAGGTGTTTAGGCTCTTGAAATCAAGTCTTTCAATGGACAGCTCTGAGAGCTTTCCGAAATGGTATTGTGCGCGAAAATCTGACGATCTGATCAAAAGTTATGGCCGTTAGAAGTCCCTTGCATTTTGAAACTAAGTCACGTCTTTCTTTTTATTTCATGCCCGTCGCCTGCGCAGGATGTTAAGGCCTCGCGTCCGTTCTGTTTATTCCAAAAATTCCGCCTAGTTCGTGTGGGCGGTACCCTCGGGCACGCGTTCGTAGAGAGAGCCCGCTTGCCGGAGGTAAAAATGGGTGTTCATGCAGCCCATCTCCAAAAAATAGGTGCAACACGAGAACTTCCAAGGAGGTCACCCATCCCAGTACTACTCTCTCCCAAGCACGCTTAACTGCAGAGTTCTGATGGGATCCGGTGCTCCAGTGCTATTATGGTCGCAGACGTTGGAGTACTCCGACACCTTTTATATAAGCCAAGATACCCGATGCCAGATTTTCTAGATTACGGGCTCTGTTGCCATTCAGATTAAGCAATTTTGGAGACTTAAATTTTTACGCGCGGCAACGACCGGGTAGCCACGCTTCCGCCTCTATGCGGGATCCCAAAAATGGGGAATTGGTAGAGATTTTGCCGCCTGAGCGCACAGTTATGTCGCGGGCTTTACTGTATCCTTGGAAGTTTTTCTCGAAGCAATCTTTCGCTGGCATATCCATTTGGACGAAATTGATGAAATGAAAACACTGGGATAACTTTAAAATGGAGCTGAATATACGCGATTTGAGGGCACAAAACAAGCTCGTACATGTTCACCCAGTTTGCCAGTGGATGGACAGCTCCAAGAGCTTTCCGAAATGGTATTGTGCGCGAAAATATGACGGTCTGATCAAAAGTTATGGCCGTTTGAAGTGCCTTGCATTTTGAAACTATGTCACGTCTTTCTTTTGATTTCATGCTTATCTATTGCATAGGATGTTAATTTCACGCGTCCGTTCTGTTGATTCCAAAAATTTTGCCTAGTTCGCAAGGGCGGTAACCTCGTGCCCGCATTCGTAGAGAGAGCACGTTTGCTAGAGCAAAAAATGGGCGTTCATGCAGCCGAGCAGACCTCTTGGGAAGTTCTCATGTTGCACCTATTTTTTGGCGCTCGGCTACATGAATTGTTGAGTTCTGATGGGATCCAGTGCTCCAGTGCTGGTATGGTCGCATACGTGGGAATACTCCAGCATATTTTATTTAAGCCAAGATCCCTAACGCCCGATTTTCTTGATTGTGGGCTCCGTTGCCATTCAGATTAAGTAACTTTAGAGGCTCAAATTTTTACGCGCGACAACAGCCGAGTCGCCATGCCGCCGCCTCTATGCGGGATCCCCGAAATGGTGAAGTGGTAGTGGTTTTGTCGCCTGAGTGTGAAGCTATATCGCGGGCTTTACTGTATCCTTGGAAGTTTTTCTTGAAGCAATCTTTCACTAGCATATCCATTTGGAAGAAATTTACGAAATGAATACACTGGGATAACTTTAAAACTGAGCTGAATATATGCGATCTGAGGTTACAAAACTAGCTTGATAGATCTGAGACCTTTCCGAAATGGTATTGTGCCCGAAAATCAAACAGTCTGATAAAAAGTTATGGCAGTTTGAAGTTCCTTACATTTGGAAACTAAGTAACATGTTTCTTTTGATTTCATGTATATCTCCTGCGCAGGATATTAAGGCCACGCGTCCATTTTGTTGATTCCGAAAATTCCGTCCAGTCCACGTGGGCGGTACCCTCGGTACCGCGTTCGTAGAGTGAGCGCGTTCGACGGAGGAAAAAATGGGCTTTCATGCAGCCGAGCGACAAAAAATTTGTGCAACACAAGGACTTCCCAGGAGGTTACCCATCCCAATACTAATCTCGCACAAGCACGCTTAACTGCGGAGTTCTGATGGGATTCGGTTCTCTAGTGCTGGTATGGTCGCACACGTTGGAATACTCCGGCACATTTTATTTAAGCCAAGTTCCCCGACACCTGATTTTCTGGATTGCGGGCTCCGTTGCCATTCAGATTAAGAAATTTCGAAGGATCAAAATTTTACGTGCGGCAACGATCGGGTCGCCGCACCGCCGCCTCTACACGTGATTCCCGAAATGGGGAAGTGGTGGCGATTTTGGCGCCTGAGCGTGCAGTAAAGTCGTAGCCTTTACTGTATCCTGGAAAGTTTTTCCCGAAGCAAGCTTTCGGCCTACTCGCCAGTGGAAGAAATTGACAAAATGAAAACACTGGGATAACTTTAAAATGGAGTTGAATATACGCGATTTGTGGGACCAAAACGAGCTCGGACGGGTTCACCCTACTCACCAGTGGATGGACAGCTCTGACAGCTTTCCGAAATTGAATTGTGCGCGAAAATCGAACTGTCTGATCAAAAGTTATGGCCGTTTGAAGTGCCTTGCATTTGGAAACTATGTCACGCCTTTCTTTTTTATTTCCTTCCCGTCACCTGTACAGGATGTTAACGCCACGCGTCCATTCTGTTGGTTCCGAAAATTCCGCCCAGTCAGCATGGTCGGTACCCTCAGGCCCGCGTTCGTAGAGAGGCGCGTTCTCTAGAGGTAAAAATGGGTGTTCATGCAGCCGAGCGGAAAAAATTGGGTGCAACACGAGGACTTCCCAGGAGGTCACCCATCCCAGTTCTTCTCTCTCCCAAGCAAGCTTTACTGCGGAGTTCTGATGGGATCTGATTCTCTAGTGCTGGTATGGTCGCACACGTTGGAACACTCTAAAATATTTTTTTTAAACCAAGATCCCCGATGCCCGATTTTCTAGATTGCAGGCTCAAATTTTAGCGGCTCAAATTTTTACGCACGACAACAACTGGGTCACTGCACCGCCGCCTCTACGCGGGATCCCCGAAATGGGGAAGTGGTGGTGATTTTGCCGCCTGAGCGCGCAGTTATGTCGCGGCATTTACTGTATCATTAGAAGTTTTTCTCGAAGCAAGCTTTCGCTGGCATATCTATTAGGACAAAATTGACGAAATGAAAACACTTGGATAACTTTAAAATGGAGCTGAATATACACGATCTGAGGGCACAAAATGAGCTCGAACGGGTTCATCCCATTCGTCAGTGGATGGACACCTATGAGAGCTTTTTGAAATGGTATTGTGCGCGAAAATCAGATGTTCTGATGAAAAGTTATGGCATACTAAGTGCCTTTCATTTGGAAACAAAGTCACGTCGTTCTTTTGATATGTTGCCCGTCGCCTGCCCATGATATTAAGGCCACGCGTCTATTGTGTTTATTCCGAAAATTACGCCAAGTCTGTGTGGGTAGTACCCTCGGGCCCACATTCATAGAGAGAGTGCGTTCTCCGGAGGTAAAAATGGGCGTTCATGTAGCCGAGAGGTAAAAATTGGGTGCAACAAGAGGACTTCCCAGAAGGTCACCCATCCCAGTACAACCCTCGCCAAAGTACACTTAACTACGAAGTTCTGATGGGATCCGATGCTCTAGTGCTGGTAAGGTCATACACGTTGGAATACTCTGACACATTTTATTTAAGCCAAGATACCCGACGCCCGATTTTCTGGATTGCGGGCTCCATTGCCATTCAGATTAAGCAATTTTGGAGGCTCAAATTTTTACGTTCGGCAACGACCGGATCGCCGCGCCGCCGCCTCTATGTGGGATCCCCAAAATGGGGAAGTGGTGGAGATTTTGCCGCCTGACCGCACAGTTATGTCGCGGCCTTTACTGTATCCTTGGAAGTTTTTCCCGAAGCAAGCTTTCGCTGGAATATCCATTAGGATGAAATTGACGAAATAAAAACACTGGGATTACTTTAAGAAAGAGATGAATATACGCGATCTAAGGGCGCAAAATGAGCTTGAACGGGTTCACCCAGTTCGCCTGTGGATGAACAACTCCAAGAGCTTTCAGAAATGGTATTGTGCGCGAAAATCAGACGGTCAGATAAAAGTTATGGTCGTTTGAAGTGCCTTGCATTTGGAAACTAAGTCACGTCTTTCTTTTGATTTCATGTCCATCGCCTGCACAGGATGCTAAGTCCACGCGTCTGTTCTGTTGATTTCTAAAATTCCGCCCAGTCTTCGTAGGCGGTACCCTCGGCTCCACGTTCTTAGAGAGAGCGCGTTCGCCGGAGGTAAAAATTGGCGTTCATACAGTAAAGTGGCAAAAAATGGATGCAATACGAGGAATTACTAGGAGTTCATACATCCAAGTACTACTCTCGCCCAAGCACGCTTAACTACGAAGTTCTGATGGGATCTGGTGCTCTAGTGTTGGTATCGTCGCACACGTTGGAATACTTCAGCACATTTTATTTAAGACAAGATCCCTGATGCCCAATTTTCTGGATTGCGGGCTCCATTACCATTCAGATTAAGCTATTTTGGAATCTCAAATTTTAACGCACGAAACCGGCCGGGTTGCCGCGTCACCGCCTCTACGTGGGATCCCCGAAATGGGAAGTGGTTGCGATTTTTCCGCCTGAGCACGCAGTTATGTTGCGGGCTTTACTGTATCTTTAGATGTTTTTCCCGAAACAAGCTTTCGTTGGCAAATCCATTAGGACAAAATTGATGAAATGAAAATAGTGGGATAACTTTAAAACACAGCAGAATATAAGCAATATGAGGGCAAAAAATGAGCTCGAACGTGTTCACCTAGTTCGCCAGTGGATGGATAGCTCTGAGAGCTTTCCGAAATTGTATTGTACATGAAAATTAACGGTCTGATCAAAGGTTTTGGCCGTTTGAAGTGCCTTGCATTTGGAAACCAAGTCACGTCTTTCTTTTGATTTCCTTCCCGTCGCTTGTGCAAGATGTTAAGGCCACACTTCAGTTCTATTGATTCCAAATATTCTTCCCAGTCCGCGTGGGCGGTACCCTTGGGCCCGCATTCGTAGAGAGAGAGCGCTTGTCGGAGATAAAAATGGGTGTTCATGCAATCGAGCGGTAAAAAATGGGTGCAATACGAGGACTTCCCAGAAGGTCACACATCCAAGTACTACTCTTGCACAAGCACGCTTAACTACGGGATCCCCGAAATGGGGAGGGGTGGCGATTTTGCCGTCGGAGCGCGCAGTTATGTCGCGACCTTTACTGTATCATTGGAAGTTTTTCCCTAAGTAAACTTTCGCTAGCATATCCATTAGAATGAAATTGATGAAATGAAAATATTGGTATTACTTTAAAATGGAGCTGAATTTATGCAATCTGAGGGCAAAAAACTAGCTTGAACGTGTTCACCCAGTTTGATAGTGGATGGACAGCTCTGAGAGCTTTTTGAAATGGTATTGTTCGCGAAAATAAGACGGTCTTATCAAAATTTATGGTTGTTTGAAGTGCCTTTAATTTGGAAACTAACTCACATCTTTCTTTTGATTTCATGTCCGTCGCCTACGTAGGATGTGAAGGCCACACATACTTCTGTTGATTTTGAAAATTCCACCGAGTCTGCGTGGGTGGTACCCTCAGGCCCGCGTTCGTAGAGAGAGCGCATGCGCCGGAGGTAAAAATGGGCGTTCATGCAGCCGAACCGTAAAAAATGGGTGCAACACGAGGACTACCCAAAAGGTCACCCATCCTATATGTAAGACCCCATTTTTTTCTTTTAAACCACCGAGGTCTTATGCCTAGAACCGCCGCTTTGCGGTGACACCCACACACCCGGGTAGGTCGTCACTACAAAACGTCGATCCTGTAGGCCATACCGATCACAGAAGAGTAGAATAAAAAAAAAGTACATGAGTAAAAAGAAACTCAATACTAGTCCACCAGAATCACATAGGGAGAGTCCACAGAAATGATAAAGCAAAATCTATAATATCTACTAATGATCGGGACCAGAAGCAAAGTGGGTGCACCGACCTCTAGGGCTGCATCTCCTAGTTCGGCTCCACGCTCCCCTAAAATGATTTGGTTATTAACCAATTCCCGATCCCTTTTAATATTATATTGGATCTAACTCTAGTGTATATTAACTCTCGTTCTCTCCACAGGAAAGACGACATTTCATCGATCCCGAGCACCACCTAACACTAGCCAACCCAACATTCCCCTCATAATGAATCTTAATGAAGCTAACTTTTTCATCTTACCAAATCAGCATACATTACTCCCCACTTCCTATGACCTTCCACCATGTTATCACAATTTCTGCAGTTTTACTAAATGCAGACCAACCTAAGCTATATGATGTTCATGATAGGAGGTACTCCAAATTTTCATCCAAATGCCCTAAGATAATTATGGTGGTTCTGTCATGACAAATTTAGCCTAAATACAAAAACTTGTAATTTTCCTAATTAATTTAACATTTATTAGATTTTCCCAAAAGTTAGGTCATGGGTAATTTTGAACCTGAAGTACTTGATTTCCTTAAGTTATGGTAATCCAAAAATTATGATCACTATATGATGCCAAAATAACAGAGAATACCAAGTTTCACAAACTTTCATAAAATTATTAGCCCCTAGATAATTAATTCAATATAATTCAAATAATTAGAGTTAATGAAGGGAGTACCATAAATTATAGTCCAAAAATTATATAGAAATTACTAGAGCCTTATAATGATCATAAAATACTACTAACTAAGTTATATGAAATTCCAAGATTAGCAAGCCATGAATAAAAATACTTCAAATAATTTCATTAAAGTGCACTTTGTGAAGAAACATTCTTATAAACTCATCCAAATGATATGTGATAAATTTTCTAGACTTCAATATCCCCTAAAAAGTTCTCTGGCCAAGTAACATAATTTTCCAGCAAGATATAATTTTAATTATCTATTTATCAAAGTATGGTGTACTAGTTCACTTAACACATGAAGTACTAAGAGGAAATTCCCAATTGATCCAAATAACTAATTTGTGGTTCTAAATGATATTTAATTAACCATACCAGAGTTTCATCTTACTCAATGAAAAATGAAAAATTTCTTGAAGTTAGGAACACTGAAAAATGTGTACCATATTTGGAGAAGCCTCATCTTACTCAATGATATACATCGATTTGTATTTGATGTATGTTTGAGTTTCATTGTGCAGGTATAAGGTTTGTAAAGAAATTTTTTGAAGTACAAGTGTCGACACCAGAAGCAAAGTTGTGTCGACACCCAGAAGTTGTGTCGACACTAGAAGCAAATCTGTGTCGACAACCAGGAATTATGTCGACACCCAAAATTGTGTCGACACATAAGGTAGGAATTGTGTCGACGCCTATAGCAGAAGCTGTGTCGACACCAAGGAGTAATGTCGACACCAGAAGAAAAGCTCGTGTCGACACTCAGGAATTGTGTCGACACCTGAAGAACGTTTGTGTCGACAGCTAGACACACACTCAACGCCATCTTACAATAACAGATATTCTGAGTCAGAAGGCTTGTATCGACACACAGGACTTGTGTCGACACACACTCAATGACAGTTATACACACACTCAACGCCACTTGTCTATAGCAGCTAAGTCAAGACCAGAAGAAGTTCTGTCGACACACAGGACTTGTGTCGACACACACACTCAATGGTGGCTAGAAATACACTCAACGCCATCTGTTTGCTGCAGTTATGTCGAGACCAAGAGAAGTTGTGTCGACACAAAGGACTTGTGTCGACACATACAAAGAGAAGAAGTGTCGAGTAGCAGAAGAATGACTATGTCAACACCTGGAGTGTTATGTCGACTTCATCAAGACTTGTGTCGACACTTAGTCTATTTGTGTCAATACATATGAAGCAGATTGCTGAGTTGATCGTGCTGAGTTGTTATGTCTCTAAGGAATCAGCTGTCATTACCAACAGGTCTGAAACCTTTGTTGGAACTGTTAGAAGGTTGTCACAAACTGGATCAGCCGGTAACCAGGAGAAATCTCCATATAAAGGACTGATCCGTGACAACTTAAGAACAACAGAACAGATACAGAGAAAAAAGTGAATCATCAGAAGGAAGAATTTCACAACAAGTAAAGGGGTGACCCTTAAGAAGGCAGATTCTGAATAGTCTGCAGAGAAGATTCAGATCTTATTCTGAAGTCAAGGAAGGAGCTGACAGGAGATCAACTTGTACATCAAGAAGAGTTCAACCTTATTTTGTTCTATCAAGAAGCTTTGAAATAGCTAAGTCAGGTTTGATCTGAAGTGTCAGTTCATTCAAGAACTGATCAAGAAGCACTCACCTATAGAGTGATCTATCTGGTTATATTCCTTAATCACTAAAATACTCAATTACTTGTAGGATCTTTTGTTAGATCTGAGTTGTAAGCCTGTAATTATAAAGGCTGAGGTAGGGCTGAGTGCCTGAGGTGTAGGACTATTGATAGTCTGAGTTGTAAGCCTTGTTATAAAGGATGGGGTAGGGTTGTGGCCTGAGCTAGGATTCTTGGGAAGAATCTGAGGTAGGACTTGTATAAGTCTGAGGTGTAGGAACCATCTGGTTCTGAGTTATAAGATCTATGGATCTGAGCTAATGGAAGGAAGTTATGCTGAATCCAGTTCTCTATTGGATATGCGAAGGGGGAAAGTGGATGTACCCATACCTTGGGGAACCACTATAAATCTGGTGTATGGTTTACTGTGTTTGCTGTGCTATGATTGTATGTTCTTTGTTGTGATAAGAACCTGTTAAATTGTCTAAAATTCATAAAGATAATTAGAACCTATTCACGCCCCCCCCCCTTAGGTGTTTAGGCTCATGAAATATGTCTTTCAAGTGGTATCAGAGGAAGGTTGCTCAAAGATTGACTTAACAGTCTTAGTGAATCTCCTATGTAATTAACAAATTTCAAGAATGGGTTGAAGTGATAATCAAAAATAACTTGGATCTATGAAACTGCCTATCTGCAGGAAGAAATGTTTTGGCATATATAATGAAAGGGTCTGATTGTTTATTGAAGCTTCTGATCCAAGAATTTATATCACTATACAGGAAGGACCCTTCATTCCAATGAAGGTATCAACACTGGATGCAGATGTGAAAACCCCAAAGAACTATTCTGAGATGACAAAGGATGAAATCATCCTGGCAACTCTAGACAAAAGGGCACAAAATATCATTGTAAGTGCCATAGATGATGCCACCTTTCAGAATCTGGTGCACTGAAAAACCTTCAAGGAAATGTGGGACACCCTTATTGTCTACATGGAGGGAACAGAAGAAGTTAGAGAAGACATAAAATCCATGCTGAATCAGGAGTATGAGAGCTTTAGACAAGTCAAGAATGACAAGATAACTGAATGCTACAAGAAATTCTTTAGGATTGTAAATGAGCTGATGATTTATGGAAGAGTCTTCAGCACTTTTGAACTGAATGACAAGTTTCTGAGATCTCTGACAAATGATTGGAACACCAAGATTTGTGCCATCAGAGAGGTGGCAAGGCTGGCAGATACACCTCCTCCCACACTGTTTGGAAAGCTGCTTTCATATGAAATGCAGCTTACAGCTAGGAAGGAGGAAGAGAAGAGCACCAGATCTGAACACAAGAAAAATTCAGTTGCCTTCAAGGCTGAAGGCACAAGAAAGGGAAGGAGAAAATCTCCTTCTCCTCCCAGAAAGAGTGCTGAGGCAGAAAAAGGAATTCCTGACAACACCTCATAAGACAGCCACACCTTTGATGAGGATTTTGCAGCCTTCACAAGGAAGTTCCAAAGATTCATGAAGAAGAAGAAGTGGAGAACCAGACCTTCGACATCATTTTCCAAGGATGAGTACTACAAGAAAAAGAAGACTCCCAAGGAGGACAGGTATGCTTCTAAACCTAGTAAACAATCTAATTCTAAGATTATATTCTATTATTGCAACAGGCAAGGACATGTCATAGTAGACTGTCCAGACAAGAGGGCTGAATCAAAAGACAAGAAGAAACAACAAATGAAGGGCAAGAAGGAGAAATCTTTTGTTTCCTAGAAGTAGAAGAGCTGGATAGATTCTTCATCATCTGAATCAGGAAAAGAAGAAGATGTTGAAGCATATTTTGGGCTATTCTCAACTAAAGAGGAATCTAAGTAGTTAGAATTCCTACAAATGCTGGACTCCATAAATGGAGTGGAAGAATATTGCTGCAGAGGGTTGATGGCCCTATTAGAAAATGATCAATGCCAGGATCAGGCTGGTCCTAGCAAGGTATACAATTCTCCCTCAACTTCTAACTATTACACTGAATCAGAATTAGAAGCATCTGCATCAAGAGATGAGGATGGTTCTGAGTCTGAAGGGGATGTACACAACCTCATTGATGAATATGGTGGGTTGTTGCAAGCTCTAAAGAGAAGCAAGCTTCTTGTCAAAAAGAAGGCCAAGGAGATTGAATCTCTTAAGCAGGCAGCATCAAGATATGCCAATCTATTTGATTTGAAACTGAAATACGTTGCCAAACTGAAGAACATAACTATTATTCAGATGGGCACAATCACCATCAAGGAAAATCATATAAAGAACCTGGAGGCAAGACTCTCGAAAGAAAGAGAGCTTGTGGCTAAATTCTCTAAGACAAAATCTGTCTTGCCCTTTATAGACAATTTCATTCCTCAGAAAGGAAAGACTGGTTTAGGTTTTAAGGGAAGAACTATGGCCACCAATTCTCATGGAAAAGGTAAGGCCCCAGTTCAACCATTAGCCTTTAAGCCCCCTATTTTATTTAGGAAGGAGTTGCAACCTACTAACAGGCATGATCATGAAATTACTCATGGTCACTGTGAGTATGGAGATCACATTGGAAAGTGTGCAAATGCCAATAGGCCACTCTATTGGCAAGCCCATCAGGTTCAAAAGGAATTCTTAGGGTTTGTTGCTCCTGCACCTACACTTAACAGGACTGCTGGCAACAAGGTTGTGAAGTCTGTACCTAAGAGAAGGAACAACTGGTTTGAGTGTTGGTGTTGTGGCTAGGTAGTCCACTTTGCCATGGATTTCTTATTTAACACAAGTGTTAGAACCAAGAGTACTTTACCTATCAAAAAATCTATAGGTAGACAAGTTATTTCCCAAACTAACAAGAACCTAGGACCCAATAATACTTTTGGTTCTTAGGATAAGTAATTCTTTATTTGATGCAGGTTAATCCAAGTGACCATACCCCTATATGGTACTTGGATAGTGGATATTCCAGACACATGACTGGAACAAGAAGAATGTTGGATGACTTTGTACCCATAGAGAATGGTCCCGAAGTCATCTTTGGTGGATAAGAAAAAGGTGTCATCAAAGGATTTGGTAACATTTCTTGTGACTCAATTACTATCACTAATGTTGCTTATGTGAAGGGTCTAAAATATAACCAGATTAGCATAATTCAGCTTAGTGATCTAGGTTATGACATCTCCTTTCACAAAGGGGAGTGCCAAATTAAGAGTTCAAGTGATCAAGAGATCATTTTGACTAGATCTAGAAATTAAATATTTATTATCTTAACCTAGATTGTGAGTTGAACAACTCACCTATTTGCCTAGTTGCAGATGAGAAAGCTTCACTATGTGTCAAGTGACACAAAAGGCTAGCTCTTCTGAACTATAAGTCCATAGGACTACTGTTTAGTATGGGTATGGTAAGGAATGGTCCTCTAGTCAAGTGCATTAAAGAGGGAGTGTGTTTAGCTTGCCAGTTCATAGTCTTGGTAGGAAAGTATATACACTAGTTATTGTGGATGACTATTCTAGACACACTTGGGTGTTCTTCTTGAGGCAGAAATCTGAAACCTCTAGTGTTTTCCAGACTTTTGTTAGACAAGTTCAGAATGAATTTAACAATTCAGTGGTCAAAATCAGAAGTGACCATTGAACTCAATTTCAGTCTGAATGTATGAAGAAATTCTGTGAAGAACTTGGGATAAATCCGGAGTTCTCCTCACCTAGAACACCTCAGAAAAATGGAATTGCTGAAAGAAATAATAGAGCTCTTATTAAGGCTGGTAGAACTCTACTAAGTGATACTACTCTCCCTGAATATTTCTAGGCTGAGGCAGTAAACACTGCTTGTCATGTTCTCAATAGAGCATCCATAAATAAGAAACTTAAGTTGAATCCCTATTAGATTTTGAAAGGCAAAAAACCAAACATTTCTTATTTCAAAATCTTTGGTAACAAGTGTTATGTCCTAGTTAATGGTAAACAATACCAAACAAAGTTTGCTGCCAAATCCCTAGAAGGGATATTTGTTGGGTACAACAATAACAGTAGGGAATACAGGGTCTACAACTTGACTACCAAAGTTGTAGATGAGTCAGTCCATGTAGTTTTTGATGAGTCAAGATTGATTAATAATGAATTATCTAGTTCTTCAATTTGTTCTACAAGTTTAACAGATAGGCTGGACCAAATGACCATCAATGATGAAGCCCCTACTAGGATGGATTATGGAAAAGATGAATGCTGTCCAGGGGAGAAAAAAACTCACTAGATGATGAAGACAATGAGGAGCATCAGGTGGAGGAAAATGAAGAAGGCCATGAGGTAGACAGGTTTCCTCCAGCTAAAAGTCACCTGAAGGATCATCCAGCTCACCAAATCATTGGTGATGCAAGTCAAGGTGTTCTAACAAGGAGCAAGAACATGAACACAGTTTTATGTTCAAGTTTCTTGTCACAGATAGAACCCAGGAAGTTTGAAGAAGCCATGCTAGATACTAAATAGGTTGATGCTATGTAAGAAGAACTGAATCAATTCAAAAGATGCAAAGTCTGGGAACTGGTTCCTAAACCTAAGGATCATAAGATCATAGGAACCAAGTGGATCTACATAAACAAACTTGAAAAAAATGGCACAATTATCAAGAACAAGGCAAGGCTTGTAGCAAAAGGCTACAAACAAGAGGAAGGGATTGACTTTGATCAAACCTTTGCCCCAGTAGCAAGGCTAGATGCTATAAGGATGTTCTTGGCCTATGCTGCCTATCAAGGGTTCAAGGTATATCAAATGGATGTAAAGTCAGCATTTCTAAATGGTGACTTAAAAGAGAAATTCTATGTTCAACAACCCTCAGGTTTTGTAGATTCTCATTATCCTGATTATCTATATAGGCTTAGGAAAGCTCTATATGGTTTGAAACAAGCCCCTAGGGCTTGGTATGAAACCTTGTATACTTTTTTTATTGAGAATAAATTCTCTAGAGGAAAGATAGACAAAACTCTATTCTTTAGGGAATCTAAAGGCAAAATAATCCTAGTCCAGATATATATTGACGATATTATCTTAGGATCTATGGAAAACAACCTTTCTAGAATGTTTGCCAAACTTATGCAAGGGATGTTTGAGATGAGCAGTATGGGTGAGCTGAAGTTCGTCTTGGGACTTCAAATCAGACAGACTGATAATGGATTATCCATATCTCAGTCTAAGTTCACCAAGGAGTTGATTAAGAAATATGGTATGGACTCAGCCTCCACCATAAAAACTCCAATGGGAACAAGTATGCCTATAGACAAAGATGAGACAGGGAAACCTATTAATGAGTCTTTGTATAAGGGAATAATTGGCTCCCTACTCTACTTGACTGCTAGTAGACCTGACATCATGTATGCTACATGTGTCTTTGCTAGGTACCAATAATGCCCAAAGGAATCTCATTATACTGCAGTTAAGAGAATTTTGAGATATCTTAAGGGCACACCTAATCAAGGTCTTTGGTACCCTTAAAATAAAGATTTTACACTAACTGGTTTCTCAGATGCAGATTTTGTAGGATGCAAAGAAGACAGGAAAAGTACTACAGGAACTTGTCAATTCCTAGGTGGAAGGCTGATGTCATGGTGTAGCAAGAAGCAAACCAGTGTAGCCATATCAACAGCTGAGTTTGAATATGTAGCTGCAGGCAATTGTTGTGCACGATTATTGTGGATAAAGCACCAACTAGAAGATTATAATATCAAGGCAAGTAGAATTCCACTGTTCTGTGACTCTACAAGTGCTATTTCTATTGCTAATAATCCTGTATCACACAGTAGAACCATGCATATAGAAATTAAGTTTCATTTCATAAGTGAACATGTGGAAAAAGAAGATATTAATCTAGAATTTGTAAACACTAATAATCAAATTGCTTATATTTTTACAAAACCTCTAGATGAAACTAAATTCAATTATTTTAAAATTGAATTGGGTATGTTGAACCTAGAATAGGTCAGCTCAAGTTTTCCTAAGTAGGATATGTCAGTAGAGAAATTTGTCCAAGTACAATGTTTGTGTCGACACAAGCAGACTTTATGTCGACACACTCAGTATGTTGTGTCGACAAAGAAAAAGGATGTGTCGACATATAAACAGTATCTGTGTCGACGGGAATATAAGTGTCGACATAAATCTATCGAGACTTTAAGTTAGTTGATTTTTGTGTCGACACACAAAAATCAAAGTCGACACTCTATGTCGAGACTTAAACAGTCAATGTCGACACTAACATAAGTATGTCGACACATAGACGTGTCAACTAAACCTAAGTATTGTCGAGACCTAGTATTATTACTAAGGAGCGTCTTTTCAACTCCCCTTTACACTTAGACTATAAATAGGTGAAGCCAAAATCTTGTCGATTACGCTTTCAAATTTCTCGACTCTAGACCTCGTGTCGACTTCGATCTTCTATTCTCTTCCATCTCTTCTCTCTCTCTCCCTTCCATCAATGGCGCCCATCAAAGAAGGCAAGGTGAAGGAAGGCTATGAACTGGTTCGTAATGGATTCACGACAGCGTCTCAAGAATTTCAAGGTGTAATTACCCTAATTTCAGAAAATGGGCTGGAATTCTTGGTTTCAGAACCAATGAAGATTTGGAAGAAGGAGGTCATGGAATTTTATACTTCTGCAACTATGGACACAGACAAGAAGAAGATCAAAGCCACTGTACAGGATTCCAGAATAAAACTTACACTAAAGTCAATCACGAAATCTCTTCAGCTTCCTTTGTTTAAGGATACTGATGAAATAACTTCATCCCTGACTAAAGAAGCACTAAGTTGGTGCGGGCTAAGACCTGATATCAATGTTGGATCATCCATTACTCGGAAAGGGATGAATTCACAAGGAAAGTTTCTGTCAGAAATAATAGACAAGGTAATTTTGTGTAAAACTGGTGGACATGAAAGAATTTCAGTCCACATATTTAATATAATGACAAGGGTCATATTCAAAGTGAAATCTGACTGGGCAGCAATAGTGTTTGACAATATTCTAGAAGGAGTAAATAAACCAAACTTGGGTAAGATCCTAAGTCTATGTTTATCTTCATTAATACCAAATGTAATGAACCAACTGCAAGGATCCAAAATAAACCACATGAGGAGAATGGATGTGAGAATACTTTCTAGATAGGATAAGGTGTTGACAAAGGAAGTATCTACACCACAAAAACAAATAAAGAAAGATAAAAAGCAGAAGAAAGTTGCTCAACAAGCAGAATCCTCCAGTGATTCTGAAGAGGAGGAAGTCTTCAGCTCAGATGAAGACCAATAACAAAAGGAAGCCCAAGATAAAGTGGAGGGCAGTGAGCCCCTAGAATAACATATAGTCTCAAATCTAGGAGAAGAAAACCCTAAACAAAATGAGCTTCCCGCCCAAGGGGGAGGTATTGCTTAGGCTTCCCTAGAGAGTGAATTAGCTTCTGATACTGTTATGAACATAGTATCAGAAATCAATAATGAAGCCCAAGACAATGTTGAGAAAGAAGCTCTAAATGAGCAATTAAGTATCTCCTTTAAAGAGAGGGCCCTGGACAAAAATCTGGATGTCCAGGGAAAACCTTTTGCTCTTCAAACTAATCTTATTCCTCCTATACAGGTGCAGCAAGAGTTCACTATGGAAGAGATCTTTTCTGATTTACCTGATGCAAGAACTGAGGGGGAGCAATCCTAGATTGAAAAGGAATTGCCAAGGACTGAGGGGGAGGAGATGCTACATGTCCCATCTACTAAGGAAACTGTTGATATAGAAAGCTCCTCATAACCCTCTGATGATGAGGAAGCCTCTTTGGCTAAGAATAGAAAAATTATTTTCATTAAGAAAAGGAGCTTAGGCTACAAGAAAGCCTTGTAATCAGTCACTCCACAACCTGCTCCAAGCATGGATTTCAGTTCACTACTAATCCAATTAAAAGTTAAGATGGATGAGCAAAGGAAGTCTCTAGAAAAATATGTGGATGAATCAAATAAAGAACTACAGTTTCAGCTGGCTCAGGATATAAAGTCTATCAGATTTGAAGTTAATCAGCACAAGAAAGAAATGACAGATTGCTTCCATAAGGGAGGTAATGTTGTGGTGTATTTGGCTGAGCAACAAAAGCTTATCAAGACTGAGATTGAGGACATTTCTATAAAGCAAGGGTATGTTTTGGAAAATCAATTTAGATCTAATGAAAACCTCAAAAACTCCCATGCAGAAATCATCCAGAAACTAGACAGTATTTCAACAGATTTGAAAACTGAAATATCAAAGCAGATTCAAGTAGATATAGCTGCTATTCAGACAGCTATTGAAGCCTCCGAAAAGACAATTTCTGATACCTTACTAAATTTCAAAGACTATTATAAAGAAGGTACAGAATATCTAGCTGATCAGATAAGGTTTCAGGAGACTTATCTAAGAGATCATATTACTAGAGAAGTCATAAAGGGGGAGAGATTGTTAGTCAAAGCTAGCTCTGACCATGCTAAATTGATCTCTAATTTCATCAGAGCTACACTTGGCTTTCCTCAATTATGTGATGATGACAATATTGCTGAATCTGGAATACAACCTGCTCATATTGAAGGAGATCAGCCTGAAGTTACACAAGTTATTTACCCTCTTACTGATTTTGATATGGTTCAATAAGAAGTGCAGACAATGTACAGTCCTTCACAGGAGGCATCAAAGATGATCATTGAAAATTAGAAATGTCAGAGGCATCCAAGCAATCTCAAAAGGAGGCACAATTGTCCAAGAAAAAGTTCAGGGAACAGGCTGAATTGAAGCCAGATTTTGAGCAATGGGGCCCTACTTCAAGGAATATCATTTTGACTGCCTAGAAGGCTGTAAAGGATAAGACCCATGACAGGGGTAAGTAGTATTCTGAGCAGGAATGGAACAAATTTCAAGCAAGGCAGGAAGCCATTCTTCAGCATAGAAGAAGTTCAATAGCTGGGAAGTTAGCTTCTAATGCTCTGGAGCCTAGCAGGTACTTCCCCAAGCCTTTTCACTATTTTGAAAGGCAAAGGATAAAGGCTGAAGAATTAAAGAAGAAAGATCTCAAAGGGAAGAAACCTGCTGAGGATACAGAACCTTCTATGCAGGCAAAGATTAAGTCTGGGAAAGGCATAGTGATTAAGGAGCCTTGCCAATTAGAGGATAGATAGACTTAAGTATAGAATAATGTAACTTTTTGTTTTTGTTCTAAGGAAAACATGTAAACTGGTGTATTTTTGATTAAATAATAAAATCACCTTCACTATTAATCTGAGTTGTTTATATTGTTTATATGTTATCCTACACTGAAATGTATGTACATCTATTCTTATATGTTTTATTATAAGTGATGTATATCTTTGACTAAGGGTTATGACTTCTCTAAATAGGGGGAGATTGTTGGGTACACTGAAAAATGTGTACCAGATTTGGAGAAGCCTCATCTTACTCAATGATATACATCAATTTGTATTTGATGTATGTTTGAGTTTCATTATGCAGGTATAAGTTTTGCAAAGAAATTTTTCTAAGTACAAGTGTCGACACCAGAATCAAAGTTGTGTCGACACCCAGAAGTTGTGTCGACACTTGAAGCAAAACTGTGTCGACACCTAAGCATTATGTCGACACCTGAAAAAGAGGTTGTGTCGATACCCAGAATTGTGTTGACACCTAAGGAAGGAACTGTGTCAACACCTATAGCACAAGTTGTGTCGACACCCAGGAGTAATGTCGACACCAGAAGAAAGGCTTGTGTCGACACTTAGGAATTGTGTCGACACCTGAAGAAGGTTTATGTCAACAGCTAGACACACACTCAATGCCATCTTACAATAAAAGCTATTCTGAGTCAAAAGGCTTGTGTCGACACACAGGACTTGTGTCGACACACACACAATGACAGTTATACACACACTCAACGCCACTTGTCTGTAGCAGCTAAGTCAAGACCAGAAGAAGTTGTGTCGACACACAGGACTTGTGTCGACACACACACTCAACGGTGGCAGGAAATACACTCAACGCCATCTATTTGCTGCAGTTATGTCGAGACCAAGAGCAGTTGTGTCGACACAAAGAACTTGTGTCGACACATACAAAGAGAAGAAGTGTCGAGTAGCAGAAGAATGACTATTTCAACACCTGGAGTGTTATGTCGACTTAATCAAGACTTGTGTCGACACTTAGTCTATTTGTGTCGACACATATGAAGCAGATTGCTGAGTTGATCGTGCTGAGTTGTTATGTCTCTAAGGAATCAGCTGTCATTACCAACAGGCTTGACACCTTTGTCGGAACTGTTAGAAGGTTGTCACAATCTGGATCAGCCAGTAACCAGGAGAAATCTCCATATAAAGGACTGATCCGTGACAACTTAAGAACAACAGAACAGATACAGAGAAAAAAGTGAATCATCCAAAGGAAGAATTTCACAACAAGTAAAGGGGTGACCCTTAAGAAGGCAGATTCTGAACAGTCTGCAGAGAAGATTCAGATCTTATTCTGAAGTCAAGGAAGGAGCTGACAGGAGATCAACTTTTACATCAAGAAGAGTTCAACCTTATTTTGTTCTATCAAGAAGCTTTGAAATAGCTAAGTCAGGTTTGATCTGAAGTTTCAGTTCATTCAAGAACTGATCAAGAAGCACTCACCTATAGAGTGATCTATCTGGTTATATTCCTTAATCACTCAAATACTCAATTACAAAGGCTGAGGTAGGGATGTGTGCCTGAGGTGTTGGACGATTGATAGTCTGAGTTGTAAGCCTAGTTATAAAGGCTGAGGTAGGGCTGTGGCCTGAGGTAAGATTCTTGGGAAGAATCTGAGGTAGGAATTGTATAAGTCTGAGGTGTAGGAACCATCTGGTTCTGAGTTGTAAGATCTGTGGATCTGAGCTAGTGGAAGGAAGTTGTGCTGAATCCAGTTTTTTACTGGATAGGTGAAGGGGGAAAGTGGATGTACCCATACCTTGGGGAACCACTATAAATCTGGTATATGTTATACTGTGTTTGCTGTGCTGTGATTGTATATTCTGTGCTGTGATAAGAACCTGTAAAATTGTCTAAAATTCTTACAGATAATTAGAACCTATTCACCCCACCCCCTCTAGGTGTTTAGGCTCTTGAAATAAGTCTTTCACTACAAAACTTTAGGAAAATGTTATCAAAAAATTCCCATTTTTTGATATGTTTTAGGTATAAGCAAGAGTTACCGTCATCCAACAGTTCAAGTCATTTGGATGGATGGATAGATGGGGGCACTCAAAACAATCTCTGACCTAGCCTAGGTATAGACCTCATCAAAATGAGAGCTGTGGTTTGACCTGAACTCCAAATTGGTTCAAACCATTTTTAAAGTAAACTAGACTCATAGAGCTACAACATTCATGTAGACCACTTTTACTATAAGGGACACTACGTATTTTAAATAATAAATTTAAAACAGCCCAATAACTGTGACAGAAAAACCATAAATCAAAACTTAATATACTAGATCTAGCACAGATCTTAAAGAAAATCAAGTTGATACTGGTTTTCTTCTTCCACCAGCCAACGGCTGAGATCAGCCCGACCTAGAGCTTATTCCAAGCCAATTTGCCGGCCACCCGGCCACCTCCCAAACTGGCCACCACTGCCACCACCTTCATTGAGGTGAGGTCTATCGCCGGGCGGCGGCACGGCCGCCGGAGGGGCGGTTTCCAGCAAACTCGAGAGGAAGCCCAAATCCAAAAATTCACGGAATTTGAAGCTTGGAATCGGCTCAATTGTGCCCCATTCATATCTCTAAAGATTCCTATGATCTAACCACTGAAGGAGTAGAGGAGGACCTGATTTGTGGCCTAAAGACGTGCGCTTTGCCTCATCACCATTTTCGGCCGTCAATCTTTGGCTCCTCAGCAACCTCTACACCAACCTCAATGGAAATGAAAAGGAATCTGGGGAAACAATTGCCGTTGCCCTGTTGAAGGTCCTTAACGAGGGAATTTGGGAGATGAGCCTTGTAACTCCCAAATGTCATTAAACTCCATTAATGGCCAATAACTCCACCACTTCGGTTTCAACCAAATTAATGGGCTGAACCAAATTAACGGACGACCACCTCCATAAACTCATCCTCTCCCTCAGAGGAATAAAAACCCCATAAAAGTGGGGGTTATGGAGCCTCCATGGCCAAGATGGCCATCAATCTCAAGCTTTTCTCTCTCCTCCAAATCACCAATTCTAGAACCCTACTCCG
This sequence comes from Platanthera zijinensis, assembly GCA_039513925.1. Lineage (NCBI taxonomy): Eukaryota > Viridiplantae > Streptophyta > Magnoliopsida > Asparagales > Orchidaceae > Platanthera > Platanthera zijinensis. Next base: position 92,283,298 of record CM077093.1, on the reverse strand, counting down.
ACAAAAATTTTTTAATTTGTCGAACTCCGCTCGACAAATCTGCTCTATTTGTCGATCTTCGTTTAACGAATATGCCCCATTCGACGAAGGCAGATCCTTGTTCAGTGACTGTCTCTGTTCGTCGAACTCCGTTCGAAAAACTCTGAACCTGATTCAGTACTTACTCCGTTCGTCGAGCTCCGTTCGTCGAGCTCCATTTGACAAACACTGAACCTAGTTTAGCAACCTGCTCTATTCGTCAAAATACGTTCGACGAACTGTATACCCCGTTCAACACATACTCCATTTGTCGAGCTCCATTCGACGAACACTGAACCTAGTTTAGCAACCTGCTCTGTTCGTCAAACTCCGTTCGACGAACTCTGAACCCTGTTCAGCACTTACTCCATTCGTCGAGCTCCGTTCGACGAATGTTGGACCTAGTTTAGCATCCTGCTCAGTTCGTCAAATTCCGTTCTACGAACTCTTAACCCAATTCAGCACTTACTCCGTTTGTCGAGCTGTATTCGACGAACGCTGAACCTAGTTTAGCAACTTGCTCTGTCCGTCGAACTCCGTTCGACGAACTCTGAACCCAGTTCAGTACTTACTTTGTTCGACAAATATTTGATGGGCTCGACAAATTCCTCCATTCGATGAATTATACCGGTTCTATGATTTCTAAATATTTGGTAATTGAGACTTACTATTTGCAGCCCAAGATGTTTCACACCCTAACTCCCATGTTTCTCCCAAATCCTTTAGTGCTTCCTAGAGTTTTGTCATGACCCAATCATGACAAAACCATCCTTGGGGTCTAGAAGTCTGAGGGCTATTACCAATCCCAATACATAAAAATAAAAAATTTGTCCTCGAAATTTAGGTTAGGACTACGGGGTTTCAAGTGTGAGAAGTAAAATATAACATCCCGAGAGATTAAAGGGAGTACTTGACGTAAAAAGTTATGGGTAACTTTGTTGCACCAAGTACTGTGGCTCCCACGTGTGCTCTTCTTATGCATGATTCCCCCACAAGACCTTGACCAACGGAACCTTCTTGCGCCGTAAGACCCGCATCCATGTATTGTCTATCCGGATAGGCTCCAGGTGCACCGATCGATCAGAAGTTATAGGCCCATCTATAGTCGTAATCTGCTGCTCCGGTCGAAGTAGAGCTCTCTTGAGGGAGGATACGTGAAAAATTTCGTGCATACCCACTAGCTCTGGCAGCAGCTTAAGTCTGTATGCCAAGGGACCGATCCGCTCCAGGATCCTATAAGGCCTCGTGTATCTCAGACAGAGCTTCTTCCGACCACGCACCCGCGAGACTCCATGCATTGGTCATATCTTCAGAAACACCCGGTCTCCTACCTGAAATTCTACGTGATGATGTCGATCATCGTAATACTTGTCCTGTCTACTCTGGGCCTCCAACATCTTGTCTCGAATTAACCACACATGAGCATCTGTATCCTCGACAAACTCCGATCCAAGTGCCTTCGGATCCACATCCTTGATCCAAGACAAAGGATTCCAGCATCTCCGCCCGTGTAAAGTCTCATAAGGGGCCATGCCGTTGCTGGACTGGTGGTTGTTGTTGTACGAGAATTCGATCTATGATAGTTGCTTCTCCCATGGCTCTCCGCGGTCCAGTATGCAAAGACACAACAAATCCTCCAGTGTCTAATTGGTGCGCTTTGTCTGCCCATCCGTCTAAGGGTGGAAGGCAGTACTAAATGTCAACTGGTCCCCAAATAAGGCTGGACCGACCTCCATTCCTTAGACATAAATCGTCCATCATGATCGGACATTATCGTCCTCGGCACTCCACGGTATCAGACCAATTGCTCCACAAACCTCCGCACATAGTCACCCACCGGAGGGTCATTCCAGATCGGTAATAATCTTGCCACCTTTTTCAATCAATCGATGATCAACCATATCGAGTTGTTCCCCACATGTGACCTAGGAAGACTATGTATGAAATCCATGGAAATATCGTCGAACTTCCACTTTGGAACCAGAGGTGGCTGTAATAATCCGAATGGAGTCTTACACTCGGCCTTCACTAACAGACAGGCCTCGCAATGGGTCACGAAGTATGTTATATCCCTTTTCAATCCCGGCCAATACATCATCCTCTTTAGGTCGGCCATCATCTTAGTGATGTTGTTGAAGTAGGCGGTCTGGCGGTCTGAATATGACGGTCTGGAGACCGCGCGGTCTAGCGGTCTGAAGCTGACGGGCTAAATATCCAGTTGGTGGCTGCTATGGTTCGGCGGTCTTGTGGGTTGTCTCCAGCGACTTGTATATCTGGCGGTCTGGCGGTCTGGCGGTCTGGCAGTCTTGCGGTCTCCTACGGCATCCTCCTCTGGTCTGTCCGGGCGGTTAGCCTGTTGTCTAACTGCGCGGACTGTGCGGTCTGTACATGTCAAACCGCCCAGTCTTTGTACATTTATTTAGTCCCACATTGTTTGTTTATACTCTCCTCTATCTCCTCCATTCTATAAAAGGGAGGCCATACCTTTGTAAATGATATCTTTTTGGATAATAAAAAATTTCAATTATTCAAACTTCCGGCCTGTTTTTCTAGTCATTCTTCTCTTTTTTTACATGGTATCAGAGCCAGGTTGATCTCTGTGCTCCTTTCTAGCCGTGCGACCTGCTTCTTCTTCCCGCGGCCTGTCTTGTTTGCCTGCGCCCTGTCTGCGCGGCCTGTTTCTCTTTGTCTGCTTGCGATCTATCCTTATCGCAGCCTCCCTTCTTCTCTTTCTTATCGCCCCGGCCTGTTTGCCAGTTTCCTCTTTCTCTCCCGTTCGTGCGGTCTGTCTTCCAACCGCCCGACCTCTTACCCTCTGTTTTGGCTCTGCGGCTTGGTCGTGGCTTCTCTAGCCGCTGGTGTCTGACATCGTGACCGCTGCAGCTTTTCCCTTCTCTCTTAACCGCCCGACTTGGTTCCTAACCGTCCGGTTTCAGTCTTCTTCTATGGATATCTCTGACAATTCCACTGCCACCACTCCTGCAGCCACTCCGGCTCCGCCTTCTATCCCTACTCCTTCCGGAAATCTGGGCACTGTTTCTAAGCTCATTGGCTCCAACTATCCGGATTGGAGCGTCTCCTTCACTTTCCTTCTTCGTTCTCAGCGCAAACGTCATCATCTTACCGATGATCCGCCTCCTCCTAATTCTCCTCTCTTTGACGAATGGGATGCGAGTGATGCACTTGTCCGCACATGGCTGGCTAATAGCCTCTCTGATGAGTGCCTTCCCGTCATCCGTCATGATGAGACGGTAAAGGCCGCGTGGCTTCATCTGGCTGCTCTTTAATCCAAGGGGACGCAGACCTCCCGGATTTATACTCTTTATGCGGATCTCTTTGCCCGTTCATCCATGACTCCCGCTGCAGCCTACCAGCAAGTTCAGGCTCTTGGCGCTGAGATCCTCCAGAATCGCCCCTTCTCTGCGGACTTGGCTCAGCAACACAAACACTTCCAGGAACTCCTGGTTGTTTGTTATCTTCTGCGACTTCCCGAGTCTTTTGATCTCATCCGCCAGCAGATCTTGGGTGAAGCTGAGTCTCCCACCTTGGATGCCACCGCCGCTCGCGTAGCCGCCGATACTTCTCTGCTCCAGCGCCCTCTGTTATCCTCCCCTCCTCCGCAGGACTCTTATGCTCAGTACACTCAGCGCGGCAGCAATAGTGGCCGCAGTCACTCTGGGGCGCGCGGTCCGTCCAGGTTCCTCTGTTCTCACTGTGGTCGTACCGGTCATACCATTGACCGATGTTGGCAGAAACATCCTCATCTGCGCCCATCTGGTGATACTTCGCCCTCCCCGAACCCCTCCTCTCGGTCGTCTGCTTCGGTGGCGACGACCTCAGGTAGTGCTCATGTCGCTATCCAAGGTAAATGGTTGATTGATTCTGGTGCTACAAATCATATGACAGGCAATCCTCAGTGTTTTTCGCTTCTCGAAACGCATGATCGGTTGCCTCCTGTCCTTATTGCGGATGGTTCTCCTTCCCCGGTTCGTGGGACAGGCATGGTTCAAGTCACCCCATCGCTGCGCTTGGTGGACACTCTCTATGTCCCGAAGTTTCCTTGCAATCTTCTATCTGTTACTACTTTATGCAAGCAACTTCAGTGCTCTGTTGTATTCACTCCTACTTCTTGTTGCTTTCAGGACCCGAGAACCCAACGGACGATTGCTACTGGGACTGAGAGCGGCGGCCTCTACTTCCTCGACAACGTTTCCGCTCTGTCCGCCTTCACTTCCTCATCTACTGATCTGCTTCAATGGCATCTTCGCCTTGGACATCCTCCTGCTCGCATTCTTCGACAACTTCTGCCCCACTTACCGCCAACCAGTCCTCAGCTCAACTGTGACGCCTGCCAACTTGGCAAACATCACCGCTCCTCCTTCCCGCCCAAGCATGCTCGCAGTTCCTCTAGCCCGTTTGATCTCATCCATTCTGATGTATGGGGTCCGGCTCCTACTCCAACCATTGGTCGGGGTAGTTTGTATTTTGTAACTTTTATTGATGACTTTTCTCATTGTACCTGGGTGTATCTGTTACGAGATCGCTCTGAACTCTTCTCTGTTTGGGAATGTTTTTATAATATGATTAAAACTCAGTTTCATGTCTCTATTAAATGTCTTCGCTCTGATAATGCTAAAGAGTATCTTAGTCATGATTTTTCATCTTTCTGTATGCAACATGGTCTTATTCATCAGACCACCTGCGTTTACACCTCCCAGCAGAATGGGGTGGCGGAACGTAAAAACCGTCATCTCCTCGATGTCGCTCGCACTCTCCTAACGCAGATGCATGTGCCTCGCTCTTATTGGGGCTATGCTGTTCTCCTCGCCTGTTATCTCATCAATCGTATTCCTTCTACTGTTCTTCAGGGTAAGACTCCCTTCTCCATTCTCTACCCCGGCAAGGAACCTTTTCCCCTCCCTCTTCGAATCTTTGGCTGTACAGCCTTTGTGCATGCCCCGTCTGCTACCCGTGACAAACTTTCTCCCCGTGCCACCAAATGTGTCTTTTTGGGCTACTCGGTCACTCAGAAAGGCTACTGTTGCTTTGACCCCGTTCTGCGCAAACAGTTTGTTTCTGCAGATGTCACCTTCTTCGAAAATGCAGCCTACTCCTCTCCACCCCTTCTTCCTCCTGTTCCTGACTCATCACCCTCCCTGTCTGTTCCCTCTCAGCCTATCCACGTTTCTCCTCCCCCTTCCTCATCCCCTCCTCCGTCTATTCCTCTTCCCTCTCCTCCCTCGCCGTCTCCGGAGCCATCTCTCTCTAGTCCCGGGCCAGCTTTCTCCGCTACGGACGCTCCGGTCCCTGAAGCCCCCGACAACCTGGATCTCCCCATTGCTCTTCGCAAAGGGGTGCGGGCATGCACTCAACACCCGCTTGCGGCAGTTGTGTCCTATGCTCGGCTTACTTCTTCTCGCCGGCATTTTGCTTTAGCTATTTCAGCTACTACTACTCCCCGTACCTACCAGGAGGCGGTTGTTATTCCTCATTGGAAGTCTGCCATGGATGAGGAAATCGCTACTCTTACTGAACGGGGCACCTGGACCCTTGTTTCTCCTCCAGTGGGTACTGATGTGGTTGGATGTCGATGGGTGTTTGTTGTGAAATTTCGCCCAGACGGGACTGTGGACCGCTACAAAGCCCGACTGGTGGCCAAAGGCTTCACTCAGACTTATGGGGTTGACTACTTTGATACTTTCTCCCCGGTTGCTCGTCTCAGCACCATCCGGGTTCTTCTCTCTGTAGCTGTCAACCGCAATTGGACTATCTCCCAGCTTGATGTCAAGAATGCCTTTCTTTATGGGGATCTTCATGAGGACGTTTACATGGAGCAACCTCCGGGGTATGTTGCTCAGGGGGAGACCCGTGTATGCAAGCTAAAGAAGGCTATCTATCGCCTCAAGCAGAGTCCTCGGGCATGGTTCGACAAGTTCAGCAGCATTGTGGCTGCTGTTGGCTTTACAAGAAGTACGGCTGATCATTCCCTGTTTATTCGCAAAACCGCATCGGGCCTTGTAGTTTTGGCGGTTTATGTTGACGACATTCTTCTTATCGGGGATGATCAAGCTGGGGTGGACTTGACAAAGAAGCACCTCCGTCAACATCTTGTCACAAAGGATATGGGCTCCCCGAAATACTTTTTGGGGATAGAGATCTGTCGGAAGCCCGACTCTCTGGTTCTCTCCCAACGGAAGTATGCTCTTGATCTTCTACGGGATGCAGGATTGACCGGTGCCAAACCGGCACGGTATCCCATGGCTACTGGAGAAGACAAAACGTGGACAGATGACTCTCCTCTTATGTCTGATGCCACAAAGTATAGACGTCTGGTGGGTAAAATCATTTATCTCACGGTGACCAGACCTGACATTGCCTATGCTGTTGGCAAGGTAAGTTAGTTCATGCAAGCTCCCAGGGAATGTCATCTTCAGTCTGCCTTGAAGATATTAGAGTATGTTAAAGCAGCACCGGGCAAAGGACTACTCTTTCAGAAGAATGGTCACTTGAGAGTTGAAGCCTACTCAGATTCTAGCTATGCTGATGATAAAGATGACCGCAAATCTACATCTGGTTTCTGCACGTTTGTTGGAGGTAATCTTGTGAGCTGGAAGAGCAAGAAGCAGTCTGTAGTTTCAAGGTCTAGTGCTGAAGCTGAATATCGGAGCATGGCGTCCACCACTTGCGAACTAAAATGGTTGCGGGCTCTCATGCTTGATCTAGGAGAGGTCTACGACTATCCTCTTCCTATGTTCTGTGACAACAAGGCCGCTATATATATATCCAAAAATCCGGTCTTCCATGAGAGAACCAAACATATTGAAGTCGACTGCCATTTCATCCGGGAAGAGATCTTGAAGAAACAGATTTGCACTCCGTTCGTCACCTCCGACAAAGAGTTGGCAGATATCTTTACCAAGCCTGTGTCTACTTCATTCTTCCACATTTGTGACAAGCTGGGCATGATCGATATCTATGCTCCAGCTTGAGGGGGAGTGTTGAAGTAGGCGGTCTGGCGGTCTGAATATGACGGTCTGGAGACCGCGCGGTCTAGCGGTCTGAAGCTGACGGGCTAAATATCCAGTTGGTGGCTGCTATGGTTCGGCGGTCTTGCGGGTTGTCTCCAGCGACTTGTATATCTGGCGGTCTGGCGGTCTGGCAGTCTGGCGGTCTGGTAGTCTTGCGGTCTCCTACGGCATCCTCCTCTGGTCTGTCCGGGTGGTTAGCCTGTTGTCTAACCGCACGGACTGTGCGGTCTGTACATGTCAAACCGCCCAGTCTTTGTACATTTATTTAGTCCCACATTGTTTGTTTGTACTCTCCTCTATCTCCTCCATTCTATAAAAGGGAGGCCATACCTTTGTAAATGATATCTTTTTGGATATAAAAAAATTTCAATTATTCAAACTTCCGGCCTGTTTTTCTAGTCATTCTTCTCTTTTTTTACAGATGTCTAGGTGCACCGAGTACCTGCTGCAGTGAGCCTCGGTCATAATGTCCTCCCGAATCCTGCCCCCAGCCGGTATGTACACCCATCCTCTAAAGAACAACAACCCGTCCCTCTCAGTATACTCCCCGGTCATGACTGCCTCCAAGGTCCTGAATACTTGCTCCAGCTTGTCATCCCTTCTCTGCTTAGCCATAATATGATCTCAAATATCATTGGTACTGCTCATCGCGGCCAGATACTCCTCATAAAGCTCTTAGTCATCCGAGGACACCAAGGTGATCTGCATATCCTCCATCATTCATATCAGCTTAATAGACTTCAAATGGGGCTCTGCTCCTGAAGTGGTAGCCCTCCGGCTCAGTGCGTCCGCCACCACATTCTCCATCCCCGGGTGATAGTGTATCGTGTACTCATAATCAGATAACAACTCCACCCATCTTCTCAGGTGGATGTTCAAATACTTCTGCGTATCGACATATTTCAGATTCTTGTGATCCAAAAATATTTCGCAGTGCACCCCATAAAGGTAATGCCGTCAAATCTTCAGAGCGAACACCACTGCTCCCATCTCCAAGTCATGCCCAAGGAAGTTCTGCTCGTTCTTCTTCAGCTAGCGGGAGGTGTATGCTATCACATGTCCATGCTCCATCAGTACAGGGCCCATCGCCTGAAACGATGCATCAGTGTACACTTGGAAGCTCTCCTTTCCAGATCGGAGATCGAGGATAGGGGGCGACGTAAGCCGACCCTTCAACTCCTGGAAGACCGCCTCATACTGCGGCGTCCAAACGAATGGAGTGTTCTTCTTCATCAAAGAAGTGAGTGGAAGGTCTATTTGAGGAAATCCCTGAACAAACTTCTGCAAATACTCGACCAATCCCAGAAAACTTCGGGCATTCGTGGCCGTCTTCAACTGAGGCCAGTCTTGCACTGCCTGAATCTTCGCGGGATCCATCGCCAATCCTGCTCCATTGATAATGTGGCCAAAAAAGGCTACCTCTGTCAGCCAAAACTAGCATTTGCTAAACTTGGCATACAACTGATGCTTTCAAAGCTTCTCTAGAGTCAAGGCAAGATGTTGTACATACTCTTCCTTCGTTCTCGAAAAAATAAGGATGTCATCTATGAACACAATGACAAACCTATCAAAGTATGGCTCGAACAACCAATTCATTAAGCTCATGAAGGTCGATGGCGCATTTGTGAGTCCAAAGGGAATCTCGGTAAACTCGTACAAGCCATATCTGCTGCTAAATGCTGTCTTCGGGATGTCTTCTTCCTGAATCCGTAACTGATAGTATCCCGGACTCAAATCCAGCTTCGAGAACCAATGTGCTCTCTCTAGCTGATCAAATAACTCATAGATGTTTGGCAGTTGATATGTTTTCTTGACTTTCAATCGGTTTAGTGCACGATAGTCGATAACTAACCTGAGGGTCCCATCCTTCTTTTTCACAAAGAAGACCGGAGCTCCCCAAGTCGAGGAACTTGGCCTAACGAATCCAGCCTCCACCAACTCCTTTAGCTGACTCCTGAACTCCACCAGCTCCTTTGGAGCCATCCGATAGGGAGACCTAGACACCGGCTTAGATCTAGGGACCAACTGAATCTGGAAATCCTTCTATCGATGCGGCGACAATCCTGGTAGCTTCTCTGGAAAAATATCCGCAAAGTTCCACACAACCAATATATCAGCAACCACCATCTTGACCTCGACCATCTTGAAGAACATCTGATATACCTCATCTCCTTGTATATGGGCCTTGACGGCGTGAATAGAAGATAACATCCTACTAGAGACGGGAGTAATACCTTCGAAGGTCGTGAAGGTGTCGTCATAACTCAGTACAACCTTATTTGCCGGAAAATCTATCTGGGCATGGTTCACAGTAGGCCATGTTATGCCCAGATCTAGGTCGAAGTCCAGCATCATCAATACCATAGCAGGGGCCTCGAGTGTCAGTCCATCAAAAGTCACCCTTAGGAGGCACTTAGCAGTAGTTATGACCTCCGTCCCATTGGGGAGACACACCCTCCGGACAACTACCGAATAATGTATGACTCCCCCCAGTCCCTTTACGAACTCCTTGGAGATGAAATTGTGTGACGCTCCCGTATACACCAAGGTGTGGGCAGGTTTGCCGCACACCATGACTATTCCTGTTTATTTGAGTTGGGTTAGGTAACTGGGCCTATGGTTTCTTTTTTCTAGTATGCTACTATTTTTTGTTGTTTCTAAAATTTCAAAGGTAAATTACAACATGAAATTACTAGCATACCTTTAATCACCCTTCCTGGGTCCCGACGTGGAGCCAAGTCTAGAGCATACACCTGTTCCATCTCATGAGACTCTAAGCAGGAGACCACCAGAGGTACCCTCTCCTCCCACAGGCACTGTATCCCGATAAGCATCTCGAACATGATATCGAGCCACTCTTCTGTCCATACAACCAACTTTGTCCCGATGTAAGATGGGAAAGAGTGTAACGCATGGAAACTCAAAAGGGTTATGGGTGGCGCTTTGAGCCAAATCTAATTTTTGGTAGTGGTGACACGACCTGTGACACAAGCATGTCCCAGGGCGTGTCATGCTCGGGTTCGGCGTGGTTCACGTGATCGACGATTTTGGAGTCAACGATCATCGGGGTGTGAACACGGCCTTTGACACGGTTGTGTCCCAGGGCATGTCAGTCACTCAGAGCCTTACACTCAATGATCATTGAGTGAGGGGAACATGTCCTGAGCCCAGGCGTGTTTGGGTCAGACACAGGCGTTTGCAATTCGGCACGGGTGTATCGAATGCATGTGTCATCCTCGGGTCATGCGGCGTTCTGTGCTAAGGCAATTATACGGCCTGGGACACGGGCGTGTCCCAGGGCATGTCTAGTACAAGACATGTAACACGGGCGTGTCACATGGCCGTATTGTGCTCGGGTTGTTTTGGACCTATGTCATTAGGAGAACACGCCCAGCAATACGGGCGTGTACTGGCTGACACAGGCGTGTCAAGCCTGTCACGAGCGTGTCGGGTGCCCGTATTTTTTTCGGGATGCGTCGATTTCGACGACAAATGGGTGACACGGCCCTAAACACGGCCGTGTTGTAAACCGTGTTCGGCCTATGAATTCTAATTTTGGGCTGAATCGCGGCCGTCCGTTTCCTCATTTTGGGATCCAACGGCTGGGGGTTGTTCTTGATGAGATATACCCAGGAATAGGGCTTGAAACCCCTCATTTCCATTTGGGTTCTCTCTTTCTAAAAGCTAGAGAGAAGGGAGAGCAAGTAGGAAGAATGAGATATAGATCCGGTCACCGGCGGAGCTTCGGAGCTCCAAATCGCGAGCTGACTTAGGATCCATGGAGGCAAGGATATTGTGGTGCTTTCCATCCGCATAGATTTTCATGGTGCCAAGGAAAAATGCTAGGGTAACGATTCTCATCTTGAGCATGTGAAGCTCTTCTAATTTTGCATAGGAAAACCCTCTCCCGCGAGTGTGCGGTGAGTTTACAGTATTCCTTGGGGCATATATGTAAAGTCCCCCTTGTTAGAGTCCGGAATCGTAGTACAGACATAAGCATGGTGTGTGAAGCCTACCCGGACATGTTGGTCTGGATCGGTGATGTTTTGCTATGGATATTGTGTCGGAGAAGACTCCGTGCATATTGTTTGTTTTCAGGTTGCTATGCGTTAGAATTAATATGGGAATCTTAGGGAGTAACCCCAAGGTGCACCCAGAAATCTGGGCGGAAATGCATTTCTACCATTTCGGTGGCCTGGGAGCCAGCCGGGTATATAGCGGGGCTATGTAAGGTATTTTATCGATAGTTGGGACTGGGGGAAGCTTGGCCCGCGTCAAAGGCAAAATGGCCATGGCGGGGTGAGCAACGGGCTGGTGGAACCCTACCCGGTCCATATGTTTTGGTTAAAGAGACCTAAAGTGAACGTGGCACTTACCGATGATTTGGAGATCGATTCTAGGCTACGGCTGAAAGGACCAAATGTTCACGAGATTGCCGCCATGGGGGTGGCGGTGGAGTCGAGGACCGGACTTGGTTCGGTCTAGCTTCACCGAGTAAGAGCCCTGAGAGTATGGGGTGTACGGCCGTGTGTGCATGCACCTGTGATGTGATGTTTATTCACTATATTGCATGCTTTGCTAACAAGTACATGGAAGAAGCTTTGTCGCCCCGGTTTGGGGGCGAAATCGTTATAATTTGGTCAGCTTTAGCTGACCGTTATTCTTGTTTGCCACCGTTGCGGTGATTTGTGCTTGAAGGTGCAGCGGAGCTGAGCTGCAAATAGCGGGCCAAAGCCCAAGTTGCTGAGCCGGCCCTCGAAGGCCTTGTTTTTTTACTTATTTAAATCAGGTGTGGCCGGCCTGCGAGCCGAAGTTTCTAAGACACTGTTTAATTATTGTAAACTCTTGTAAGGCCATAAGGCCAATACTTTTGTGTATTTTGTACTTCATTCCTGCTGGGTTTTCTGTTAGTGGACATTCAAGCTTGTTGGCAGGGTTCTTATTATTAAAACTTAATAAACTGCTTCCGCTAGATGCTCTGTGTAGGACGTACGTATTGGTTGAATGGTTTCATTGAGTAACCTACCGGTCTATCTGTGGTATATGGTGTCGGGCCCCGGCCGGACCTACTGCTATATGCTATATGACGGATAGGGGTGTTACAATTTGGTATCAGACTACCGGTTTTGGTCAAGCTTAAATGAATTCGTGGGAGAATTCACTTTAAGGGGTGGTGAGCACATGTGTGTGCGTCATCGTTATAACATGAAAAGAACCCATGAATGTCCACTTAGGAATGAAAATACACATGTTTGAGGAACCTGCATGTTCCTATAATTGCGTTTTGCAATGTTGTTTTGTCGCTTATCGGTGTTTTGTACGACTATAGGTGTCCAGGAGTGGCGCGTGGCAGCCTGAACGCACACTTTCTGAGAAAAGTACGGTACCAATCGACGTTCCTGAGACTCCTAGTTCTTTTGAAACCATAAGAAGGGTAGTTGAAGCGGTGTTCGTTGTGACCAACGCACAACATGGAAGAAGTGTGCAACCCTCTGTCCCTGAGATGGCCCCAACATCGGGCGGTGTGATGGAGCAAATGGCATGTAGAGGCCATTTAGGGCAGCAGATGAACATGATTGTATTGCAGGGAGCACACTCAGTTGAAGATTATTTGCAGACGTTCCTTATGATAAGGCGCTACCCAGGCTTTGAATGGGAAAGCGAGCAGTCTATAGTCGATAGATTTTTTAATGGTCTGCGCAACGAGTTGCGCATCCTACTGCTACGACCAAAGCTATTGGGATTTCAAGCCTTGGTTGAGTCGGCCAGAACTTTGGAAGTATAGTTGGGGAAAACTCACCAAATGACTATGAATAGGGTACCAAACCCTATAGATCCTATAAGTACTGCCTACCGCAGGACACTGAGAAAAGAGGCTAGATCATCTACTAGCAAGGCTACTTATAGTTGCGATTCTTGTGGAAAGAAAGGGCACTTTGCCCGAGGTTGTCCGGAGGGAGCTCAGAAGACATTGAAAGCTATGGCCGGAGCAGTCGAAGTCTCTAGTGCAAACGAGACGGTGTTCAAAATGCCAACCTCAAAATTTGGGTACCATAGGTGGTACAAGAAGGCTAGGATGTCGGGTCTAATCCCTTCCTCTGGCACATCCGGAGTGACTACAGGCCAAACCCTGGGTGCATGCTATAATTGTGGAAAGCCGGAACATTATGCCCGGGATTGTCTGAGTGGATGCCCAATGTCCGAGAAGAAGTCGGGGGCAACATCTGAGGAGAAGGGCAAGGCGGTGGAGTCCACCGCATCACTATATACTCCATCCCAACCGAGGGTAGACATCCTTGGTCAGCAGGAGGTCTTGTGGCCGACCGTCGGGTTGTTAGGTATGGTTTAATTGATAACAATTTAACTTCTTATACCTATTACCTTTTGCGTGCTAGCTTAGAACTGGAAGTTCTAGGCTTTATTTTGGACTTTTGGTCACCCGGCGAGGGCATAATTTCAATACGGGCACTTCGCACTCCTTTTGACCAAAGGTGTAGTATTACACATCGGAGTATCTCCTTCGATGGTAATGGGTAATTTGGATGTGTTGTTGCCTAATGGTCGTTGTATGCGCGGAGAGAGAGAGAGAGTGTTTGTGTCGCAAGGTTACGGTTTGGGAGTCAGGGGTTCGACTTACAAGCATCGTTACTGCCACCATGGGAGGCTACGAAGCCTAAGCCTACATCCGATAGTATCTCAGGTGTATCCAAATATCCTGATGTGTTTCCTTGATGGTCTCCCAGGAGTCCCACCGTAGTTAGAGTTTGACTTTACGTTTGAGCTAGTACTAGGTGCCAAACCTATGTCACACTCTCCATATCGGTTAATGCCTAAGGATAAGTCAGAGCTAAAGGATGAACTGAAGTGTTGATGGAGCAATGTTACGTGCGTCCAAGTTCGTCTCCTTGGAGCGCGCCTATCCTCGTTGTTAAGAAGAAGGACGGAAGGTTGCGACTCTGTATCGAATATGGGAAACTGAACAAGTTAATGGAAAAGAGCATGTACGGGATACCAAGGGTGGATGACCTTTTGATCAGTTGGTCGGGTCATCGATATACTTAAAAGTGGACATTAAGTCCGGTTACCATCAGCTGAGGATAAGGGAAAGCGATGTCCCAAAGACAGCGTTCGGCACAAGGTATGGACATTTCGAGCTTACCGTCGTGTCATTCGGGTCGAATAATGCGCCGTTAGCGTTATTGAATTTGATGAAGAGATCATTCAGGGCATACCTAGACCATTTTGTGGTCGTCTTAATTAACAATGTATTGGTGTACTCGTAGAGAAAGAGGATCACTTCAAGTATCTTCTTTTGGTGGTGGGAACGCTAAAGACGAACCAACACTATGCCTAGTTCTCCAAATGCGAGTTTTGGGGTTATGTTAGGTAGCGTCCCTCGGTCGTAAAGTTTGTAGAGTGGGTGTTGCAGTGGATCAAGCGAAGATTGTTATGATACGCGAGTGGCCTGTGTTATGTTCGGAAGCGGAAGACCAGAGTTCTCTGGGGTTGACCGGATACTATAGGCGCTTCGTAGAGAACTTCTCACGGATAGCGCTACCTCTCACGAAGTTGACAAGGAAGGATCAGAAGTTCTTATGGATGCAGGAGTGCGTGCAAGCGTTTGAAGAGTTGAAGAGTCGATTTACCACGGCGCCAGTGCTAAGTTCGCCAAGTGGGACCGAGGGCTTCGAGTCTTATAGTGATGCCTCAGGTAGTGGTTTGGGCTGCGTGCTGCTGTAGCATGGAAGTGTTATAGCATATTGTTCGAGTCAGCTCTAAGTGCACGAAAGGAATTATCCGGTCCACGACTTCGAGTTGGCGGCCGTGAGTTTTACGCTAAAGCTGTGGAAGAACTCCTTATAAAGCGTAAAGACCGATATTTATACCGATCACAAAAGCCTTAAGTACCTGTTGGATCAGAAGGATCTGAACATGAGGCAGCGGAGTTGGATGGAGTTCCTCGGGGACTATACGTTCAATATTCATTATGTACCCGGGATGGGCAATGTAGTTGCGGATGCGTTTAGTCGCAGGGCTCCCGCCCAAGCCAACTGGTTGTCAGTTCATGATGAGAGGCTAGTACAAGAGTTTGAGGCATTGGAGATCTGTTGTGTGGACAAGCAGACAAGCGCTAAAGCATTGTTGAACTGGTCCGAAGTTTAGTATGACCTGGCTGATCGCGTTCGGCAGGCATTGGAGTTGGATGGTAGCATGAAGAAGCTTATGAATGCAGCGTTGGATGGGTAAAATTCCAAGTTTTTAGTAAAGGATGGGCTGTTAAGGAAGGACCATTGTTTGTGCGTCCCAAGAGGGGGAAATCTACAGGGGGAGTTGATGTACGAGGCTCATAATACCAAGTACTCAATCCACCCAGGGAGCACGAAGATGTACTGGGACCTAAAGAAGCTGTTTTTGTGGCCAGGGCTCAAGAAGGACGTGGCACTGTTTGTGGCTAAGTGTCAAACGTGTGCCTTGGTAAAGGAGGAGTGCCAAAAGCTTGGAGGATTCTTGAAATCCTTGACTATTCCGGAATGGAAGTTCGAAGACATATCAATGGACTCTGTGCATGGCTTGCCAAGGTCGTAGAAGGGGAACGACACCATCTAGGTGATCGTAGGTCGGTTAACAAAAGTGTCACACTTCATTCCGCATACGAAGGATGATTCTGTGGAGAAACTGGCAAAGATGTGTGTGGATATGATTGTGTGACTTCACGGTGTGCCCCACAGCATCGTGAGTGACTGAGTTGGGCGGGTCATGTCCAATGGCTGGAGGTTGGTCCAACAAATGCTGGGGACTAAGTTGAAGTTCAGCACAGTCTTCCATCCGCAGACGGATGAGCAGACCGAGAGGGTCAAGAGAACCATGGAGGACATGATCCGCATGTGCGTTTTGGACTTCAGAAAGCAGTGGGAAGACCATCTGTATTCTGTGTAGTGCGCGTACAACAATAGCTACCAAGCGAGCATACAAATGGTGCCCTTCGAGGACTTTTATGATAGAAAGTGTCACACGCCGATGTCGTGGCTAGAAACGAGTGGGGCAAGGTTGTACAAAAGCAAGAGGTGGAAAACGCTACTTCATTGGTGCGCACCAGTTCGGGAGCGCTTGCTGATCGCTCAGGATAGTCAAGCTAAATACTATAATGACAGGGATCAGAATGTGGAGTTTGCGATTGGCGGTTGGGTATAGTTAAAGCTAAAGCCGTTCAAGGGTGTTTCACGGGTACGACGCTTGAGAAGTTGAGCCCGAAATACCTTGGAACATTTTAGATTCTAGAGCGGATCGGCGAAGCGGCTTATCGTCTAAAGGTATCGGTGGAGTGGTCTATACGACGTATTCCGCATACCAGTATTGCGGAAGGCAGTGCAAGAACCTTCGCAGGTGTTCACAGTTATCAAGTGCCGGTGGACGATGGGTTGACGACTAAGGTCAAGCTCGTTTGTATTGAGGACTTTAAGGTTAAGTGACTCCGTAATAAGGAGATCAGGATGGTCAAGTTCCGTTTGGACAATTGCGGTCGTGAGGAGCTCTCTTGGGAATGGGAGAAGACTATGCTGGAGGAGTTCCCAGAGCTATTTCACTCAGGTAACGCCTTTGGTTTTGGTTTATCTCTTCCTTTGGTAATTTCGTGGATGAAATTCTTTTAAGAGGGAGAGAGTTGTAATGCCCGGAAACTAAAAAGGGTTACGGGTGGCGCTTTGAGCCAAATATGAGTTTTGGTAGTGTTGACACGGCCTGGGACACGAGCGTGTCTAAGGGCATGTGGTTCTCGGGTTCAGCGTGGGTTGCGTGGTCGATGATTTTGGAGTCAATGATCATCAGGGGGTGAATACGGCCTGGGACACGAGCGTGTCCCAGGGCGTGTCAATCACTCAGTGCCTTACACTCAACGCTTGTTTAGTGAGGGGCGCACGACCTGAGCCTAGGCGTGTTCGTGTCCGACACGGGCGTGTGCAATTCGGCACGGGCGTGTCGAATTCCCGTGTCCTCCTTAAGTCGTACTGCATTCTGTGCTAAGGCAGTTATACGGCCTGGTACACGGGCGTGTCCCAGGGCGTGTCTATCACACAGTATGTGACACGGGCGTGTCACATGGCCATGTTATGCTCGGGTTGTTTTGGACCTGTGTAATTGGGGGAACATGCCCAGCGACACGGGCGTGTACTGGCTGACACAGTCTTGTTAAGCCTGACACAGGCGTGTAGGGTGCCCGTGTTCTTTTCGGGATGCATCGATTTCGACGGTGAATGGGTGACACGGCCCTGAACACGGCTGTGTTGGAACCCGTGTTCGGCCCAGGAATTCTAATTTTGGGCTGAATCGTGGCCGTCCATTTCCTCATTTTCGGATCCAACGACTGGGGGCTGTTATTGATGAGATATACCCGGGAATAGGGCTTGAAAACCCTCATTTCCATTTGGGTTCTCTCTTTCTAAAAACTAGAGAGAATGGAGAGCAAGGAGGAAGAAGGAGAGCTAGATCTGGTCACCGGCGGAGCTTCGGAGCTCCAAATCGCGAGCCGATTTCGGATCCGCGGAGGCAAGGAGATTACGGTGCTTTCCATCTGCATAGATTTCCTTGGCGCTAAGGAATAACGCAAGGGTAACGATTCTCATCTTTAGCATGTGAAGCTCTTCTTCTTTTTCCTGGGAAAACCCTCTCCCACCAGTGTGCGGTGAGTTTGCAGTATTCCTTAGGATAGATATGTAAAGTCCCCCTTGTAAGAGTCTGTAATCGTAGTACAGACATAGGCATGGTGTGTGAAGCCTACCCAGACATATTGGTCTTGATCGATGATGTTTTGCTATGCATATTATGCCGGAGAAGACTCCGTGTGTATTGTTTTTTTGGGTTGCTATGCGTTAGAATGCATCAGGGAATCTTGGGGAGAAACCCCAAGGTGCACCCAAAAATCTGGGCGGAAATGCATTTATGCCATTTCGGTAGCCTGGGAGCCAGCCGGGTATATAGCGGGGCTATGTACCGTGTTTTATCGATAGTTGGGACTGGAGGAAGCTTGGCCTGCGTCAAAGGCCAAATGGCCATGGCGGGGTGATCAACGGGCTGGTGGAACCCTACCCGCTCCATCTGATTCAGTTAAAGAGACCTAAAGTGAACGTGGCACTTACCGATGATTTGGAGATCGAGTCTAGGCAATGGCTGAAAGGAATAAATGCTCACGAGATTGCCACCCTGGGGGTGGTTGTGGAGTTGAGGACCGGACTGGGTTCGAATTGGCTTCGCCAAGTAAGTGCCCTGAGAGCATGGGGTGTACGGCCGTGTGTGCGTGCACCTGTGATGTGATGTTTATTCACTATGTTGCTTGCTTTGCTAACAAGTGCAGGGAAGAAGCTTTGCCGCCCCGATTTGGGGGCAGAATCATTATAATTTGGTCAGCTTTAGCTAACCATTATTCTTGTTTGCCACCATTTTAGAGATTTGTGCTTGTAGGTACTGCGGAGCCGAGCGGCAAATAGCGGACCAAAGCCCAAGTTGCTGAGCTGTCCCTCGAAGGCCTTGTTTGTTTACTTATTTAAATCAGGTGTGGTCGGCCTGCGAGCCGAAGTTTGTAAGACACTGTTTAATTATTGTAAACTCTTATAAGGCCATAAGGCCAGTACTTTTGTGTATTTTGTACTTAATTCCTGCTGGCTTTTATGTTAGTGGACATTCACGCTTGTTGGCAAGGTTCTTATTATTGCAACTTAATAAATTTCTTCCGCTAGATGCTCTGTGTAGGACGTGCGTATTGGTTGAATGGTTTCATTGAGTAACCCACTGGTCTGTCCGTGGTATATTGTGTCGGGCCCCGGCCGGAACTACGACTATATGCTATGTGACGGATAGGGGTGTTACAGAGAGAGTCCCGGGAAGATGCTCAACCAATTGGCCCTCGAGTTCGGCTGCGGAGCTGGAGCCTACTAGGCCCTGAAGACCTCTAGAATTGTCATCAGAGTCCGCCCCATCTCCGACTGTAGAAATGGAGTGGGAGCCGGGGGAGGTGGTGTAACATTCAGAGTTTGCTAAGCTCCACCCTACGGTGTAGGATGTGCCTGGGGCTGCATAACCAAGGCCAATTGTAATAAATTTGACCCAAACCTAGTTAAAAGTGGACAATTACATGTGATCCCCCATATGGGCACACCACAGCTTCCGCTGCTTAGTTTGTCCCCAAACTAAACTAGTGGGCTTCTATTCTTCCGATCGAGGTTTCGCTCTGATACCAGTTTGTAAAACCCCATTTTTTCATTTAAACCACTGGAGTCTTATGCCTAGAACTGCTGCTTTGCAGTGACACCAACACACCTAGGGAGGTCGTCACTAGAAAACGCCCATCCTGCCAGCCATACCGATCGCAGAAGAGTAGAATAAATATAAGAGTACATAAGTAAAATGAAACTCAATACTAGCCTACCATAATCACATATATATAAATAATTCTCTACGAAGGTAGCGTCCATATAAATGATAAAGCAAAGTACTAAAGAGGGCTCCTGCCCGATACATCAAAATCCTCACTACAAATCACTCAATCGCGGAAGAAAATCTATAATATCTACTAATGATCGCGACTCACTGTCCCTACTGGCTGAACTCCCGTGCTAGACTGTCCCGTCTCCAAGCGCACCGACCTCTGGGACTGCACCTCCTGGTTCGGCTCCATGCTCCCCTAAAATGATTTGGTCAACGACCGATAGTCTAAAAGACAAAGACTTATCATCCCCCACCCCTCCCAAATGACTCCTAGGCACCGAGAAGGGAGAAGTAAAAGGAAGGTAATGAAGGTGGAGAGTAACAAAGGTAATAAGGTGGAGGCGGAACTAGTCTATCATGAGTTCATAAAAAGAGAAAGTATATGTGAGCAGTAGTTGGTAAGCAGTATAAGTATACTCAAGAACAAGTGATCAAGTATAGTATAGGCAGGTAAACTAAGTAAGTAACCTTGACCTATAGGAATGCCCATACAAAACTATAGACCATGGGGTTGTTTTACAAGGCCTATTGTATAAAGTGTCCCATACCATTTTATACAAAATATATTAGGGGTTATATGCAATGATTATGCTATGACATGCAAGTATGCTATAATGTGAATCATGCAAGTGCAACACACACACTCAACTCTATGCACATAGACCATTAGTTCCCCCTTTTTGGAGCCTAAACTCCCAGGATACCTCTGTAGTGGAAAACAGAAGCGGTGGGTTGGGCCTTGCCCACCTCTAAACCATTATCAACTATACCAGTTAGACCTATCATATGCCTCAGTGCTGGTGCACTAAGCGGAGTTCCTGCATACTCTTGTCGGTTGTGCACCGGACTTTATTTGGCCAAGTGCTAAACCACACTTGCCGAGTCAACGTATTGGTGTTGGTGTGATGACTCTCCAATACCGAAGACCCACCAACTTATATCTTATGTACATGCAACCTTAATATACTTTTCCACCGAGCCAAAGCTCCCCAGATAATCCTGTCCATCGCAATTATCTACTGAGCCAAAGCTCCCCGTACTAACCCGTCCATCACAAATATTTATCGAGCCATCGGCTCGCCGGGATAACCAACCCATCACTAAAACCATCGAGCCTACCGCTCGTGAGACCCAACCTAATGCCCACAACACCGGTGAGTGTGAGTGTAAGTGAAATCCTAGTTATGCTAGTTAATCTTAAACATTGATTATTCTTACGGTTTAGGTTAGCCTAGGACTGCCCAAGGTATTCCTGGTAAAGGGCTCTCACAGGGTACTAGGAACTATGATGGTAGCTGAAGCTCATCATTCCCTTTCGCAAGGCACTTACTATTATTTGTTATTACCCAATTCCCGATCACTTTTAATATTATACTGGATCTAACCCTAGTGTATTTTGACTCTCTTTCTCTACACATGAAAGATAACCTTTCATCGATCCCGAGCACCGCCTAACACTAGCCAACCCAACATTCCCCTCATCATGACTCTTAATGAAACTCACGTTTTCATCTTACCAAATCAGCTTACATTACTCCCCACTTCCTATGACCAACCCCCATGTTATCACAATTTTTGTTGTTTATTAAATCAGACCAACCTAAGCTATATTATGTACATGACAGGAGGTACTCAAAATTTTCATCCTAATGTCCTAAGATAATTATTTTGGGTATGTCATGACACATTTAGTCTAAATCCAGAAACTTGTAATTTTCCTAATTAATTTAACATTTATTATATTTTCCCAAAAGTTAGCCATGGGTAATTTTGAACATGAATTACTAGATTTCCTTAAGTTATGGCCGCCCAAAAATCATGATCACTATATGATGCAAAAATAACAGAGAATACCAAATTTCATAAACTTTCATAAAATTATTAGCCCCTAAATAATTAATTTAATATAATCCAAATAATTAGAATTAATGAAGGGAGTACTATAAATTATAGTCAAAATCTATATAAAAATTACCAGAGCCTTATAATGATCATAAAACACTACTGACTAAGTTTCATGAAATTCCAAAAATTAGTGAAAATGTATAAAAATAATTCAAATAATTCCATTAAAGTGCACTTTGTGAAGCAACATTCTTATAAACTCATCCAAATGACATGTGATAAATTTTCTAGACTTTATTATGCCCTAAAAAGTTCTCTGGCCAAGTAACATAATTTTCCAGCAAGATATAACATTTATTATCTATTTATCAAAGTATGGTGTACTAGTTCACTTAACACATGAAGTACTAAAGTAAATGCTCAAATGATCCAAATAATTTACTAGAGCCTCTAAATGATATTTAATTAATCTTGCCAGAGTTTCATATCATTCTAACTTAATCTAACCATGATTACTTCAAAATCATCAAAAAAGGCAAGGTGGAGATTATACCTACAAGTATGAGCTACTGTTTCCTAAACATCCTATACTAAATCTCAGAGGTCAATAACACTATAAAGTTACTTCTATCAAAATCCCATGAAGATCCAAGATCATATGACCCTCCTATATTTTCATAAATGGTATAGACCTAAACTATCCCTAATTGGTTTAAGTTGTGTGCCTAAGTCTAAGTGTCACCAAATTCATTCCTAGGGCATTGCACCCCCCTAAGATCACATGGACTAAACATCAAGCCCATGCAAGGACCTATCACCCCATGCCCTACACAAACCCCCAATGTTCAACCTTAGAGTTTGAACTAGGGTTCTAGGGAAAATCCACCATAATCCACCCTAAAACCCATGTGAGGGTGTTTAAACTAACCATGGAGCTCTGCCTCAAGTCCCAACCCCTTTTGTTGAGAATTGGCCCCTCTATGCCCCAAACACTCTTTGCCCTAAATTACCCTTAAGGGGCCAAACTTTGGTCTCACCAAAACCTTTTCAAATCTAACCCAATTGGGTTGATATTTTTATTATGGTCATACCAAGACCCTAAGAGTCAGAAACAAAAATTTTGGTGGGTTTAGAGGTAAATAGACCCCTTAAATAGTTCATACGTGTATTATTAAATTTCTAAAAAACTTTAGAAAAATGTTTTCAAAAAATTCCAATTTTTGGATATGTTTTAGGTATAGGCAGGTGTGACTTCCATCCAAAATTTCAAGTCATTTGGATTGATGGATAGATGGGGGCACTCAAAAGAATCTCTGGCCTTACCTAGGTATAGACTTCACCAAAATGAGTGTTATGGTCTGACCTGAACTCCAAATTGGTTCAAACCAATTTTAAAGTAAACTAGTCTAATAGGGATACAACTTTCATGCAGAACGCGTTTACTGTAGGGGACCCTACGTATTTTTAATAATTAATTTAAAACTGCCCAATAACTGTGATAGAAAAACCATAAATCAAAACTTAATATACTAGATCTAGCCAGATCTTAAAGCAAATCGAGTGGCTTCTGGTTTTCTTCTTCATCAAGGCAACGGATGAGATCAGCCCGACCTGGAGCTTATTCCAAGACCATTTTCCAGCCACCCGGGCACCTCCTTGGCCGGTCACCACCTCCAACACCTTCGTTGAGGTGGGGGCTATCGCCGGGTGGCGGCACGACCGCAAGAGGGGAGGTTTATAGCGAATCCAAGAGGAATCCCAAATCCAAAATTTTATGTAATTTGATGCTTGGAATAGGATCAAATGAGCCCGATTCCTATGTATAAACATTCCTAAGATCTAACCCATGAAAAAGGAGTAGAGGAGGACCTGATTTGCGGCCTGAAGACGTACGCTTTGCCTCCTAACCATTTCAAGCAACCAAACTTTGGCTCCTCTGCAACCTATACACCAACCTCAATGGAAATGAAAAGGAATTGGGGGAAATGATTTCCCTTGCCCTGGTGAAGGTCCTTAAATAGGGAAATTGGGTGAGGAGGATTGTAACTCCCAAATTTCATTAAACTCCATTAATGGCCCTTAACTCCACCCCTTCGGTTTCAACGAAATTAAGGGGCTGAACCAAATTAACGGCGGGCCACCTCCAGAAACTCCTCCTCTCCCTTAGAGGAATAAAATCCCTATAAAAGTGGGAGTTATGGAGCCTCCATGGCCACGGTGGCCATTAATCACAAGCTTTTCTCTCTCCTCCAAATCACCAATTCCAGAAGCTTAGTCCGACGAATTTTGTTCTATTCATCGAACTCCGCTCGACAAATCTGCTCTATTCATCGATCTCCGTTCAACGAATATGCACCGTTTGACTAAGATTGATCCTTGTTCAGCGACTTGCTCTATTCGTCGAACTCCGTTCGACAAACTCTAAACCCGGTTCAGCACTTACTCCATTCGTCGAGCTCCGTTCGACGAACGCTGAACCTTGTTTAGCAACCTGCTATATTCGTCAAACTCCGTTCGATGAAATCTGAACCCAGTTCAAAACTTACTCCATTCGTCGAGCTCCGTTCGACGAACACTGAACCTAGTTTAGCAACCTGCTCTATTCGTCAAACTCCGTTCGACGAACTCTGAACCCAGTTCAGCACTTACTCCGTTCGTCGAGCTCCGTTCAACGAACACTAAACCTAGTTTAGCAACCTTCTCTGTTCGTCGAACTCCGTTCGATGAACTCTGAACCCAGTTCAGCACTTACTCCGTTCGACGAATATTTGATGAGCTCGACGAATTCTTCCGTTAGACGAATTCTACCGGTTCTATGATTTATAAATATTTGGTAATGTAGACTTACTATTTAAAGCCCAAGGTGTTTCACACTCTAATTCCCATGTTTCCCCCAAACCCTTTAGTGCTTCCCAGTTTTAAGTCATTATCCAGTAATGACAAAAAAATCCTAGGGGTCTAGAAGTCTGAGGAATGTTACAAATCCCAATACATAAAAATAAAAAATTAGTCCTCGAAATTCATGTTAGGCCTACGGGGTTTCAAGTGTGAGAAGTAAAATGTAACATCCCGAGAGATTAATGGGAGTACCTAACGCGAAAAGTTTTGGGTACGTTTGCTGCATCATGTCCTGTGGCTCCCACATGTGCTCCTCTTATCCATAATTCCTCCACAAGACCTTTACCAGCAGAACCTTCTTGCCCCACAAACTCGCATCCCAGTATTATCTATCAAGATCGGCTCCAGGTGCACCGATCAATAAAAAGTTATAGGCCCATATGTAGTCATAATCTGCTACTCTGCCCAAAGAAGAGCTCTCCAAAGGGAGGAGATGTGGAAAACATCATGCAAACCTGCTAGCTCTGGTGGCATCTCTAGTCTGTATGCCAAGGGACCGATCCGCTCTAGGATCCTTTAAGGCCCCATGTATCTCGGACTGAGCTTCTTCCGAACATGCTCCCGCGAGACTCCATGCATCGGTCGTATCTTCAAAAACACCCGGTCTTCTACCGGAATCTCTACCTGATGATGTGGAGCATCATATTACTTGGCCTGTCTACTCCGGGCCTCCAACATCCTTTCTCGAATCAATCGCACCTGAGAATCTGTATCCTCGATGAACTCCGAGCCAAGTGCCTTTGGATCCTCAACCTTGATCCAAGACAAAGGAGTCTTGCATCTTTGCTTGTATAAAGCCTCATAAGGGGCCATGTCGATGCTGGACTGGTGGTTGTTGTTATACGAGAATTCGATCAATGGTAGCTGCTTCTCCCATGGCTCTCCGTGGTTTAGTATGCAAAGACACAACAAATCCTCTATTGTCTGATTGGTACGCTTTGTCTGCCCATCCATCTTAGGGTGGAAGGAGGTACTAAATGTCAACCGGCTCCCCAAATAAGCCTGGACTAACCTCCATTCCTTAGACGTAAATCGTCCATCACGATCGGACACTATCGTCCTCAACACTCCATGGTATCGGACGAAGTGCTCCATAAACATCCACACCAACTCACCCACCGGGGCGTCCTTTCTTATCGGTAGAAATCTGGCCACCTTTGTCAATCGATCGATGATCACTCATCTCGAGTCGTTCCCCACTTGTGACCGAGGAAGAACATGTATGAAATCCATGGTGATATCGTCGAACTTCAACTCCGGCACCGGAAGTGGCTGCAAAAATTCGACCGGACTCTTACACTCTGCCTTCACTAACTGACAGGCCTCGCAATGGGTCGTGAAGTATGTGATTTCCTTTTTCATGCCCGGCAAGTACATCGTCCTCTTAAGGCCGGCTGTCATCTTAGTGATGTCTGGGTGCACTTAGTACTTGCTATAGCGAGCCTCGGTCATAATGCCCTCCCGAATCCTGCCACCAGCTAGTATGTATACTCGTCCTCTAAAGCACAACAACATATCCCTCTCAGTAAACTCCCCGGCCATGCCTGCCTCTAAGGTCTTCAATACTTCCTCCATCTTGTCATCGGTTCTCTGCTCATCCCTGATACGATCGCGAATATCATCGGTAGTGCTCATCGCGTATAGATACTCCTAATAAAGCTCTGAGTTGTCCGAGGACACCAAGGTAATCTACATATACTCCATCATCCGTATCAGCTCCATTGACATCAACTGGGGCGCTACTCCTAAAGTTGTAGCCCTCCGGCTCAGTGCGTCCGCCACCGCATTCGCTTTCCCCGGCTGATAGTGTATCGTGTACTCATAATCAGATAGAAACTCCACCCATCTTCTCTGTTGGATTTTCAACTCCTTCTGCGTATCGACATATTTTAGATTCATGTGATCCGAAAATATTTCGCAGTGCACCACATAAAGGTAATTCCGGCAAATCTTCAGAGCGAACACCACTGCACCCATCTCCAAGTAATGCGAATGGTATTTTTGCACGTGCTTCTTTAGCTGGCGGGAGGCGTATGCAATCACATGTCCATGTTGCATCAGTACAATGCCCATCCACTAAAATGACGCATCACTGTACACCTGGAAGCCCTCCATCCCAGATTGGAGAGCGAGGATATGTGCTGACGTAAGCCGACCCTTCAACTCCTGGAAGGCCGCCTCCAATACGACATCCAAATGAATGGAGTGTCCTTCTTCGTCAAAGAAGTGAGTGGAAGGGCTATCTGAGAGAATCCCTTCACAAACATCCGGTAATACCCAGCCTATCCCAGATAACTTCGGACATCCGTGGACATCTTCAACTGAGGCCAGTCTCGCACTGCATGAAACTTCGCGGGATCCACAGCAAATCCTGCTCCACTGATAATGTGCCCTAAAAAGGCTACCTCCATCAGACAAAACTGGCATTTGCAGAACTTGGCATACAACTGATGCTCCCTGAGCTTCTCCAGAGTCCAGACCAGATGTTGTGCATGCTCTTCCTTCATCCTCGAATAAATAAGGATGTCATCTACGAACATAATGACAAACCTATCGAGGTACGGCTCGAACACCCGGTTCATCAAGCTCATGAAGGCCGATGACGCATTCTTGAGCCCAAAAGGCATCACAAAAAACACATACAAGCCATATATGCTGCTAAACGCTGTCCTCAGGATATCTTCTTCCTGAATCCGTAACTGACAGTATCCCGACCTTAGATCTAGCTTCAAGAACCAATGTGCTCCCTCTAGCTGATCAAATAACTGATCGATCCTTGGCAGTGGATATGTGTTCTGGAATATCAGTCGGTTTAGTGCACGATAGTCAATGCATAACCTGAGGGTCCATTCCTTCTTTTTCACAAACAAGACCGGAGCTCCCAAAGATGAGAAACTTGGCCTAACAAATCTAACCTCCACCAGCTCCTTTAGCGAACTCCTGAACTCAACCAGCTCCATTGGAGCCATCCGATAGGGAGCCATAGACACCGGCTTAGATCTAGGCACCAACTAAATCTTGAATTCCTTCTCTCGATGCGGCGATAATCCTGGTAGCTTCTCTGGTAACACATCCGCAAAGTCCCGCACCATTGATATATCAGCAACCATCGTCTTGACCTTGACCATCTCGAAGAACACCTGATATACCTCATCTCCCTGCATGTGGTCCAAAAACGGCCTGAATAGAAGATAACATCCTATGGGAGATGGGAGTAATACCTTCAAAGGTCGCAAAGGTATCATCATAACTCAGTATAGCCATCTTTGCCGGGCAATCTCTCTTGGCATTTTTCCAAGTAAGCAAGGCCATGCCCAGAACTAGGACGAAGTACGGCATCGTCAAGACCGTAGTCAGGGCCTCGAGTGTCAATCCATCAATAGTCAACCTTAGGGGGCACTTAGAAGTAGGTAAGACCTCCGTCCTGTTGGGGAGACGCACCCTCCTGGCGACTCCCGAATAATGTTTGACTCCCTCTAGTCCCTTTACGAACTCCTCGTAGACGAAATTGTGCGACGCCCCCGTATCCACAAAGGTGTGGGCAGGTTTGCCGCACATCGTGACTATTCCTGTTTATTTGAGTAGGGTAAAGTAACTAGGCCTATGGTTTCTTTTTTCTAATATGCTACTGTTATTTATTTTTCTAAAATTTCAAAGGAAAATTACAACATGAAAATACTAGCATACCTACAATCAGCCTGCCCGGGTCCCGAGGTGGAGCAAAGTCTAGAGCATACACCATCTCCCTCTCTTTCCTCCGATCTTTGCCCTAGAAACAACGTCCTCTTCCACAGACTCGGCCTGCAAACTACTGAGCGTGCGGGTAAGCCTGTGGTGCCGGTAGAGGTGTCCCTCTCATGGGGGTAGATTCTTCGAATGTGCCCTACCTGATGATATTTGTAGCACTAAGGCGGGGGAAGTGCCATACCCCCGAGCCTCTGCATCTCCCGCATCTGAAGAGGTTGATTGGCAAATACCACCGACACCCTCGGCTCTTGTCTCCCCTCTTGGCAAGGTTGGTCCACTGCCCTTCTATCATTAGCAAATCATCCCCTCCGCTGATCATTCCTTCCTCCCCGACCATAATCCTAAGTTGGCCTCTTCCGGCCTCGAGACGTGTGCCAATCAGCCTCCATCCTCTTTGCCAACTCCAGAATCCGAGGTATAGGCTGGTCGGATACAAACAATAGAGCCTCTCTCAGGTCCTCTCAAAGTCCATTATAAAACCTCTTGGTATACCCTGCTTTGTCCAGCTGATAGGAGTACGCAAACCGGGCTAAGTGATTGAACTCCCGGTGGTACTCCACCACCATCATGTTGCCCTACCTTAGCAGTAGGAACCTGTCTTCAAGATCATCTCCTGCCGACTGTGGGACGAAGTGTTCCAAAAGTGCGGCCCCGAACTCCTCCTAGGTGACGTTAGCAGCCTCCCGATCTGTAAATGTCGTATCCAAAAGTGTCTTCTGCCATCTCTTGGCATGAGACTCCAAGCAGGAGACAACTAGAGATACCCTCTCCTCCTACGGGCACAGTATCCTGTTCAGCATATCGAACATGATATCGAGCCACTCTTCCGTCCGTACGTCTGACTTCGTCCCAATGTAAGATGGGTGAGATAGTCCCCAGAAGATGCTCGACCAATTGGCCC
This sequence comes from Platanthera zijinensis, assembly GCA_039513925.1. NCBI lineage: Eukaryota > Viridiplantae > Streptophyta > Magnoliopsida > Asparagales > Orchidaceae > Platanthera > Platanthera zijinensis. The sequence continues at coordinate 92,254,384 of CM077093.1, read as the reverse complement.
CTGGGTTCGGCTGCGGAGCCGGAGCCTGCTGGGCCCTGAAGACCTCCAGAATAGTCGTCAAAGTCTGCCCCATCTCTGACTGTATAAACGGAGTGGGAGTCGGGGAGGTGGTGCAACATTCAGAATTTACTGATCTCCGCCCTGTAATGTAGGATGTGTCGGGGGCTGCATAACAAAGGATAATTATAAGAAATTTAACCCGACACTATTTAAAAGTGGACAACTATATGTGATCCCCCATATGGGCATACCACAGCTTCTGCTGTTTAGTTTGTCCCTTAACTAAACTCGAGCGGGGGTGACCTAGGGTTAGTGGATTTCTATTCTTCCGAACAAGGTTTTTATGTAATGCCAGTATATAAGACCCTTTTTTCTTTTTAGCAACTGAGGTCTTATCCCCAGTACCACCACTTTGCGGTGACACCAACACACCCGAGGAGGTCGTCACTACAAAACGCCGATCTTGCCGGCCATACCGATCGCAGAAGAGTAGAATAAATATAAGAGTACATAAGTAAAATGAAACTCAATACTAGTCCACCAGAATAACATATATATAAATAATTCTCCACGAAGGGAGCGTCCACAGAAATGATAAAGCAAAGTACTAAAGAGGGCTCCTGCCCGATACATCAAAATCCTCACTACAAATCACTCAATCACAGAAGCAAATCTATAATATCTACTAATGATCGGGACTCACTGACCCTGCTGGCTGAACTCCCATGCTATATTGTCCCGTCTCTAAGCGCACAGACCTCTAGGGATGTATCTCCTGGTTCGGCTCCATGCTCCCCTAAAATGATTTGGTCAACGACTGTTAGTCTAAAAGACTAAGTCCTTTCATCCCCATCACTCCCTCATGGCTCCTAGGCACTGAGTGGGAAGAAGGAAAGGGAAGGTAATGAAGGTGGAGAGTAACAAAGGTAAGCAGGTGGCAGAGGAACTAGACTATCATGAGTTCATAAACAGAGCAAGTATATGTAAGCAGTAGTAGGTAAGCAGTATAAGTATACACAAGAAAAAGGGTAGCAAGTATAATATAAGAAGGTAAACTAAGTTAGTAACCATGACCTATAGGAATGTCCATAAAAACCTATAGAATAAGTGATTGTTTTGCAAGGCCTATTATATAAAATGTCCCATCCATTTTATACAATATGTGTCAGGGGTTATATGCAATGATTATGCTTTGATATGCAAGTATGCTATGATGTCAATCATGCAAGTGCAACAGACACACTCGACTCTGTGCACACAGACCTTTAGTTCTGCCTTTCTGGAGCCTAACCTCCTAGGATACCTCTATTGTGGAAAACGGAAGCGGTGGTTTGGGCCTCTCCCACCTATAAACCGGTATCAACACTACCTATTAGACCTATCGTATGTCTCAACGCTGGTGCACTAAGGAGAGCTCCTGCGTACTCTTGTCGGTTGTGCACCGGACTTTATTTGGCAAAGTGCTAAACCACACTTGCCGAGTCAACATATTGGTGTCGTTATGATGACTCACCAATATCGAAGACCAACCACCTTATATATTATGCATATGCAACCTTAATATACTTTTCCACCGAGCCAAATCTCCCCGGACTATCCCGTCCGTCATAATTATCTACCGAACCAAAGCTCCCCGAGCTAACCCGTCAGTCACAAATATCTACCGAGCCATCGGCTCGCCAGGCTAACCTGCCCATCACTAAAACCACTGAGCCTGCCGCTCGCAAGACCCAACCTAACTCCCAATACACCGGGGATTATGAGTGTAAGTGAAATCCTTGTTATGCTAGTTACTATTAAACATTGATTATTCTTACGGTTTAGGTCTGCCAGGACTTCCCAAGGTATTCCTAGAGAAGGGCTCTCACAGGGCACAAGGAACTATGATGGTAGGTGATGCCCATCGTCCCCTTTTGCAAGACACTCACTATTAATGGTTATTACCCAATTCCCGATCCCTTTTAATATTATACTAGATATAACCCTAGTGTATTTTGACTATCTTTCTCTCCACAGGAAAGACGACCTTTCGTCGATCCCGAGCACCACCTAACACTAGCCAACCCAACATTCCCCTAATCATGACTCTTAATGAAGCTCACTTTTTAATCTTACCAAATCATCTTACATTACTCCCCACTTTCTATGACCATCCCCCATATTATCACAATTTCCGCAGTTTATTAAATGCAGTCCAACCTAAACTATATGATGTACATAACAGGAGGTACTCCAAATTTTCATCCAAATGCCCTAAGATAATTATTTTGGGTATGTCTTAAGATATTTAGCCTAAATCCAGAAACTTGTAATTTTCCTAATTAATATAACATTTATTAGATTTTCCCAAAAGTTAGGCCATGGGTAATTTTGAACATGAATTAATAGATTTCCTTAAGTTATGGCCACCCAAAAATCATGATCACTATATGATGCCAAAATAACAGAGAATACCAAGTTTCATAAACATTCATAAAATTATTAGCCCCTAAATAATTAATTCAAGATAATCCAAATAATTAGAGTTAATGAAGGGAGTACCATAAATTATAGTCTAAAAATTATATAAAAATTACCAGAGCCTTATAATGATCATAAAACACTACTGACTAAGCTTCATGAAATTCCAAAATTAGTGAAAAATGTATAAAAATACTTCAAATAATTTCATTAAAGTGCACTTTGTTAAGCAACATTCTTATAAACTGATCCAAATGACATGTGATAAATTTTTTAGACTTCATTATGCCCTAAAAAGTTCTCTGGCAACATAACACAATTTTCCAGAAAGATATAATATTTATTATCTATTTATCAAAGTATGGTGTACTAGTTCACTTAACACATGAAGTACTAAAGTAAATGCCCAAAAGATCAAAATAATTTACTAATACCTTTAAATGATATTTAATTAACCTTGTCAAAGTTTCATATCATTCTAAGTTAATCTAACCATTATTACTTCAAAATCATCAAAAAGGGCAAGGTGGAGATTATATCGACAAGTATGAGCTACTATTTCCTAAACATTCTATACTAAATCTCAGAGGTCAATAGCACTATAAAGTTACTTCTACCAAAATCCCATGAAGATTCAAGATCATATGACCCTCCTATATTTTCATAAAAAGGTATAGACCTAAAGTATCCCTAATTGGTTTAAGTTTTGTGCCTAAGTCTAAGTATCACAAATTTCCATCCTAAGGCATTTTACAACCCTAAGATCACATGGACTAAACACCAAGCCCATGCAAGGATATATCACCTCATGTCCTTCACAAACCCCCAATGTTTAACTTTAGGGTTTGAATTAGGGTTCTGGGGCAAATCCACCCTAATCCACCTTAAACTCTGTGTGAGGGTGTTTAAACTAAATATGTAGCTCTGGCCCATGTCCCAACCCCTTTGGGTGAGAATTGGCCCCTCTATGCCCCAAACACTCTTTGCCCTAAATTACCCTTAAGGGGCCAAACTTTGGTCTCACCAAAACCTATTCAAATCTAACCCAATTGGTCTGAGATTTTTATCATGGTCATGCCAAGACCCTAAGATTCAGACAAAAAAATTTTGGTGGTTTTATAGGTCATTAGACCCCTTCAATAATTCGTACATTGATTATTAAATTTCTACAAAACTTTAGGAAAATGTTTTCCAAAAATTCCCATTTTAGATATGTTTTAGGTATAGGCAAGCTTGAACCCCATCCAAAATTTCAAGTCATTTGGATTGCTGGATAGATGGGGGCACTCAAAACAATCTCTGACCTAGCCTAGGTATAGACCTCACCAAAATGGGTATTGTAGTCTGACCTGAACTCCAAATTGGTTCAAATAAATTTTAAGTAAACTAGACTCATAAAGATACAACTTTTATTTAGACCACTTTTACTGTAGGGGAACCTACGTATTTTTAATAATTAATTTAAAATAGCCTAATAAATGTGATAGAAAAACCATAAATCAAAACATAATACTAGATCTTGCACAAATCTTAAAGCAAATCGAGTCGCTCCTAGTTTTCTTCTTCCTCCAGCAAATGACTGAGATCAGCCTGACCTGGAGCTTATTCTAAGCCCCTTTATCGACCACCAGGCCACCTCCCTGACCGGTCACCACCACCACCACCATATCCGTTGAGGTGGGGCTATCGCCGGGCGGCGGTAGGGCCGCCGGAGGGGCGGTTTCCAACGAACCCGTGGGGAAGCCCAAATCCCAAAATTCATGGAATTTGAAGCTTGGAATCAGCTCAACTGAGCCCGATTCTTTTCTATAAAGTTTCCTAAGATCTAAACCATGAAGAAGGAGTTGAGGAGGACCTGATTTGCGGCCGAAAGACGTGCGCTTTGCCACCTCACCATTTCAGGCCACCAAACTCTGGCTCCTTTATAACCTATACACCAACGTCAACGGAAATGAAAAGAAATCGGGGAAAACGATTGCTCTTACCCTGGTGAAGGTGATTAAAGAGGGAAATTGGGAGAGGAGGCTTGTAACTCCCAAATGTCATTAAACACCATTAATAGCCATTAACTCCACCCCTTCGGTTTTAACCAAATTAAGGGGCTTAACCAAATTAACAGCCATCCACCTCCAGAAACTCCTCCTCTCCCTAAGAGGAATAAAATCCCCATAAAAGTGGGAGTTATGGAGCCTCCATGGCCATGATGGCCATTAGTCTCAAGATTTTCTCTCTCCTCCAAATCACCAATTCCAGAAGCTTAGTCCGACGATTTTCGTTCTATTCGTTGAACTTCGCTCGACAAATCTACTCTATTTGTCGATCTCCATTCGACGAATATGCCCCATTTGACGAGGGCTTATCCTTGTTCAGCAACATGCTATGTTGGTCGAACTCCGTACGACAAACTCTGAACAAGATTCAGCACAAACTTCGTTCATCGAGCTCCGTTCGACGAACGTTGAACCTAGTTTTACACCTGCTCTGTTCATAAAAATCCATTCGACAAACAATAAACCCAGTTCAGCACTTACACTATTCGTCGAGCTCCGTTCGACAAATGCTGAACAAAGTTTTGCAACCTGCTCTTTTCGTCGAACTCCGTTCGACGACTCTGAACCAAGTTTAGAACTTAATCCATTCATCGAGCTCCGTTCGACGAACGCTGAACCTAGTTTAGAAACCTTCTCATTTCGTCGAACTCCGTTTGACGAACTCTGAACCCAGTTCAGCACTTACTCCGTTCGACAAATATTTGCTGAGATCGGAGAATTCCTCTATTCGACGAATTCTACTTGTTCTATGATTTCTAAATATTTGGTAATTGAGACTTATTATTTGAAGCCCAAGGTGTTTCACACCCTAATTCCCATATTTCCCCCAAACCCTTTAGTGCTTCCCCGGGTTTTGTAATGACCCAGTCATGACAAAACCATCCTAGGGGTCTAGAAGTCTGAGGGATATTACACCGCTCACGTGGACTGGGCGGAATTTTCAGAATTAATAGAATGGACGCGTGGCCTTAACATCCTGCGCAGGCAATGGGCAGGAAATCAAAAGAAAGACGTGACTTAGTTTTCAATTGCAAGGCACTTCAAACGGCCATAACTTTTGATTAGACCGTCTGATTTTCGCGCACAATACCATTTTGAAAAGCTCTCGGAGATGTCCATCCACTGGCGAACGGGAAAACTCGTTTGAGCTCGTTTTGTGCCCTCAGATCTCATATATTCAGCTCCATTTTAAAGTTATCCCAGTGTTTTAATTTCGTCAATTTCATCCTAATGGATATGCCAGTGAAAGCTTACTTCGGGAAAAACTTCCAAGGATACAGTAAAGGCCGCGACATAACTGCGCGCTCAGGCGGCAAAATCGCCACCACTTCTCCATTTCGGGGATCCCGCATAGAAGCTGCGGCACGGCGACCCAGTCGTTGTCGAGCGTAAAAATTTGAGCCGCCAAAATTGCTTAATCCGAATGGCAATGAAGCTCGCAATCCAGAAAATAGGGCGTCCTGGATCTTTGATCAAATAAAATGTCCCGGATTATTCCAACGTGTGCGACCATACAAGTATTAGATCATTAGATCAAATCATAACTCGGTAGTTAAGCATGCTTGTGCGAGAGTAGTATTGGGATGGTTGACCTCCTAAGAAGACCATGTGTTGCACCAACTTTTGCCGCTCGGCTGCATAAACGCCCATTTTTACTTCCGGCGAATGCGCTCACTTTACGAATGCGGGCCCGAGGGTACTACCCATGCGGACTGGGCAAAATTTTCATAATAAATAGAAAGGATGCATGGCCTTAACATCCTGCACAGGCGATGGGCAGGAAATCAAAAGAAAGGAGTTACTTAGTTTCCAAATTCAAGGAACTTCAAATGGCCATAACATTTAATCAGACTGTCTGATTTTCGCACACAATACCATTTTGGAAAGCTCTCGGAGTTGTTCATCCACTAGAGAATGGGGTGAACCCATTCGAGCTCATTTTGTTCCCTCAGATCGCGTATATTCAGCTCTGTTTTAAAGTTATCCCAGTGTTTTCATTTCGTCAATTTCGTCCTGATGGATATGCCATCGAAAGCTTGCTTCAGGAAAAACATCCAAGGATACAGTAAAGGCCGCAATATATCTGCACGCTCAGGAGGAAAAATCGCCCCCACTTCCCCATTTCAGGGATCTCGCATAGAGGCGGCGGCGCGATGACCCATTAATTATTGCGCATAAAAATTCTAGCTGCCAAAATTGCTTAATCTGAAAGGGAACGGAACCCACAGTTCAGAAAGTCGTACATTGGCGATCTTAGCTTAAATAAAATGTGTCGGAGTATTCCAAAGTGTGCGACCATACCAGCACTAGAGCACCAGATCCCAACAGAACTCCGCAGTTAAGTGTGCTTGGGCGATAGTACTACAAGGATAAGTGACCTCTAGGGAAGTTCTCGTGTTGCACCCATTTTTTGTCGATCGGCTGCATGAACGCACATTTTAACCTTCAACAAACGCACTCTCTCTACGAACGCGGGCCCGAAGGTACCATACATGCGGACTAGGAGGAATTTTAAGAATCAACAGAACGGACGTGTGGCCTTAACATCCTACGCAGACGATGGGCAGGAAATCAAAAGAAAGACGTGACTTAGTTTCCAAATACAAGGCACTTCAATGACCATAACTTTGGATCAGACCGTCTGATTTCCGCGCACAATACCATTTTGGAAAGCTCTCGGAGTTGTGCATCCACTGGCGAATGGGATGAACATGTTCGAGCTCCTTTTGTTCCCTTTGATCGCATATATTTAGCTCTATTTTATAGTTATCCTAGTGTTTTCATTTCGTCAATTTAGTCCTAATGGATGCAGCAGGGAAAGCTAGCTTCGGTAAAAACTTCCAAAGAACAGTAAAGGCCGCGACATAACTGCACGCACAGGCGGAAAAATCGCCACCACTTCCCCATTTAGGGGATACCGCGTAGAGGCGGCGGCGCGGCGACCCGGTCATTGCCACGCGTAAAAATTTGAGTCGCTAAAATTGCTTAATCTGAAATTCAACGGAGCCCACAATCAAGAATATTAGGCGTTGGGGATCTTGGCTTAAGTAAAATGTGTCGAAGTATTCCAACGTGTGCGACCATACAAACACTATAGCACCTGATCCTATATGAACTCCTTAGTTAATCATGCCTTGGCGAGAGTAGTACTGGGATGGGTGACCTCCTGGGAATTCCTCGTGTTGCACCCATTTTTGCCGCTCGGCTGCATGAACACCCATTTTTAGCTCCGGCGATCGCGCTCTCTCTACGAACGTGGGACCGAGGGTACCACCCACGAGGACTGGGTGGAATTTTCGGAATCAACAGAACGGACGTGTGGCCTTAAAATCCTGCACAGGAGACGTGCAAGAAATCAAAAGAAAGACGTGACTTACTTTCCAAATTCAAGGCACTTTAAACGATTATACCTTTTGATCAGACAGTCTAATTTTCATGCACAATACCATTTCAGAAAGCTCTCGGAGCTGTCCATCCACTGGAGAACGTGGTGAACCCGTTCGAGTTCGTTTTGTGCTCTCAGATCGCGTATATTCAGCTCCGTTTTAAAGTTATTCTAGTGTTTTCATTTCGTCAATTTCATTCTAATGGATGTGCCAGCGAAAGCTTGCTTCGGGAAAAACTTCCAATGAAACAGTAAAGGCCGCGACATAACTACTCGTTAAGGTGGAGAAATTGCCACCACTTTCCCATTTTGGGGATCCCGCATAGAGGCGGCGGCGCGGCGACCCGGTCGTTGTCGCGTGTAAAAATTTGAGCCGCCAAAATTTCTTAATCTGAATCGCAATGGTGCCCGCAATCCAGAAAATCGGGCGTCAAGGATCTTGGCTTAAATAAAATGTGTCAGAGTATTCCAAAGTGTGCGGCCATACCAGCACTAGAGCACCGGATCCTATCATAATTTCGCAGTTAAGCGTGCTTGGGTGAGAGTAGTACTGGGATGGGTGACCTCCTGAGAAGTCCTGGTGTTGTACCCATTTTTTTCCTCCTGGCTGTATGAACTCACATTTTTACCTCTGGCGCACGCACTCTCTCTATGAACGCGGGCCCGAGGGTACAATCCAGGCGGACTGGGCAGATTTTTCGAAATAAACAGAACGGACGTGTGGCCTTAACATCCTGCACAAGAAACATGCATGAAATCAAAAGAAAGACGTGACTTAGTTTCCGAATGCAAGGCACTTCAAACGGCCATAACTTTTAATCATGCCGTCTAATTTTTGTACACAATACAATTTCAGAAAGCCCTCAGAGGTTTCCATTTACTTGCGAATGAGATGAACACGTTGGAGTACATTTTGTACCCTCAGATTGCGTATATTCAGCTCTATTTTAAAGTTATCCCAGTGTTTTCATTTCGTCAATTTCGTCCTAATGGATATGCCAGCGAAAGCTTGCTTCGGGAAAAACTTCCATGGATACAGTAAAAGCCGCGACATAACTGTGCGCTCAGGTGGCAAAATCGCCACCACTTCCCCATTTCGGTGATCCCGCGTAGAGGCGGCGGCGTGGCGACCTGGTCATTGTCGCACATAAAAATTTGAGCCGCCAAAATTGCTTAATTTGAATGTCAATAGAGCCCGCAATCCAGAAAATCGGGCATCGGGGATCTTGGCTTAAAAAAATGTGTCGGAGTAATCCAATATGTGCGTCCATACCAGCACTAGAGCACCAGATCCCATAAGAACTCCACAGTTAAGCATGCTTGTGTGAGAGAAGTACATGTATGCGTGACCTCCAGGGAAGTCCTCGTGTTGTACCCATTTTTTGCCGATCGGCTGCATTAACACCCATTTTTACCTCCGGAGAACGTGCTATCTCTACGAACACGAGCAAGAGGGTACCACACATGAGGACTGTGCGGAATTTTCGGAATTAACAGAACGGATGCGTTACCTTAAAATCCTGCGAAGGCGATGGGCAGCAATTTAAAAGAAATACGTGACTTAGTTTCCAAATGTAAGGCACTTCAAACGACCATAACTTTTGATCAAACCGTCTGATTTTTGCGCACAATACAATTTCGGAAAGCTCTCGGAGTTGTCCATCCACTAGCAAATGGGATGAACCCGTTCGAGCTCGTTTTGTGCCCTCAAATCACGTATATTTAGCTCTGATTTAAAGTTATCCCAGTGTTTTCATTTTGTCAATTTCGTCCTAATGGATATGCCAGCGAAAGCTTGTTTCGGGAAAAACTTCCAAGGATACAATAAAGGTCGTGACATAACTGCGCGATCAGGCGGCAAAATTGCCACCACTTCCCCTTTTCAGGTATCCTACGTAGAGGTGGCGGGGCGGTGACCCGGTCATTGTCGCGCGTAAAATTTGAGCCGGCAAAATTGCTTAATCTGAATGGAAATGTAGCCCACAATCCATAAAATCGGGCGTCAGGGATCTTGTCTTAAATATAATGACCCGGAGTATTCCAACGTGTGCGACCATACATGCACTATAGCAACGTATCCCATCATAACTCCGCAGTTAAGCGTGCTTGGACGAGAGTAGTACTGGGATGGGTGACCTCTTGGGAAGTCCTCGTGTTGTACCCATTTTTGGCGCTCCGCTGCATGAATGCCCACTTTTACCTCCAGCGAACACGCTCTCTCTATGAATGCGGGCCCAAGGGTACCGCCCACCCGGACTAGTCGGAATTTTCGGAATCAATAGAAAGGACGCGTGGCCTTAACATCTTGCGCAGGCGATGGGCAGTAAATCAAAGGAAAGACAAGACTTAGTTTCCAAATGCAAGGCAATTTAAATGACCATAACTTTTCATCAGACCGTTTGATTTTCGCGCATAATACCATTTTGGAAAGCTCTCAGAGTTGTCCATCCACTAGCAAACGGGGTAAACCCATTCGAGCTTGTCTTGTGCCCTTAGATCACATAAATTCAACTCCGTTTTAAATTTATCCCTGTGTTTTAACTTCGTCAATTTCGTCCTAATTGATGTGCTTGTGAAAGCTTGCTTCAGGAAAAACTTCCAAGGATGCAGTAAAGGCAGCGAGATAACTGCGCGTTCAGGCGGAAAAATTGCCACCACTTCCCCATTTCGGGGATCCCGCATAGAGGCGGCGGCGCGGCGACCCGATCGTTGGCATACGTAAAAATTTTAGTGGCCAAAATTGCTTAATCTAAATGCCAACGGAGCCCGCAATCTATAAAATCGGGCATCGGGGATCTTGGCTTAAATAAAATGTTCTGGAGTATTCCAAAGTGTGCGAACATAACATCACAAGAGCACCGGATCCCATCAGAACTCCATAGTTAAGCGTGCTTTGGCGAGAGTAGTCCTGGAAAGTCCTCATGTTGCACCCATTTTTGCTGCATAAATGCCCATTTTTACCTCCGGCTAACGCGTTCTCCTTACAAACGTGGGCCAGGGTACACCCACGCGGACTGGGTGGAATTTTCGGAATTAACTGAACGGATGTGTGGCTTTAACATCCTGCACAGGAGATGGGATGGAATTCAAAAGAAAGACGTGACTTGGTTTTCAAATGCAAGGCACTTCAAACGGCCATAACCTTTGATCAAACCGTCTGATTTTCGCGCACAATACAATTTCAGAAAGCTCTCAGAGTTTTCCATCCACTAGCGAATTGGGTGAACACGTTCGAGCTCGTTTTGTGCCCTCATATCAGGTATATTTAGCTCCATTTTAAAGTTTTCCCAGGGTTTTCATTTCGTCAATTTCGTACTAATGGATATGCTAGCGAAAGCTTGTTTCGGGAAAAACTTCCAAGGATTCAGTAAAGGCCGCGACATAACTGCACGCTCAGGCGACAAAATTGCCACCACTTCCCCTTTTCGGTTATCCCACGTAGATGCGGCGGCTCTGCGACCCGTTCGTTGCCACTCGTAAGAATTTGAGCCGCCAAAATTGCTTAATCAGAATGGCAACAGAGCCCGCAATGCAGAAAATCGAGCGTCGGGGATCTTTGCTTAAATAAAATGTGCCAGAGTATTCCAACGTGTACGACCATACCAGCACTAGAACACTGGATTTTATCAAAACTCCACAGTTAAGCGTGCTTGGGTGAGAGTTGTACGAGGATGGGTTACCTCCTGGGAAGTCCTCGTATTGCACCCATTTTTTGCTGCTCGGTTGAATGAACGCCCATTTTTAGCTTCGGCGATCGCTCTCTCTCTTACGAACGCGGGCCTAAGGGTACCGCCCAAGTGAACTGGGCGGAATTTTCGGAATCAACAGAATGGACTTTTGGCCTTAACATCCTGCACAGGAGACGTGCATGAAATCAAAAGAAAGACGTGACTTAGTTTCCAAATGCAAGGCACTTTAAACAACCATAACTTTTGATTAGACAGTTTGATTTTCGTGCACAATACCATTTCGGAAAGCTCTCGGAGTTTTCCATCCACTGACGAATGTGGTGAACCCGTTCGAGCTCGTTTTGTGCCCTTAGATCGCCTATATTCAGCTCCGTTTTAAAGTTATCCTAGTGTTTTCATTTCGTCAATTTCGTTCTAATGAATATGTCAGCGAAATCTTGCTTCGGGAAAAACTTCCAAGGATACATTAAAGGCGGCGACATAACTGTGCGTTCAGGGGGAAAAATCGCCACCACTTCCCCATTTCGGGGATCCCGCATAGAGGAGGCGGCGCGGCGACCCGGTCATTGCTGTGCGTAAAATTTTGAGCTGCCAAAATTTCTTAATCTGAATCGCAACGGTGCCTGCAATCCAGAAAATCGGGCATCAGGGATCTTGGCTTAAATAAAATATGTCGGAGTATTCCAAAGTGTGCGACCATACCAGAACTAGAGCACCGGATCCTATCAGAACTCCGCAGTTAAGCGTGCTTTGGCAATCGTAGTATTGGGATGGGTGACCTCCAGGGAAGTCCTCGTGTTGCACCCATTTTTTACCGCTCAGCTGCACAAACGCACATTTTTACCTCTGGCGAACGTGCTCTCTCTACGAACGCGGGCTCGAGGGTACCCCCATGTGGACTAGGCGAAATTTTTGGAATCAACGGAACGGATGCGTGGCCTTAACATCCTATGCAGACGACTGGCAAGAAATCATAAGAAAGACGTGACTTGGTTTCCAAATGCAAGGCACTTCAAATAGCCATAACTTTTGATCAGACAGTCTGATTTTCACGCACAATACCATTTCCAAAAGATCCTGGAGCTGACCATCCATTAGCAAACGTGGTGAACATGTTCGAGCTCGTTCTGTGCCCTCAGATCACTTATGTTCAGCTCCATTTTAAAGTTAACCCAGTGTTTTCATTTCTTCAATTTCGTCCTAATGGATATGTCATCGAAAGCTTGCTTCGGGAATAACTTCCAAGGATATAGTAAAGGCCGCAACATAACTGCGTGCTCAAGCGGCAAAATTGCCACCACATTCTTTTTTGTGGTATCCAGCGTAGAGGCAGCGGCGCGGCGACCAGGTCATTGCCGCGCATAAAAATTTTAGCCGCCAAAATTGCTTAATCTGAATGGCAACGAAGCCCACAATCCAGAAAATAAGGCGTCGGGGATCTTGGCTTAAATAAAATGTGCCGAAGTATTCTAACGTGTGCGACCATACCAGCACTCGAGCACCAAATCCCATTAGAACTCTGTAGTGAAGCATGTTTGGGGGAGAGTAGTAATGGGATGGGTGACCTCCTGGGAAGTCCTGGTGTTTCACCCATTTTTTGCCGCTCGGCTGCATGAACGACCATTTTTACCTCCAGCGAACGCACTCTCTCTACGAAACCAGGCCTGAGGGTACTAAAAGTCAAGTCTATGGGTAGATAGTAACCATAAGGGGGGTGAATATGTGACCTTTTAAAATTCCATTGCAATTCTTTGTCCCTTATTGAATAGCAATAATACTATCACAGTTTATAACACACACAGAACAAGCAAAGAACAGTTCACAGCACACAACAAACACATAATTTATAGTGGTTCCCCTATCTAGGGTACATCCACTTTCCCCCTTCTTCCTCACTAGCAATGTGCTAGATAAGTTTATTGATCCTCCTTTTCAACTCGGATCAAAAGATCGTACATGCTCAGTTTCTGTCAAGAAACCTACACTCTGGCCAATTGGTCATACCTCAGAGATTCCCTCAGCCTCCTACCTCAGGCCCTCTCAAGAACCCTACCACAGCCTTTATAGAATAGGCCTAAAACTCAGTGATTTATACAAACCACCTGCCTCATGTCCCTCCAGAACCCTTCCTCAGCCTTTATAATTAAGGCTTACAATCTCAGAGAAAAGAATCTCCTACCCACTCAGATCTCTAGGTGATCTTACAATATAAAGTGATAAAATAAGACACGGAAAATAGAAAACCTGTAATCTAATATATATATTTACACATATTCTTCAAATCAGTTACAATTGGATTTCTTCTTGATAGATTTGCATATTGAAAAGTTCCTCCTCTAAATCAACAATCTTTTTGATGTTGATCAGCTTGAATACCTTTAAGATATTGTTGATCAGATACAACTAGATCTTCAGAACAACCTAGTAAAAGGGATCTGAAGACTTTCTTGAAAACCTTCGTCTTCTTTCTCTTTCTCGGAAATGTCGCCTGGTTAGGACTTGGAAGAAATTAGAACGAGAAATTCTTATTGCTTGATTTGATCTGTAGGTTGTTCCTTTTGATTCGATTCTCTCGTATTCATCTTTGAAGGAAACACTTTCTATTTATACACTTCGTAGATGGTTGGATTCTGTTTGATGACGTTAACAACATATATCAAATACTTCATTGACCAATTTCTTTTGAAGTATGAGTTTTCCGCAACTGACTTAACTATTCTGACATGTCTTGACATGTTTGGTCTCAACTCAGCATATTCTAAAACATAAGTGTCGAGATGTTTCAGATGTCTCGACACATGTGTTGAGATATCTTAGCAGTCTCAACACATTCTAACTAGGAATAATTTTGATCAGAAGCTGAAAGTGTCGAGACAGTTGACTTTTTTTTACACACCCATTATCTGTGTCGACATCTCTTAATACTATCTTGTCTCGAGACAACTAGATTGTCTCAACACAACTTTCTGCTATGTCGACTTCTTCTGATTCTTCCTTGTGTCGAGACAGTGAGATTATCTCGACACAACTGTCTGATGTGTCGACAACTATACTTAAAATACATTGTGTCGAGACAGTTGTTTGTCTCGACACAATTTAAATCAAAACAATTCTCCTCTTCATTTTTTCAAGTAAGCTGATTTAGTCTTCAAGGTGGTCAGACAACTGACTTGTCTCGACACAGATTTTGCAGAGGTGTCGACACAATTGAACTGTGTCGACACATTTATGCTTAGATAAATATCTTCACTTTAAATCCTGCACATGTAAACTTAGCATACATCAATTACAACTTCGTGTATATCATTGAATTGACAAGGGGCTTCTCCAAATCATGTACACAATTCCCAATGTACCAACAATCTCCCCCTATTTTGAGAAGTCATCAGCCCAATTCAACGATATACACCACAATACCAAAATATGATGTAAAAGATTTAGCATGGCAGTAGATTATATTAAGACAACAAAAATAGAAAGCTAGTTAACATTTTCATTTCATTTTACAAAATTTAACCAGTCCGAGGATTACAATATATCATAACAGAAATTACATAATTACTAGACAATACAAAATAATCTAAGATTGATCTTGCTCCTTAATGACAATGTCTTTTCCTGATTGAATTTTGGCTTTAACTTCTGGCATACTATCATTATCTACCTTCTTGTATTTTTTGTTCTTGATATTGGAAAGCTGTTCAGCCTTAAGTCTTGACTTTCAAAGTAATGGAAGGGCTTGGGGAAATATTTGCTTGGTTCAACAGCAGTAGCTGGAATTACCCCATCCTTCTGATCTTTTCTGATCTTATAGATAACATCTTATTGCTTGAGATGCTTACTCCATTCCTGCTCATTGTATCACTTTCCCCTGTTATATCTATTAGTGTTAATTGCTTGCCAAGCAGTGAGTATAATATTTCTATAGGTTGGACTCCACAACTCAAAATCAGGCCTAGCCTCTGCCTGTTCTCTAAATCTTTTCTTAGACATTTGGTTTTCTTTTTCCTTCATAAAGGCAGCATCAGTCATCTCCACCACTTCACAAACAACATTCTGAGCATTATGTGGAGGACTATACATGGTGTGGACTACACTTTTAATTTCCTCAAAGTGTGGTGGAGGATATATTATCTGTTCTGCAATTAGAGGAATTCCTTCCCACTAAGCTGGTTGGCAGCCAGACTCAGTTGTCTGATCATCATCACATAGTGGGGGTAGCCAAGAGTAGCTCTGATGCTATTAGAAGTCCACTTAACATGATCTGAGCTAGCTTTTATCATAACCCTATCCCTCGTTATGACTTCTCTTTCAATGTGATCTATTAAATCTTCCTTCTGAAATCTGACTTGATCAACCACATGATGAGTCCCAGTGGTGTAATAAGTTTTAAATTTCTTAATCTGATCAGTGATACCTTTTTCTGAATCTTTTATGGCTATACTTAGAGAATTTTATTCAACTAGGAGGTTGGTTGTAGCAGCAGCTGATGTATAGGTAATCTTTTCTTCCAAAGCTTTTGTTTGTTCAGTAAGCTTTGGTAGTGGTAATTCATGCATTTCTATGAGAATTTCATTTAATCTCTGCTGATTTTCCAAAACAAATCCTTGTTGTACTGTAGTTTCTTCTAATGTCTTCTTTGACTCTTGTTGTTGTTTTGCAAGGTAGACCACAACAATTGAACCTTTTTCAAAGAAGTTTGTCACGTCTTGTTTTAATAAATTTACTTCAAATCTAATGGATTTTATTTCTTGGGCCAGCTGTAACTATAAGTCCTTTTTACTTTCATCCACATATTTTTAAAGATCTATTCTGTGTTTATCTAACATTATCTATAGATTAACTAAGAGTGAATTGAAATCCACAGCAGGAGAAGGGGATGGTTTTCTTGACTATATTGCCTTCTTATAGCTCTTACTTCTCCTTTTTTGTTCAGTTATCTTTTTTTGCTGTATCTGGGATTCTACTTCCTCATCTGATTCAGACGAACTGACAATGGCAACAGATTGTTGTTGTTCTGCACTTCCAGTCCTAGGGGACTTGGATGCTTTCTCCCCCTCAACTCTTGCATCATTTTTATCAAGATTTTGATCTTCTAAGGTTGTCTCATGTTGTTGATCTTTAATAGTAGGAACATGGTTCTCAGGAGGAAAAGTTATCTCCCCCTGGATGGTAGCTTCCACTCTCAGTGGGATTTCTTCCACAGTCTCCTTAGAGAGTACTGCCTCAATGTTAGGCATATACTCATCCTGTACCTCACTCACGTTGTTTATCACATCTGTATTAAGTTTATGGAGAACATCCTTTAAAATGTCTAAGATAGTATGTTCATTCAGGTTTGTCTCGACAATTTGGTCTACTGTGGGTTCAATCTCCCACTACACCTGATGCCTTATTTCAGGTGAGGTCACTGGAGGAATGTTTGTATCTAGAGCATCACTTTGATCTGAACTGGAACTTCCTGGAATTTCATGATCACTAGAGGATTTTCCTTCCACCACCACTGCCTTTTTCTTCATCTCTTTCTTATTTTCAACTATAGAAGGCTCTCTGGATAGAACTCTATCTCATCTGGACAAAATCCTCATATCCATTTTTCTCATTTGATTTATCTTTGTGTCCAGTTTTTGATTTAGGTCTGTAGGAATGGCTTTAAGTAAATACAGACTTAGTATCCTGCCCATGTTAGACTTCTTGATACTCTCAGAAATCTTATCAAACACTAAACTACTCAAGTAAGTCTTATGTTTGAATATTATTCTTGTCATAAGCTCGAACATGTGAGCAGAAATTCTGTCATGTCCGCCTATCTTACACAGCAGCACCTTTCCAATGATTTCTGACAAAAATTTACCTTGTGTTTCCATTCCCTTTCGATTCAGAGAACTTCCTATCTTTTGGAATGAATCCAATCCACACCATATTAGTCCTACAGCAGTCTTGGTTGAAACTACTGCTTCCTCTTGATTGAATCGAGGTATATGAAATACCTTAGCCAGTCTTTTGCTTGTGATTTTAACTTTTGCCCCATTCATAGTGGATTTGATCTTTGTTGAACTAAAATCTAATGTTGCATTGGTTAAGAATTCCTGTACCTCCCATTTCTAGATGCTTTTAGTTTCTGAAAGTAGATACTCAAGGACTGCTTCATGGATTAGCACAATGACATTCCTAATCTCTTCTTCTGCGGAGGCGAATCCATTTCGCACAAGTTTGTATCCTTGATTGATGTTTTCATCGTTCTTTGGAGCCATTGTTTTCATCGTTCTTGATTTTGTCGAATGGAAGGAGTGACGAATGTCGACAAATGGGAATTCGAGGTCTTGACACTTAGCAAGAGATCAAGAAGTTATAGTCGATTCCTACACTCAATTCCTTTTATATAGGCAAATCTTCTTAGAAGGCGAAAGGGCGCGCTGCATATAGGCTTATTCTAAATTTTGGAAAATACCTAGAGTCGATACAAGGGAATTGTCGACTGTCAAGATGTGTCGACTTGAGTCGATACACCTACATGTATCTCGACATGCAGTGTCGACACTCTTTCCTGAGTCTCGACACAAGACTATATAAATTATCGACATATATAAATTGTGTCTCGACACAATTTTTACTTAGTCAAAATTGTGTTTTCAGATCTGTTACTTCCTGATATTTTAGATGTCTATATCTAATAGAGTAAGTTGTATTGTTGACTATTATTTAATTATTATTTTTAATTATTCTTATTTTAGCTACTCAAGATTTAACATCCCAAGTTCAAATTTAAAGAAATTAAATTTCACTTCTTTTAGTGATTTGGTAAAGATGTCAGCAATTGGTTTATTTGTAGGAACAAATTCTAAGCTAATATCTTTACTATCTACATGCTTCCTAATGAAGTGATATCTAATTTCTATATGCTTTGTTCTACTGTGAGATACAGGGTTGTTTGCAAACAAAATAACACATGTAGAATCACAGAATAAGGGAGTTTCTCTTAGCTGTAACTTATAGTCTTGTAGCTAATGCTGAATCCAAAGTAGTTGAGCACAGCAACATCCAGCTAAAATGTATTCAGATTCAGCTATTGATATTGCCGCACTTGTCTGCCCTTTTGCTACTCCATGAAACCAGCCTTCTTCCAAGAAATTGACATGACCCAGATATGCTTTTCCTATTGTATTTGTATCCTGCATAATCTGCATCTAAAAAGCCAATCAGTTCAAAATCACTATTCGTTGGATACCAAAGGCCAAGATTAGGTGTTCCCTTTAGATATCTCAATATCTTTTTGACTGTTGTATAATGAGATCCTTTAGGGATGGCTTGATACCTGACACAAATGCAAGTGGCATATATTATATCTGGTCTACTGGCTGTTAGATAAAGCAGTGATCCAACTATGCGCCTATCCAAGGTTATATCAACTGGATTACAGCAACATCCTTGTCTAAAGACAAAGTGGATCCCATAGGAGTTCTCATTGAAGTGGCAGTTTCCATGTCATACTTCTTGATTAACTCCTTGGTGAACTTAGACTGACTAATGAAAAGTCCATCTCTAGTTTGTTTAACTTGGAGACCTTTGAAAAACTTGAGTTCACCCATGCTATTCATCTCAAACTTTGCATTAATTTGGCAAACTTAGTGCAAAGTGACTCATCAATAGAACCAAATATAATGTCATCTACATATATTTTTACCAGGATGGTCTTGCCTTTGACTTTCCTTAGAAAAAGTGTATTGTCTATTTTCCATCTTTAGAATTTATTCTCTAGAAGGAACTCAGACAGAGTCTCATACTAAGTCCTTGGGGCTTGTTTTAAACCATTAAGTTGAAAGCAAATAAACATGAGTTAGTTTAGTTGAATCAACAAAACCTGATGGTTGCTCTACATAGACTCTTTCTTTGAGGTTTACAATTAGGAAGGCTTACTTAGCATCCATTTGGTAAACTTTGAAACCCTTGTAGGTTGCATATGCTAGGAAGAGTCTTATAGCTTCCAACCTAGCCACTGGTGCAAAGGTTTTATCTAAGTCTATTCCCTCTTCTTGTCTATATCCCTTTGCAACCAGTCTAGCTTTGTTTCTTATTATTACATCATTCTCATATAGTTTGTTTCTATATATCGATTTGGTTCCTATGATGTTGCAATCATCTAGTCTGGGAACCATCGTCCAAACCTTCCATCTCTTGAACTAGTTCAATTCTTCCTGCATTGCTCTTATCCAAAATGGATCCACATTAGCTTCTTCAAACTTCTTTGGTTCTCTTTGTGATAGAAAACTTGAATACATCACAATATTGTGATTTCTGCTTCTTGTGGTCACTCCCTGAGCAACATTTCCTATAATCAATTCCCTTGGATGATGTCTTAGATGCCTGACAGCTATAGGTAGTGTGACTTCTTCTCCTGGACCTTTTTGATCAAGTTGCTGAGTTGCTTCTCCTGGCTCTTCCTGTGCAAGCACTTCCTCAACAATGTTGATTTCATCTTGCATATTCTTCTTTGCTGTAACTGTATCTTCTATAGTCAGCTCCTTTATCTTCAAGTCCATACCTGTTGTGCTTGATGTACCTGAATTATCATTATAAAACATAGAACTTTCATCAAATACAACATGTACAGACTCCTCTATAACTTGATCCTTCAAGTTGTAGACCCTATAGGCCCTGTTGTGGTTACTATAACCAACAAATATCCCATCATATGACTTCTCAGCAAACATGGTTATGTATGTTTTCTCATTATTTAGGACATAACATCTACATCAAAAAATTCTGAAATAGGCTATGTTTGGTTTTCTGCCCTTCATAAGTTCATAAGGAGTTTTATTTAATCTTTTGTTGATTGAAGCCCTGTTAAGAACATGACATGCAGTGTTAATTGCCTTGGCAAAGAAATATTCTGGGAGTGAATAATCACTCTGCATGGTTCTTCCAGCTTCAATGAGAGTCCTGTTCTTCCTCTCAGTAACTCCATTTTGCTAGGGTGTTCTTGGTGAAGAAAATTCTTGCTGAATCCCCAGTTCTTCACAAAACTTTGTCATATAGTTTGATTGAAATTTAGTTCCATGGTCACTTCTAATTTTGACCACAGTATTGTTTAATTCATTTTGAATATGTTTGATAAAGTCTTGAAGATATTAGAGTTTCAGACTTTTTCCTTAAGAAGAAAACCCAAGTGTATCTGGAATAATCACCAATAATTGCAAAAGTGTAGACTCTCCTTCCTAAACTATGAACTAGAATTGGACCAAACAAGTCCATATGCAGGAGGTATAAACACATCACTGAGTCTTTGGATTCATAACTCTTAAATGAAGCTTTAGTCTGCTTGCCTTTTGGCATGCTTAGCAGATGCTCTCCTTAGAGCATTTAAGGTTAGGACCATTCCTAACAAGCTCTTTACTGTAGAGTTTGCCTATGGCCTTATAGTTCAAATGAGCTAGCCTCTTGTGTCATTTGATGCAATGTGAGGCTTTCTCACTTGCAACTATACATAAGGGAGAGTTTTACTTTATGCATAGAATATTCAAACAGTACACATTCCCACATCTAGTGCCTGTCAAGATGACCTCTTGGTCACTTGACCTTTTTATTGGGCACTCATCTTTGTGGAAAGATATGTCATAGCCTAGATCACAAAGTTGGCTTATACTTATAAGGTTGTGTTGCAACCCTTCCACATAAGCAACTTTGGTGAGTGTTACTAAGCCATTTGTGACCTTACCACAACCTTTGGTTATGCCTTTGTTAGCTCCTTCAAAGATCACCTTTGGTCCATCCTCTAGAGGGATGTATTCCCTCAGATTTCCTCTTGTTCCAATCATATGTCTGGAACATCCACTATCCAAGTACCAGATTGGTCTATCTCTAGAACTTGGACATTCCTATAAAATAAAAATTTACTTTTCCTTAGGAACCCAAATTGTTTTGGGTCCTAGGTTTTTGTTAGTTGTGGCCCTATTAAAGCCACCAGTAAACTTCTTGACTGGATATCTTTTCATAATATGAGACACTGAGTAATTAAACCAGCAATCTAAGGCAAAATGTTCTATCTTTCCACAACACCAGCATTTATATCTATTGTACCTCTTCTTTGGAGGAACAGAAGGAACTTTGTGCTGATATTCCTTTGGGCAGGAGTCAGCAAACGTTACAGTTTTATCTTGACTGGAAGCACAATACTTGTTTTGTCTCTCACTTGCAAGATTTCTCCTTTGAGCCTTAGTCTGGAATACTGGTTGTGGAATGATTAGACCCTTTGGTCCTTTTGGCATTTTCCCCCTTTTTCTTTTGTGTTAAACAAACCCAAGACCACTTCCATGTGTTCCTGAGAAGGTGTCTATTATGGGCAGTACAGTTTTGGGTTTTGAAAATTGTTGTATTAAGCTTCTCTCATTCTGGAGTTTGAATTCCAGCTCCTGAATGGTTGTATCCTTTTTCTTAATTAATATTATTTTCTCATCAATGATCTTAGTCAGTTTTCTCAACTTAGAACTTTAAAGACAAATCTTCCGAGTATCCATCTTGTGATGATACTCAAAACTTTTTAGAGATGCAATTTATACAGCTTGTTCTTTAAAAAGCTTCTTGCTGTTAACTAAAGCTACCAACAGTTCACCAAATTTAACTGTGAGATGCTGTAGTTCAGTAACTGAGTTGATCTCATGTTAATTAACCATTGAGTCACATCAGTTTAGCTCACCTTTAGTTTCATAAACAGAAGCCTTAGAGTAGGAAGAATTATCATAGATTACATGTGTACTTTTAAAGTCATATGCTTCTATTTCTGGGTCATCAGATATTGCCATTAAGTTGATCTCTATGTCTTCTTCAGAATCACCATAGTTTGATGAAGTTGTGGAGCTATTCCCTTTGTATATAGCCCTTCTAATAAACTCTTCTTCATAGGAGAACAGTCCTACAGGTTCTTATTCTGATTCAGTTGAATCAATTTTACTATCAGACAAGGTATTTAACTTCTTTTCCATCAGACCCTTCTTTGATTTCTTATCCTTATTGAACTTCTTTTCTTTTAACTTGATGTTCTCCTTTCTTTTTAATAGACAGTCAACAATGACATGCCCAGGTCTATTACAGCAAAAACAAATAATGTCAGTCTTAAATTGTTTGTTCTGTTGTGAATCACACCTGACAACAGATTTGTCTCTATGCTTATCTTTGTTTTTATTAGAGCTTGATCCAGAAGGTTTCCTATTGCTCAATTGCTTCCTCCTTCTTAATATTTTCTTGAATTGCCTGGTAAACAAAGCCAGTTCATCATCTGATATTTCTTCTGAAGAAGAAAATGCTCTAGTTCTGTCTATATCATCATCCCTTCTGGGTGATGATTGGATTTCTCTTCTAGCTTTCTTAGAAGTATCTGCTTTTAAGGCCATAAATTTAGACTGAGTATAGTGTCTTGTAGATTCAGCTTCAGCTTTCCTAGAATTTATCTGAAGTTCATGTGACATTAACTTCCCATATAAGTCTTAGAGTAACATATTTCTTAGATTCCCCATCTCTCTTACGGCACAAATCTTGATGTCTCATTCTTTATTCAGGGATCTCAAAAATTTGTCATTTAGTTCAAAGTTTGAGAAGTTTCTACCATAGTTTCTCAAGTCATTAACTATTCTAAAGAACATTTCATAGAATTATTCAATAAAATCAGTTTTTGCTTGTCTAAAGGCCTAATATTGCTGGTTGAGGAGAGATTTCCTATCATCTCTTACCTCTTTTGTGCATTCCATGTATACTATGAGGGTATCCCACATCTCCTTGGATGTATTAAAGTGCACCAGATTCTGAAAGGTTGAGTTATCTATTGCACTAACTATTATATTTTGTGCTCTCTTGTCCATAGTATCAAGTATCACATCATCCTTTATCATTTATGACAGTTTCTTGGGGATTTGATCATTTGTATCTAAGACTGATATTTTCATGGGAACATATGGTCCTTATACTGTGACAAAGATTCTTGGATCTGAGGCTTCCATGAATAGTCTCACTCTCTATTTCTATTTTTCAAAGTTATCCTTAGTATCAATTGGTAATTTCATATAACTGAGTTCTCTGTGAGATTCAGAAGCCATTGATCTGATAATCTTCAAATACCATTAGGATCTTTTTCTGACTGTTTGGTCTTTATTTGAATAACCTCCCTCTGATATCACCTGAAAGTCAATCCAATAGGTAGATAGTCACCTAAAGGGGGGGGGGTGAATAAGTGACCTTTTAAAATTCCTTTGCAATTCTTTATCCCTTATTGAATAGAAATAATACTATCATAGTTTATAGCACACACAACACAAGTAAAGAACAGTTCATAGCACACAACACACACAGAATTTGTAGTGGTTCCCCTATCTAGGGTACATCCACTTTCCCCCTTTTTTTCTCACTAGCAATGTGCTAGATAAGGTTATAGCTCCTCCTTTTCAACTCGGATCCAAAGATCCTACAAGCTCACTTTCTATCAAGAAACTTACACTCAGACAAACCGGTACAACCTCAGAGATTCCCTCAATCTCCTACCTCAGGCCCTCTCATGAACCCTACCTTAGCCTTTATTGAATAGGCCTAAAACTCAGTGATTTACACAAACCACCTACCTCAGGTCCCTCCAGAATCCTACCTCAGCCTTTATAATTTAGGCTTACAAACTCAGAGAAAAGAATCTCCTACCCACTCAGATCTCTAGGAGATCTTACAATATAAAGTGATAAAATAAGACACAGAAAATAAAAAACCTGTAATCTGATATATCTGTTTACACAGATCCTTCAAATCACATGCAATTGAATTTCTTCTTGATAGATTTACATACAGAAAAGTTCCTCCTCTAAATCAGCAATCTCCTTGATGTTGATTGGCGTGAATACCTTGAAGATAGAGTTGATTAGATACAACTAGATCTTCAGATCAACCTAGTAAAAGGGATCTGAAGACTTTCTTGAAGACATTTATCTTCTTCGCCTTTCTCAAAAATGTCGCCTAATTTGGACTTGGAAGAAATTAGAATGAGAAATTCTGATTGCTTAATTTGATCTGTTGGTTGTTCTTTTTGATTCGATTCTCTCGTATACGTCTTTAAAGGTGGCACTTTCTATTTATAAACTTCGCAGATGGTTGGATTCTGTTTGATGATGTCAGCAACATACATCAAATCCTGCATTGACCTATTTCTTTTTAAGTATGCGTTTTGTACAACTGGCTTGACAGTTATGACAGGTCTTGACATGTTATAAGAAAGACTAATTAATCACTCATGGAGCTGGTTATAAGAAAGACTAATCACTCATCGAGAATTTCAGGAATGTTTGAACAGATATACTCGAGACAGAGAAGAGACATACTCGAGTATAAGATATTATATACTCGAGTGGATATGAGGAGCATACTCGAGTATAAGAAGAGAAGCTACTCGAGTGATTCAGAGATCAACACTCAAGTGATTTTAGAACTACTCGAGTAAGAGAGTATATACTCGAGTAAAAACACTTAGAGAAAATTTCTCAGATAAAATAGAAAGAACTACTCGAGTAGAAGAGTTGGAGATACTCGAGTGAGGGGAAAATGAACTACTCGAATATCTTGGGAAGACTACTCGGGTAATCACTAAACTACTCGAGTATGAAAAACAACTACTCGAGTACAGAGTCACTTACTCGAGTATATAGGGAACTACTCGAGTAGGTAGACTTAGAAACTTTCTGAGATGAGAAGTGCAGATCTACTCGAGTATGAAAAGAACACTTACTCAAGTAACTAACCAACTACTCGAGTACAAGTTATCACCTACTCGAGTACGATACAGTCTACTCGAGTATGTAATCCAACTTACTCGAGTATAGACTCACTTACTCGAGTGTACAAAAGAGGTACTCGAGTATGTGGACTTTGAGAAAATTTCGGATCTAAGAACAGAAGGATTTACTCGAGTATAAAATATGACCTACTCGAGTGACTAACTATCTACTCGAGTATAAGCTTATCTACACGAGTATAAAGAGTCTTCTCGAGTATGTCTAAGGATCTAGTCGAGTACTAGGTCACTTACTCGAGTAGATGAAGGAAGCTACTCGAGTATGTGGACTTAGAAAAATTCTTCTGAAAAAATAAACTTCAATACTTAAGTCCACCAATCCAAGTGCATGTATAGGAAGTTTATCCCAATAGAGAGGCTATACATGGGCCAACACTTTGGATCACACAATGAGAGATTAAATAGTATGGTCCTGTGTTTGGTGACCCATTATAGACTGACATTGGTCTACACTTGGCAATAAGAACCTGCACACATACAACTTAAACACAATATCAAATACACCTTAATTCATCTTAGTTCAAGGTCTGACCTCCTACAAATCTGAGCTATTGTGGAGTCAAATCCCAACAACTAGGGTTTACCCCGATGGGTCTTTAGTGACCCTATGGACTACCCAATGTGTTAAGGGTGTTGTGGTAGGGTTATGGGGTCAAGTTGAAGCACTAAAGTTAGACCTTAGGTCTGATGTTGAGGATGTGCTATAAGTAGACCAAGTTGATTTTCTCCTTGGGCCTTGCCTACTTCATCTAGAGCTTTTGATGGTCTTGTCATGACCTAGTCATGACAAAACAAATACCTAGGGGTCTAGGTATTTGAGGGATTTTACAAATCCCAATATATAAATAAAAAATTTCGTCCTCGAAATTCTAGTTAGGCCTACGGGGTTTCATGTATGAAGTGTAAATTATAACATCCCGAGAGGTTGTGAGTAATACCTGAATTAAAAGCTCTGGGTACCTTTATTGCATCAAGTCTTATGGCTCCCATGTGTGCTCCTCTCGCCCATGATTCCTCCATAGGACCTTGACCAATAGAACCTTCTTGCGACGCAAGACTCATATTCCCTTGTCGTCAATATGGACCGGTTCCAGGTGAACATACCGAATAGATGCTACCGGCCCATCTATGGCCGTAATATGCTGCTTCGGGCATAGTAGAGCCCTCCTAAGAGAGGCTTCGTGGAACACGTCGTGCAGACCTGCCAGCTCAGGTGGCAGCTCTAGCCTGTATTCTAAGGGACCGATCCGCTCCAGGATCCTATAAGGCCCCATATATCTTGGGCTGAGCTTCTTCTTCCGACCATGCACCCGTGAAACTCCATGCATTAGTCGGATCTTCAAAAATACCTGGTCCCCCACTTGAAACTCCATCTGACGATGCCGAGCATCGTAATACTTAGCCTGTCTGCTCTGTGCCTCTAACATTCTATCCCGTATTAGACTCACCTGAGCCTCGGTGTCCTCAACAAACTCTGAGCCCAAGACATTCAGATCCTCGTCCTGTACCAATGACAGCGGAGTCCTACACCTACGTCTGTATAGGTCCTCATAAGGAGCCATCCCTATGCTGGACTGGTAGCTGTTATTATATGAGAACTCGATCAGTGGCAACATCTTCTCCCAAGGCTCTCCGCAGTCCAGAATGCATAGTCGCTGTAGATCTTCAAAAGTCCGATTGGTGTGTTCCGTATGCCCATCGGTCTGGGGATGAAAAGCTATACTGAATGTCAGCCGAGTGCCCAAGTAAGTCTGCACTGATCTCCACTCCCTGGACGTAAACCGACCTTCCCAATCTGATACGATCGTCCTGGTTATGCCATGATAACGGACGAACTACTCCACAAATTTTCGAACCAGCACACCAACTGAGTCATCCTTCCTGATCGGGATAAATCTGGCTACCTTTGTCAGCCGGTCGATGATCACCCAGATCGAATCATTCCCTGTCCGTGATTGGGGAAGCCCATGTATGAAGTCCATCGCGATGTAATCAAACTTCCACTCCGGTACTGGGAGTGGTTGCAAAATTCTTGCGGGCTTTCTGCACTCCGCCTTCACCAGCCGGTATGTCTCGTAGTGGGCCATGAAGTAGGTGATATCCTTCTTCATGCCTGGCCAGTACATGGTCATCTTCAGATCCGCAGTCATCTTTGTAACTCCCGTTTGTTCTGAATATCGGCTGTAGTGGGCCTCCTTCATAATATCCTCCCTCACATGGCCTCCCTCTAGTATATAAGCCCATCCTATGAAATATACCAGGTCATCCCTCAATGTGTAATCCCCAGCAGTACCTGACTCGAAGGCCCAGAATATCGGCTAAACCTTGGCATCCTGCCTCGACCCATCTATTACTTGGTCTCGAATGTCATCAGTAGCGCTCATCGCGGCTAAATACTCCTCATAAAGCTCGGTGTCATCGGACGACACCAGCGTGATGTGCATATCCTCTAATCTCTGCACTAGCTCCATGGACATAATCTGGGGCTCCGCTATGGAGATGGAGGCTCTCCGACTCAGCATATCGACTACCAAATTCGCCTTTCCTTGGTGGTAATGCATCTCATACTAATAATCGGCTAGAAATTCCACCCATCACCTCTGCCTGATGTTATGCTCTTTCTGCGTGCCCACATACTTCCGATTTTTGTGATCGAAGTATATGTCGCAGTGGACATTGTATATATAATGCCGCCAGACATTCAGAGCTAACACGACCGCTTCCATCTCTAAGTCATGAACATGGTAATTCTGCTCATGCTTCTTCAGCTAACGGGAAGCATAAGCAATCACGTGGCCCTTCTACATCAGCACTGCTCCCATGCCCTAGTAGGAAACATCGGTGTAGACTTGGAATCCTTCCCTCCCGGAAGGAAGGGCAAGTATTGGAGCTGAGGTGAGTCGATCCTTCATCTCCTGGAAAGCCACCTCGCACTGCGGGGTCAAGACAAAAGGCACATCCTTCCTCGTCAGAGCTATGAGTGGGAGGGCTAGAAAACTACGAACTTTTGTAGCCGCCTTCAGCTGCGGACAATCCTGAACTGCATGAATCTTGGCCGGGCCCACTGCCAACCCAGATATACTGATAATATTTCCTAGGAAGGCCACCTCCTTCAACCAGAACTGGCATTTGCTGAACTTCACATAAAGGTGGTGCTCCCGTTGTCTCTCTAGAGTCAGTGTCAGGTGTTGTGTGTGCTCCTCCACTGTCCTCGAGTAGATGAGGATGTCATCAATGAACACGATGACGAACACATCCAGATAAGCCTCAAACACCCGGTTCATGGGGCTCATTAATGCCGACCGTGCATTCGTGAGCCCGAAGGGCATCACGGTAAACTAGAATAACCCATATTTGCTACTAAAGGCAGTCTTTGGAATGTCCTCCTCCCGAATCCGCAGCTGATAGTAGACCGACCTCAAATTATGTTTCGAAAATAAATACGCCCCCTCTATCTGATCAAACATCTCATGTATCCTTGGCAGTGAATAGGTATTCCGGACTGTGAGTCAGTTCAGTGCGCGGTAGTCGATGCACAATATAAGTGTCTCGTCCTTCTTCTTGAAGAATAACACCGGGGCTCCCCATGGTGAAGAGCTCGGCCGAACAAATTCGGATTCCACTAGTTCTTACAGCTGGCTTCGAAACTCTGTCAAATCCTTCGGGGTCATCCGGTAAGGGGCTCTAAATGCCGGCTTATCCCAAGGCATAAGCTGTATCTGGAAATCCTGCTCTCGGTGCGGGGGTAGTCCTGACAACTTATCTGGGAATACGTCAACAATGTACCACACTACCGGGATACAAGAGATGGAATCCTTGGCCTTAGCAATTTCAAACAGCACTTCATAGACTTCCTCTTCCTGCATGATTGCCTTGACGACCTGTATAGATGATAATAAAAGAGGGGGAATAGGTCTAATACCTTCGATAACAACGTAGGATTCCCATGCCTCACGATGATCCTCTTTGACTGGCAGTCTATCTGGGCATAGTTCCAATACAACCATGTCATGCCAAGGATCAGATCATTGTATGGCATCCTTAGGATCATTGTTGGTGCTTCGAATGCATTTCCGCCGATCTCCGCCTCCATGTTTCAGTGGGCAGAGGTGAATAGCTCTGATCCGTTAGGTAGTCGTATCCTCATCATCAAGCCTGTGAATCGCTCCACGCCTTCCAGCCCTTCCACGAAGGCTTCTGACTCGAATGAGTGCGAAGCACCCGTATCTAATAACATATAAGCGGGTTTGCCGCTGATGAAGACTACGCCTGGGGTAGTCAAATATATTAGAAGTCAAGTTATGGTTTTCTTTCCTAGTTTATCCATTCTATATCCATAAATCTAATTTCTTAGGAAAGATAGAACATAAATTTAACTAGCATACCTGTGATCACTTGCTCCGGATTCTGATGTTGAGTAAGATCCAGTACATACACTGGCTCCCACTCTTGCAAGTGATCTCCACCCTGGTATCCACATCCTCGGCCATGTCCTCGGCCTCCAAAATACTGAGCAAGCGGGGCAGCCGGTGGTGCTGGTAGTGGTTCCCCCTTCATGGGGCAGTTCCTCCGGATATGCCCCACCTGATGAGAGTTGAAGCACTCTGGCAGGGGATATTCCATACCCCCGGGTCTCTACATCTCCCGCATCTTGAGAGGCTGAGGGGCAATCACTACTAGTTCCCTCTGCTTCTGTCTCACCTACTGATTAGGCTGGTCCTCTCCTCTTCTCAATCTCTCCCATCAGTAATGCGGCCTCATCGCTGATCATTTCTGTCTCCCCGACACTTATCCTCAGTTGACCGCTTCCGGCCTCGGGTAGTGTGCCAATCTGCCTCGATCCTGCTTGCCATCTCTAATATTCGAGGAATAGGTCCGTCGGACACGAACAACGGAGCCTCCCTAAGATCCTCTCGCAGGGCCTTATAGAACCTGTTAGTGTATCCTGCCTCATCCAACTGATAAGAATCCATAAATCGGGCTAGATGATTGAACTCCCGATGGTACTCCACCACCGTCTTGTTGCCCTGTCTAAACTGTAAAAATCTGTCTTCCAGCTCATCTCTGGCCGACTGCAGAACAAAGTGCTCCAATAGTGCGGCCTTGAACTCCTCCCAAGCAATATCTGCAACCTCTCTATCAGCAAATGTAGTGTCCAACGATGTCTTCCACCATCTCTTGGCATGGGACTCCAAGCAAGAGACCACTAAAGGAAAACTTTCTTCAAAAGGGCACCGTATCCCAGTCAGCATCTCATACATGATATCTATCCACTCTTCTATCCGAACAACTGACTCTGTCCCCAAGTAAAATGGGGGAGAAAGTCCTCGAAAGATACTCAACCAATTGGACCCCGTGTTTGGCTGCGGAGCTGGAACCTGCTGGGCAATGAAAGCCTTTAATATGGTTGTCAGGGTCTGACCCATCTCTGACTATAGGAATGGAGTGGGGACCGGGGGAGGTGGTGCAACATTCAAAGTTTGAGGGACTCTGACCTGTGGTGTAGGCAGTGCTGGGGGCTGCATAACAAAAGTCATTCATAAGTAATCGACTCAAACCTAATTAAAGTTGGACAATTTATATGTGATCCCCATATGGGCACAACACTGCTTCCGCTACTTAGTTTGTCCACAATCTAAACTCGTGCGGGGGTGACCTAGGGTTTGTGGACTGCTACTTTTTGATCGAGGTCTCCTCTGATACCACTTGTAAGACCCCTTTTTTTCCTTTTTAAACCACCGGGGTCTTAGGCCCAGAACTGCCGCTTTGCGGTGACACCTTCACACCCGGGAAGGTCGCCACTACAAAACGCCGATCCTGCCTGCCAAATCGATCAAAATAATAGAAAAATAATAAAAGGAAAGTGCAAAAATATCACATATATAGTAAATAATCTCCATGAAGGGAGAGTCCACAAAGATAATAGAAGTACAGAAGATAGGGCTCATGCCCGGTATATCAATATCCTCACTACATATCACTCAGTGCAGAAGCAAAACTAATCATGTAATAATGATCGGGACTCACAATCCCAGCTGTCTTAACTCCGGTACTAGACTGTCCCATCTCCAAGCGTGCCGACCTCCAGGGCAGCTCCTCCATGCTGGGCACCATGGTCCCGTAAATTGATGTGGTTCGAAAACCGTTAGTCTAGAAGACAAAGTCCTATCATCCCCCTCCCCTTCACCCATGGATCCTAGGCACCGAGCAGGGAGGAGGAAAGGAGAGTAAATGATGGTGGAGAATAACAAAGTATAAAGTGACGACAGAACTAGTCTAGGAGTTCTTTAAGTATGTACGGCAGTAATAAAAGTAAGAAATATTGAACAAGAAATAAGTAACCTTAACTTATATGAAAGCACATAAGCGAAGGGATCTTTTGCTAGGCTTCTATTATATAAAGAGTCATATACCAATTTAGACGAGAGGGTGTCGGTGTTCTAGCAAGCATATATATATCTAAAGAGTAATAACCTTAACTTTTAAGCACGCTCACGCGATATTATAAACCAAGGGATCGTTTTGCAGGGCCTATTGTATAAAGCGTCACATACCACTTTATACAATAGGTGTCAGGGTTATATGAAATGGTTATGCTATGACACGCAATTATGTCATGATGTGAACATGCAAGTGCAACTCACCCACTCGACTCTGTGCACACAGACCTTTAGTTCTCCCTTTCTGGAGCCTAACCTCCCAAGATATATTCGTAGTGGAAAACGGAAGCGGTGGGTTGGGCCTCGCCCACCTCTAAACCGGTAATAGCACTACCAGTCAGACCTATTGTATGCCTCAATGCTGGTGCACTAAGTGGAGCTACTGCGTACTCTTGCCGGCTGTCGCATCGGACTTTATCTGGCCAAGTGCTAAACAACACTTGCCGATTCAACGTATTGGCATTAGTTCATCGACCCTCCAATACCGAAGACCCACCACATTATACTTTATGCATATGCAACTTATGTATCTGCTACCGAGCCAAAGTTACTCGGACCATTCCGTCTGTCACAATCAACAACCGAGCCAAAGCTCGTCGGACCAACCTTCCCATCACCAAATCCCTCGAGCCTACAGCCCGAGTGACCCAACCTAACATCCCGAGGCATCGAGGTGTGTTAAAGTGAATCCCTAGTTATACTAGTTACTCTTGCAGTTTATTTTGCCTACAGTTTAGGTTAGCTCAGGGCTGCCCCCGGCATACCCCGTGAAGGGCTCACAAAGGGCACTAGGAACAATGATGGGTTGAAGCCCAAAGCTCCCTTTCGCAAGGCACTTATTATTATTATTGGTTTTTACCCAACTCTCAATCTATTTAATGTTGTACTAGATCTAACCCTAGTGTATTTTGACTATTTCTCTCTCTCCACGGGGATGACAATGTTTCGTCGACCCCGAGCACCTCTTAAAACTAGTCAAAACTCCCACTCCTCATCATGACTCCCGATGATGAACTTATTTCACTTACCAGATCAATACTCTAATATCCCAACTCTCTGGGTTCATTTTGCACCATATCATGATTTCTGCAGTTTTACTAAACGCAGACCATCCTAAGCTATATGATGTATACAATGGAAGGTACTCCAAATTATCATCCAAGTTCCCTATAATATTTATTGGAGGTCTATCATTACATGATTAGCCTAAATCTAGAAGTTGATTATTTTCCTAATTTACTTGATAATTTATTAAATTTCCTAAGAGATCCAAATGCCTTAGTTTGAACATGAAGTATTATTTTCATGCATACAAAGTGTTCCACATAATTATGATAAATACAAGACAACTACTTATCTGTAAATTCAAGGTCTCCAAATTTTCAGTAAGACTTAAA
This sequence comes from Platanthera zijinensis, assembly GCA_039513925.1. Classification (NCBI taxonomy): domain Eukaryota; kingdom Viridiplantae; phylum Streptophyta; class Magnoliopsida; order Asparagales; family Orchidaceae; genus Platanthera; species Platanthera zijinensis. The sequence goes on along the minus strand of CM077093.1, from coordinate 92,221,143 downwards.
CCCCTAAACATAATTTTTTGAACATAACCTACATTAACAAATTTAAAGAGACAAGTATTATCAATGTACTTTCAATAATTCTGAGAAAATTCAAGGATGAACAATAATCAATAAACACTCTATGTCAAGTTTCATAATTTTCTAGTGAACAAAGAATTCTACACTTAATTTTTAACAATAATCCAAATTGGTAATTTAATGCACTAAGTACAGAAATTATTCATCTAAAAATTATAATAAAATTTCCACAATAGCATATTAAACTAGAATCACTACTGATGAAGTTTCACAATTTTTCAACAAGTGTGGAGCCATGAATTTATTATTGAACATATTTTTATTTTTAAGAGCTTGTGAACACGGTACTGAGAATACACATATGAAAATTATATAAAAATTCAAGGAGATGTATATTGACCTATAACACTCTCTGCCCAATTTTCATAACATCCTATCAAGCTGTGTGATCATAATAATTAAAAGATTATCAAGGGCAATTTCATATACTATAAAGGAGGTATTAAATGCATTGTTCCAAAATTACAAATAAATCACCAGAGGCTCTAATTAACCCTAAGACAATACTACCCAGGTTTCATGACATTTTATCAAGTTTTGGTGGCCTATCTTGCATGTATAAAGGTTGTGCCCTAAACTAGGGTTAGGTTTTTTGAGTGGTTTATCCATCTCCAAATCATCTAAGATTTTTACCAGAGGTCTTTAGCTAGCCTAGTATCCTCCCTACCAAATATCAAGTCCATACAAGTGCATTTGACCACATGTCCTTCTCAAACCCCCAAAGTCCAAACATTGGGTTTGAACTTGGGTCCTAGGGAAATCCTACCTCAGACCACACCTTAACCCACTTGGGGGTATTATATGTCATGCCAAACCAGTGGTCCAACTCTCAGCCTCTGTTGAGGAAATTTGACCACTCAAACCATAATGTGCACATTTGACCTAAATACCCTTATTATTGCAAGGCTAGGGTTTGCAAAATTTCAATTCAAATCATCTCCAAATGAGATGAAATTTTAACCAGAGCCTTATGATTACCCCAAAGACCACTCGCAAAAATTTGGGATGGTATGGAGGTCATTAGGTCCCCTAATAAATTTACCCTAGGGTATTATAATAATTTCAAAAACTATAAAAAAATTATCACCAAAAATTCTCATTTTTTGGCAGGACCTAGATATAGGTTAGGGTGACTCTCTGTCAAAATTTATGGCCTTTTGGAGAAGAGATAAAGTGGGGCACTCATTTTAGTTTCTGTCCAACCCTAGATATAGACCCCACCAAAATGGGTGCCCTGGTAAAACAAGTTGTCAAAATTGACTCAAATAAATTTTACAATAAAGTAGACCCATAGTGCTATAATTTATATGTTGACTACTTTCCATGTTTCAGCCTCTAAGTATTTTTAACTTAATTTACAAGGTAACTGAAATAGTGTGATAGATTCATTAAAATGAAATTAAAATAATCTTATAGTTTGAACAGTAGCCGAACGCATCTTGACGCACATTTCGACGACATCCCGTCATCGTCCCCACGTGCCAACGGCCAGGATTTATTCCTCTTGGGCCAACTTCACGCCTCTGCCACCGGCCTTCCGGCCACCTCCCTGGCCGGCCACTGCCACCACCACCTCCGTCGAGGTGGTGGCTATCGCCAGGTGGCGGCACAGCTGCCGGAGGGGCGGATTCCGGCGATCCCGACAAGCTAACTTTTACGAAAAATCGAGGAGAAAACCTCTCCGAATCGGGCTCAATTGAGCCCGATTCTTGACCCTAAACATTCCAATGATCTACCCACAGGAAAAGAGGAAGGGGAGGACCTTGTTTGCGGCCCGTGAGCGGGTGGTTTGCCTCCTTGCCATATCCGGCCGCCGATTTGCGCTTCTCTACAACTTCTACACCAGCACCACTGGAACTAAAATGTAATCGGGTGAAAATCTTGCCCTTGCTTTGGTGAAGGTTTCTAATGAACGAATTGGGGAGAGGTGACTTGTAACTCCCCAATTCATCAAAGCACCATTAATGGCTATAAGGGTGAAATTTCGGTTTCACCCAAATTGAGGGGTTGTACCACCCTACTGGCTGACAATCTTCTGAAAACTTCTCCCCTGCCTCCAAGGAGTTAAAGCCCCATCAAAAGGAGGGGTTATGGAGCCTCCATGGCCTTGTTGGCCATTAAGCTCTTACTTTCTCTCTCCTCCAAATTAGGGTAACTTCCTCTCTCTCTCTCTCCCCTACTCACCAAACTCTGAATTTGGTGGGCCCAAAATATGTCTCTCCACCTCCTAGACCAATGGGCCACACTAGTTTGGGCTTAGCCCACTTGGATTGGGCTTGAGCTAGCAATTTAGGCTAGTTTGACCACTTTGACCCATGAGTTGACTTTGGTCAACTAAGCCACTAGGTTTGACCCTAATGGGTCCTTGGTGACCCATGGACCACACTTAAGGTTTAGGAACACTTAGGTAGGGTTGGTTGGGAATCTTGGAGGTCACCCGCCCCTTAGTTAGGGCACTTTGACCTTTGAGTTGACTTTGGTCAACTTAGCCACTAGGGTTTACCCCAATGGGTCCTTGGCAACCCTATGGACTACCCAAGGTGTTAAGGGTGTTTTGGTAGGGTTATGGGGTAAAGTTGAAGCCCTAAAGTTATACCTTAGGTCTAATGTTGAGGATGTGATATAAGCATACCAAGGTGATTTTCACCTTTGGCCTTGCCTACTTGATCTAGAGCTTCTGATGGTTTGGTCATGACCTAGTCATGAAAAAATAAAGGCCTAGGGGTCTATTTGTTTGAGGGATGTTTCACGAACTGTGAAAAATTTTCGGAACTAACAGAACAAATGCGTGGCCTTAAAATCCTGCGCAGACGTCGGGCAGGATATCAAAAGAAAGACGTGACTTAGTTTACAAATGCAAGGCACTTCAAACAGCCGTCAATTTTGATCAGACCGTCAGATTTTCGCGCACAATACCATTTCAGAAAGCTCTCGGATTTGTCCATCCACTGGAAAATGGGATGAACCCAGTCGAGCTCATTTTATGCCTTCAGATTGCGTATATTTAGCTCCATTTTAAAGTTATCCCAGTGTTTTCATTTCGTCAATTTCGTCTTAATGGATATGCCAGTGAAAGCTTTCTTCATTAAAAACTTCCAAGGATATAGTAAAGGCCGCAACATAACGGCGCGCTCAGGAAACAAAATATCAACCACTTCCCCCATTTCGGGGATTCCGCGTAGAGGCGATGGCGCGTCGACCCGGTCATTGCCGTGCGTAAAAATTTGTGCTGCAAAAATTTATTTATCTGAATGGCAACGGTGCCCACAATCTAGAAAATCGGGCGTCGAGGATCTTGGCTTAAATAAAATGTGCCGGAGTATTCCAACGTGTGCGACCATACCAACACTAGAGCACCAGATCCCAACATAACTCAATAGTTAAACGTGCTTTGGCGAGATTAGTATTGGGATGGGTGACCTCCTGGTAAGTCCTCGTGTTGCACCCATTTTTTGCCACTCGGCTGCATGAATGCCCATTTTTACCTTTGGCGAACGTGCTCTCTCTACGAACGCGGCCACGAGGGTACCGCCCACACAGAATGGGAAGAATTTTCGGAATAAACATAACGGGCGTGTGGCCTTAACATCCTGCACAGGTGACGGGCAGGAAATCAAATGAAAGTCATTATTTAGTTTCCAAATGGAAGGCACTTCAAACAACCATAACATTTGATCATACAGACTGATTTTCGTGCACAATACCATTTCTAAAATCTCTCGGAGCTGTCCATCAACTGGAGAATGGGGTGAACCCGTTCAAGCTCATTTTATTCTCTCAGATCGCGTATATTCAACTCCATTTTAAATTTATCCTAGTATTTTCATTTCATCAATTTTGTCCTAATGGATATGCCAGCAAAAGCTTGCTTCGGGAAAAAATTCCAAGGATACAGTAAAGGCCGCGACATAATTGCGCGCTCTGGCGGCAAAATCTCCACCACTACCCACTTTCGGGGATAATGCGTAGAGGCAGCGGCGCGACGACCCGGTCGTTGCAGCGCATAAAAATTTGAGGCTCCAAAATTGCTTAATCTGAATGGCAACGGAGCCTGCAATCCAGAAAATTGGGCATCGGAGATCTTGGCTTAAATAAAATGTGCCGGAGTATTCCAATATGTGCGACCATACTAGCACTAGAGCACCAGATCCCATAGAAATCCGTAGTTAAGCGTGCTTGGGCGAGAGTAGTATTGGGATGGGTGACCTCCTGGGAAGTACTCGTATTGCACCCATTTTTGCCGCTCGGCTGCATGAATGACCATTTTTACCTCCTACAAACGCACGCTCTCTACGAACGTGAGCCCAAGGGTACCGCCCACGCTGACTGGGCAGAATGTTTTGAATCAACAGAATGGATGCGTGACCTTATCATCCTCCGCAGGCGACGCGCATGAAATCAAAAGAAAAACGTAACTTAGTTTCCAAAAGCAAGGCACTTCAAACAGCCATAACTTATGTCAGACCGTCTGATTTTCACGCACATTACCATTTCAGAAAGCACTCGAAGTTGTCCATCCAGTGGAGTAAAGGGTGAACTCATTCGTGATCGTTTTGTGCCCTTAGATCGCATATATTCAGCTCCGTTATAAAGTAATCCCAGTATTTTCATTTCGTCAATTTCATCCTAATTGATATGCCAGCGAAAGCTTGCTTTGGGAAAAACTTCCAAGGATACAGTAAAGGCTGCGATATAACTACGCGCTCTGGCGGCAAAATCGCCACCACTTCCCCATTTAGGGTATCCCACATAGAGGCGGCGGCGCGGCGACCAGGTCATTGCCGCGCGTAAAAATTTGAGCCTCCAAAATTTCTTAATCTGAATGGCAACGAAGCCCACAATCAAGAAAATCCGGCGTCAGGGATATTTGCTTAAATAAAATGTGTCAGATTATTCCAAAGTGTGCGACCATACCAGCACTAGAGCACCGTATCCCATCAGAACTCAATAATTAAGCATGCTTGGGCGAGAGTAGTACTGGGATGGGTGACCTCCTGGGAGGTCCTTGTGTTGCACCCATTTTTTTTCCGCTCGGTTGCATGAACGCCCATTTTTACCTCTAGCGAACCTCTCTACGAACACGGGCCTGAAGGTACCGCCTGTAAGACCCCATTTTTTTAAACCACCAGGGTCTTATGCCCAAAACTGCAGCTTTGCGGTGACACCAACACACCCGGGGATGTCGTCACTACAAAAGGCTGATCCTGCAGGCCTGCCGATCGCATAAGAGTAGAATAAATATAAGAGTACATGAGTAAAATGAAAATAATTACTATTCCACCAGAATCACATATATATAAATAATTCTCCACGAAGGGAGAATACACAAAAATGATAAAGCAAAGTACTAAAGAGGGCTCCTGCCCGATACATCAAAATCTTCACTACAAATCACTCAATCGCGGAAGCAAATCTATAATATCTACTAATGATCGAGACTCACTGTCCCTACTGGCTGAACTCCCGTGCTAGACTATCCATTCTCTAAGCACACTGAACTCTTGGGCTGCATCTCCTGGTTCGTCTCCACGCTCCCCTAAAATGATTTGGACAACGACTGTTACTCTAAAATACTAAGTCCTATCATCCCCCACCCCTCCCCCATGGCTCCTAGGCACTAAGAGGGGAGAAGGAAAGGGAAGGTAATGAAGGTGGAGAGTAACAAAGTTAAGCAAGTGGCGGTAGAACAAGTCTTTCATGAGTTCATAGACAGAGCAAGTATATGTAAGCAGTAGTAGATAAACAGTATAAGTATACACAAGAACAAGTGAGCAAGTATAGTATGTGAAGATAAACTAAGTAAGTAACCATGACCTATAGGAATACCCATACAAACCTATAGATTAAGGGGTCGTTTTGCACGACCTATTTTATAAAGTGTCCCTTATCATTTTATACAATAGGTATTAGGGGTTATATGCAATGAAGATGCTATGACATGTAAGTATGCTATGATATGAATCATGCAAGTGCAATACACACACTCGACTATGTGCACACAGACCGTTAGTTTCCCCTTTTTGAAGCCTAACCTCCCAGGATACCTCCGTAGTGGACAACGGAAGCGGTGGGTTGGGCCTCGCCCACCTCTAAACCGGTATCAACAAGACCAGTCAGACCTAACGTACGCTTCAACACTAGTGCACTAAGCAGAGCTTCTGCGTAATCTTGTCGATTGTGCACCGGACTTTATTTGGCCAATTGTTAAACCACACTTGCCGAATTAACGTATTGGTATCGGTGTGATGACTCTCCAATACCGAAGAGCCACCACCTTATATCTTATGCACATGCAACCTTAATATACATTTCCACCGAGCCAAAGGTCCCCGGACTATCTCGTCCGTCATAATTTTTTACGGAGCCAAAGATCCCCGGACTAACCCATTTATCACAAATATCTACAGAGCCATCGGCTCGCCGGGCTAACCTGCCCATCACTAAAACTATAGAACTTACTGCATGCGAGACCCAACCTAACTCCCACAACACCGGGGAGTGTGAGTGTAAGTAAAATCCTAGTTAAGCTAGTTACTCTTAAACATTGATTATTCTTACGGTTTAGGTTAGCCCAGGACTGCCCAAGGTATTTCCGGTGAAGGGCTCTCACAGGTCATTAGGAACTATGATGGTATCTAAAGCCCATCGTTCACTTTCGCAAGACACTTACAATTATTAGTTATTACCCAATTCCCGATCCCTTTTAAAATTATATTGGATCTAACCCTAGTGTATTTTGACTCCCTTTCTTTCCACAAGAAAGACGACTTTTCGTCGATCCGAAGCACCACCTAACACTAGCCAACCCAACATTCCCCTCATCATGACTCTTAATGAAGCTCACTTTTTCATCTTACCAAATCATCTTACATTACTCCCCACTTCCTATGACCATCACCCATATTATCACAATTTCTGCAGTTTTAATAAATGCAGACCAACCTAAGCTATATGATGTACATGATAGAAGGTACTCCAAATTTTCATCCAAATGCCCTAAGATAATTATTGTGGATCTTTCATGACACATTTAGCCTAAATCTAGAAACTTGTAATTTTCCTAATTAATTTAATATTTATTAGATTTTCCCAAAACGTAGGCCATGGGTAATTTTGAACATGAAGTGCTAGATTTCCTGAAGTTATGGCAACCCAAAAATCATAATCACTATATGATGCCAAAATAACAGAGAATACCAAGTTTAACTAACTTTCATAAAAGTATTAGCCCCTAAATAATTAATTCAAGATAATATAAATAATTAGAGTTGATGAAGGGAGTACCACAAATTATAGTCCAAAAATTATATAAAAATTACCAGAGCCTTATAATAATCACAAAACACTACTGACTAAGTTTCATGAAATTGCAAGATTAGTGAGCTATCTATAAAAATACTTCAAATAATTTCATTAAAGTGCACTTTGTGAAGCAACATTCTTATAAACTCATCCAAATGACATGTGATAAATTTTATAGAATTCATTATGCCCTAGAAAGTTCCTTGGCCAAGTAACAAAATCTTCCAGCAAGATATAATATTTATTATCTATTTATCAAAGTATGGTTTACTAATTCACTTAACACATGAATTACCAAGAGTAAATGCCCAAATGATCCAAATAATTTACTAGTGCCTCTAAATGAAATTTAATTAAACTTGCCAGAGTTTCATATCATTTTACGTTAATCTAACCATGGTTACTTCAAAATCATCAAAAAGGGCAAGCTAGATATTATACCTACAAGTATGAGCTACTATTTCCTAATCATTGTATACTAAATCTCAAAGGTCAATAACACTATAAAGTTACTTATACCAAAATCCCATGAATATCCAAGATCATATGACCCTCCGATATTTTCATAAAATGTATAGACCTAAACTATCACTAATTGGTTTAAGTTATGTGCCTAAGTCTAAGTGTAAAAAAATTCCTTCCTAGGGCCTTTCACCACCATAAGATCACATAGACAAAACACCAAGCCCATGCAAGGACATATCACCCCAGATCCTTCACAAACCCCCAAAGTTCAACCTTAGGGTTGGAACTAGGTTTCTAGGTAAAATCCACCCTAATCCACCCTAAACTCCATGTTAGGGTGTTTAAACTAACCATGGAGCTCTAGCCCAAGTCCCAACCCATTTGGGTGAGAATTGGCCCATCTATGCCCCAAACACTCTTTGCCCTAAATTACACTTAAGGGGCCAAACTTTGGTCTCACCAAAACCTATTCAAATCAAACCCAATTGGGCTAAGATTTTTATCATAGTCATGCCATGACCCTAAGAGTTAGACAACAAAATTTGGTTGGATTTAGAGGTCATTAGACCCCTTAAATAGTTCATACATAGATTATTAAATTTCTACAAAACTGTAGGAAAATATTTTCCAAAAATTTCCATTTTTGGATATGTTCTAGGTATAGGCAATCGTTACTTCCATCCAAAATTTCAAGTCATTTGGATGGCTGGATAGATGGGGGCACTCAAAACAATCTCTGACCTAGCATAGGTATAGAACTCACCAAAAAGAGTGTGTTGGTCTGACCTGAACTCGAAATTGGTTCAAACCAATTTTAAAGTAAACTAGACTCATAGGGCTACAACTTTCATTTAGACCACTCTTAATGTAAGGGGACCCTACTCATTTTTAATAATTAATCTAAAACAGCCCAATAACTGTGATAGAAAAACCTTAAATCATAACTTAATATACTAGATCTAGCACAGATCTTAAAGAAAATATAGTGGCTCCTGGTTTTCTTCTTCCTCCAGCCAACAGATGAGAACAGACCGACCTGGAGCTTATTCCAAGCCCATTTGCCTGCCACTCGGCCACCTCCCTGGCCGGTCACCACCGCCACCACCTCCGTTGAGATGGGAGCTATCGTCGGGTGGCGGCACAGCTGCTGGAGGGGTGGTTTCCAACAAACCTGAGAGGAAGCACAAATCCGAAAATTCATGGAATTTGAAGCTTGTAATCAGCTCAACTGAGCCTGATTCTTATCTCTAAAGATTCCTAAGATCTAACCCATGAAGGAGTAGAGGAGGACCTGATTTGCTGCCTGAAGACATGCGCTTTGCCTCCTCACCATTTCCGTCCACCAAACTTTGGCTCTTATGCAACCTCTACACCAACCTCAACAGAAAATAAAAGGAATCGGGGGAAATTATTGCCCTTTTCATGGTGAAGGTCCTTAAAGAGGGTATTTGGGAGAGAAGGCTTGTAACTCCCAAATGTCATTAATCCCCATTAATGGCCTTTAACCCCACCCCTTCGGTTTTAACCAAATTAAGGCGATGAACCAAATTAATGGCCGGCCACCTCCAGAAACTCCTTCTCTCCCTCAGAGGAATAAAAGCCCCATAAAAGTGGGAGTTATGGTGCCTCCATGGCCATGATGGCCATTAATCTCAAACTTTTCTCTCTCCTTCCAATCATAAATTCCATAACCTTGGTCCGACGAATTTTGTTTTATTCGTCGAACTCCGCTCGACAAATATGCTTTATTCGTCGATATCTGTTCAACGAATATGACCCGTTCGACAAAGGCTGATCCTTGTTCAGCGATTTGCACTGTTCGTCGGACTCCGTTCGACATACTCTGAACCAGCGGTTCAACACATACTCCGTTCGTCGGACTCCGTTCAACGAACGCTGAACTTAGTTTAACAACCTGCTTTGTTCGTAGAACTCCGTTCGACGAACTATGAACCCAGTTAGGAACTTACTCTATTCGTCGAGCTCCGTTCGATGAACACTGAACCTAGTTTGACAACCTGCTATGTTTGTCGAACTCCGTTCGACGAACTCTAAACCTAGTTTAGCACTTACTCCATTCGTCGAGCTCCGTTCGATGAATGATATACCAAGTTTAGCAATATACTCTGTTCGTCAAACTCCGTTCGACGAACTCTGAACCCAGTTCAACACATACTCCGTTCGACGAATATTTGCTGAGCTCGACAAATTCCTCAGTTCGACGAATTTTTCCGGTTCTATAATTTCTAAATATTTGGTAATTTAGACTTACTATTTGCAGCCTAAGGTGTTTCACACCCAAATTCCCATGTTTCCCCCAAACCCTTTAATGCTTCCCAGGGTTTTATCATGACCCAGTCATGACAAAACCATCTTAGGTGTCTAGAAGTCTGAGGGATGTTACAAATCCCAAAACATAAAAATAAAAATTTCATCCTATAAATTCAGGTTAGGCCTACGGGTTTTCAAGTGTGAGAAGTAAAATATAACATTCCGATAGATTAAATTGAGTACTTTTTTTTTGGATTAAATTGAGTACTTGACGCAAAAGGTTTCGGGTAGCTTTGCAGCATCAAGTCATGTGGCTCTTATGTGTGCTCTTCTTGTCCATGATTCCTCCATAAGACCTTGAATAGCGGAACCTTCTTGCACCGCAAGACCCGCATCCCAGTATCGTCTATCCGGATCGGCTCCAGGAGCACCGATCAATCAGAAGTTATAGGCCCATCTATAGTCGTAATCTGTTGCTCCGGTCGAAGTAGATCTCTCTTGAGGGAGGAGACGTGAAAAATGTCGAGCAAACCAGCTAGCTCTGGCGGCAGCTCCAGTCTATATTCCAAGGGACCAATCTGCTCCAGGATCCTGTAAGGCCCCATGTATCTCGAACTGAGCATCTTCCGACCACGCACCCGCGAGACTCCATGCATCGGTCTTATCTTCAGAAACACCTGGTCTCCTACCTAAAACTCTACCTGACGATTCCGAGCATCGTAATACTTATCCTATCAACTCTGGGCCTCCAACATCCTATCTCGAATCAATCGTACCTGAGCATCCATATCCTCGAAAAACTCCCAGCCAAGTGCCTCCGGATCCTCATCTTGGATCAAAGACATAGGAGTCCTGCATCTCCGCCCATATAAAGCCTTATAAGGTGCCATCTCCGCCAATATAAGGAGTCCTGCATCCTCATACTGGATAATTCGATCAATAGTAGCTGCTTATCCCAGGTCTCTCCGCGGTCCAGTATGCAAAGACGCACAAATCCCCTAGTGTCTGATTGGTGCGTTATGTCTGCCATCCGTCTGAGGGTGGAAGGCGGTACTAAATGTCAACCGGGTCCCCAAATAATCCTGGATCAACCTCCATTCCTTAGACGTAAATCTTCCATCATGATCGGACATAATCGTCCTCGGCACTCCATGGTATCGGATGAACTGCTCCACAAACCTCCGTACATAGTCACCAACCGGAGCGTCCTTCCTAATCGGTAGAAATCTGGCCACCTTCGTCAATCGATCGACGTTCACCCATATCAGGTCGTTCCCCGCATGTAACCGAGGAAGGCCATGTATGAAATCCATAGAGATATCGTCTAACTTCCACTCTGGCACCAGAAGTGGCTGCAATAATCCGGCCAGACTCTTACACTCGGCCTTCACTAACTGAAAGGCCTCACAATGGGTCATGAAGTATGTGATATCCCTTTTCATGCCTGGCCAGTACATCATCCTCTTCAGGTCGGTCATCATCTTTGTGATGCATGGGTGCACCGAGTACCTGCTGTAGTGAGCCTCAGTCATAATGTCCTCCCAAATCCTGCCCCCAGCCGGTATGTACACCCATCCTCTAAAGCACAACGACCCATCCCTCTCAGTATATTCCCTGACCATGCCTGCCTCCAGGCTCATGAATTCTGGCTCCAGCTTGTCATCCCTTCTCTGCTCAGCCTTGATACAATCTCGAATATCAGCGGTAGTGCTCATCGCGGCTATATACACTGAAAGATGGGGGTTAGATCTAATTTAATCTAGAGGGGTGAATAGAGTATTTAAAACTTTGGCTATTTTTAAGTTTTATATCAGAGTTGAAAATAGGTGATACCAATAATAATATAGAAGGAAATAATAGTCGGGTTAAACTAATCTATCTATCACAGCACAACAAAAACAGAAAGAAAATGAACACAACCAGACAACACAAGAAATTTTATAGTGGTTCCCCAACCTGGGTGCATCCACTCTTCTAGCACCCTGGTAGGAATCCAATATTAGGTTTTTTATCAGGTGACTGCCACCAAAAGATCTATTTCTAGGGAGATCTCACAACCCTTTAGGCTTTTGATCAAATGCCCAAAAACCAAGAATAAACTTTTGAAGGGAGTTAATAAACCCTTATTACAGGAGGTGAGAGGAGGTGTGATGATGTCTTATCTTTTCTATAAATAGTAGAGAAGACTTATGAATTCTGTAGTTATCAAGACTCCTTCTGAAATGTAGAATTGGTTCAGAAATATGGAGCCTTGCTCAGGTTATAGGTCTTCAGCCTTGTCTGAATTACTCCTGGAACTTTCTGACTGATTCAAGATGTTGTCCTTGATTGTTCCTGGAGAAGAAGGTTGAAGAAGACTCTTGATAGTGATGAATGTTCTTCTTCAGTCTTCAGAATGGACAAGGAAGAAAATAGAAAGTTTTCTGCATTGGGAGAGAGTTCTGAATGTTCAGTCTGTGTCTATCTGTATTCTTGTGTGTTGTATATACTCTTCTGATGTCTAGCTAAGTGTCTAATGTCTGGCTGAATCGTTCTCGACTGAAAAGAGAAAAACTCTTTTATATTCTACAATCAATAATTTCTCCTTTGAAATTTGAATTGCTGACATTAATTGCCGATTGCCCTGGGGAAAGAAACGGCTGGAATATTGACTTAAAAATGAGTTTCCCCAACTGTCCCTAATAGAATAATAAAGTAATTAACCTGATGAAGACCATAATTTATGCTGCCAATAACGGCTATATTCAGGGGAATATGAGCATTAATTACTCAGGAAAATTACTGCTAAATAATATAGAAAGTAAGGGACAGAAGTATGGAAAACTTCTCAGTCAGGCTAGGGACAGAAATCGTCGACCTCTGAACGGAATTCATCGACCGAATTTCCAAGTTCGTTGACCTGAGAATTCCTGTTCTTCAACCTGAGCTATGCAAACTGCATACTGAGAATAACTTGCCAATTTTGTGCTCTGAGTTCATCGAGCTGAGAATCTGTCTAAAAGAATCGATCGTCGACCTGAGCATGAATATCGTCGAGCTTAGCTCAGAGAAACAACTCTGAGTTCATCGATCTGAGATCGACGATCATTGAGTTAAGTTTGAAGAACTTCGAGTTGATCATTCTGTTCTCTGAATCTTCTAAGTCTTGAGACTACTGATGTCCTCTGCTGGTTGGTCCATTAACGTTGAGCCTAATGGCTAGCCTAAACTCTAGGACTACCAGAGTTGACCCTGGCTATATAATGTGGGTCAGACTTTAACCTAATTTAGTGAACCTAGCACAAATCCAACTAGGGATCTAACAATCTCCCCCTATTTGGGTGAGGTCACTAAAGAATAAATAACAGAAACAATCATAAAGCATAAACACATATATCTGACAGAAATAAAACATTCAGCAGATATTTACAAATAAGTGCTTCATGATTAGACACACAGAGTTTTAATAGAAAACAAGAATAAAACATAAACCAAATCACTTATTCTGCTTAGACTTTTCTTTCTCAGGCTTCTCAAAAGGCTGTCTGAAAATGATTTCTCTATTAGGATTGGCAGCTTGTCTCTTTGACATGGTCATCTCTGATGCACCAATTATATTGAGAGTTGTTGCACTTGGAACTACAGCTTCTTGGTGCAATTTCATGTAATCATCAACATTAAAGAAATTATCTGCCTTGGCATACCTTTTAAGTTCTTCCTTCCTGTATGAAGACATTGTTGATTATTGAGATGAATCATTTCCTTCAGCATTTGCTTTGTTAATTTGAGAAAGTGCCATTTGTTCCTGAAATTTTGCCATTTTAGCTATTGTCTCCTACTCTGGATCTACAAATAATATTGGAGGAGATGCTGGCCTTTTAGGACTATAGTCCTTCTATGAATCATCAAAGGAGTCTGTAGTACTTCTCTTATGTGTAGCTGGAGGAGGTTGGCTTTGAGAAGACTTCTGCTAACTACATGGCTTGGAATGTCTCTGATAGGTGTTTGTGATAGGTGCAGATCTTTGAGATACATTTATATAGGTCCCTAAAAATGAAGGAGGAGGAGGAGAAGGGTCTTTCCTAAATTGCTTAGGAGGAAATGTGTGCCTCCTCCTCTTCTTCCTTTCTTTCTACTCATTCTTTGATAGCCACATCCACTGTGGCATCCCTAGGTATGGGGTAATCTTTTGCAAGATATAGTATGGAGTATCATTTGTGGCATTTGGCTTAGGTGCAGCCTTTGGAGCAACTTTCCTCTTCTTAGCAACCTTTTTCTGACCTTGGAATCATCAGATTCATCAGAATCTTCTTAATCAATATCATCAGAAGATTCTTGAGGATTATCATACAAAGCATCTATCTCTTTTAAAGTTTCCTTTGAGATTTGTTTTTCAGCTTGAGGAAGTGCTTGAGGTTCAGCAACTTCAGGTGGAGCAAAATTCTCAGTGATACTCTGATAATCTTCTACAACTTTGTCAGTCAACAGAAATTCATTCAAAGATGGATCATTCTGAATATATGCAAGTTCTTGTGCGACATCTTGAGCAATCAAATCATCTAAATTTGGGATTGGGCTATTATCTATAATGTAAGTTTGGCCTGATGGTTCCTCAATTATTTTAATAGCAAAACTTGCCTTCAGTTTATTAACAACTACAAAACTTATTGGAGGAGTGTAACACACTATAGCCAAAGATGGCTTTACTGCTGGAAGAGAAGAATTCAAATAAATTGTATTGAAAGAATCTAATAACCCAAAGATGTCTACTGTGGGATTGATGCAACAATCACCAACAGTCAAGATATCTGCATTCAGCATATCTAAATCAATTATTTCAGCCTCTGTAATCATCTGTACATTTGGTTACTCAACTATCTGCAAAATTATTGTTGCTTCTTCTACTACTGCTGCTGCTAAAGGGGACACTGGAGCTTCTTCATATTATATCTCCCCCTACCTTGGTTCAAAGGGTCCTGAAGCCAGGCCCCCAGAAGAAGGGACATAAAGGGAAGTAGGCAGAAGAGCAGAGAGGGTGGAAATGTTGTTATTAGTTATTTGAGTAGTGGAGTGATGATTTGCAGAAGAGAGGAAATGGAAGGGGGATCCATTTGCATGAACTCAGAGGGTGTCTGAGTTGATACAAAAGGATTGATGGATGGGGTTGAAGGGAAGGGAGTAGAATCTGGCATGTGCTCATCTTGAGGTGATGGAGTATGGATGTGGTATGACAACAGATTAAATGATGGTACGGATGATATATTGTGTAGGGGGATATCAGCAAGATGTTGAGGAAGAGGGGACTGAGGAGGAGTGACATGCTCTGGGGTATGAGGTGGAGTTACATGACGTGGAGATTTGGGTGGAGATGGTTGATGTTTAGGAGTATGAATTGGTGAAGGATGTAGTAGTGGGGAAGCAGGAGGTGTTGGTGCATAGGCTTGAGATATGGATGTTTGTTGGAGGGTTGTTGATGGTGTTAGAACTTGAGGAGGAGTTGGTTGTTGAGATGAAGGTGGAGGGGATGGAATCCTAATTGAAAGAACATCTTTAGGGGGTGGGGGAGCAGCTTATATAGCTCTGGTATCCTCAGAAATCCTGGAAGAGGAAGAAGCCTTGAATGGCTTGGGGATATTCCTCTCCCACCTACAAAATAAGGCACAAGTTAGCCTTTTGGATGCATTAATGAATATGGTCTAGGAGACCAGGGATTCAACAGCCTTTGCTTGAAGCAAGATTCCAAGAATCCTTCCAAAGCACACCTCTTTCTTTGTATTCTTTTTCTTAATCATCTCAAACATTATTCTAGCCTAATTCACTGTCTTTTTGTTGACCGCTGCACACATCACTAGGAACTGCTTCCTGGTGATATAATCATGGGCGGTATGCTTGCCCAGCAGTACCTTACTCATAACATCCGCTAGAAATTAATAATCAGCAGATAAATGTTTCTTCAGTAGTTTATTAGGGCTAGTATAACCCATCTTAATCAGCATTTCATAATATTCAGCACTATCTATTTCCAACTCTTCTTCTCCATTTAGTAGTCCAAATATTTCAGATAATACGGTGGGGGTGAGAAAAATGATGTTACCCGATATTGTTCCTGTCATAGTATCAGCATCTGGTGTGGAGGAAGTGAAAACCCATTCTCGAATTTCTATTACTGCAATCTTGATCCGTGTTGTCATAAGATTCTTCAACTGTTGATCTCAAAAAATTTAAGAATATCAAAGAAGATTTGATTTGAGTGCAGGAATGACTCGATGTCTATATCAAATCCCATATCGAACTTCATTGCCGCAAGAGTGCTCGCTGGAATCGACATGATCACCTGCAAAAGGAAAACAGATGGACCAAGTGCAAGGGAAACAAAAAGTGCGGGATGGAGCTCGAAGAAAACCTAGATATAAGGTTTTTTAGAATATGAAACGACAAACTCCATCCTGCAAAATAAAGAAAAATTCTTCGATCTGAGATCGACGAAATATTTTATTAACAAATGAGTTCGTCAATCTCAGTCTGAAGAAGGGAAAACTTTTCGTCGTTCTCAGGTCAATGAAAATTTTCTGAAGCCAGATCGTCGATCTTCGGTCGATGAAAATGGCTCAAACAGAGAGTTCATCGATCTCAAGTCAACGAATTTTCTCAAGAACTTCTCTCAGTTTGTCGATCTCTGCTCGATGAATTGTGGAAAATTCTTCGAGCACAAACAGAAAGTTAAATTAAAGCTTCTCCATTGATCATACCAAGCTGATTCAAAAAGAATAGATGGTTCTTATCATAAAAGGGTTTGGTGAAGATATCTGCTCTTTGTAAATTAGTGTAGATGTAGACAAGATTAATTTTCTTTTTGTCGACACTCTCGCTAATGAAATGATGTCTTATCTCTATATGCTTAGTTCTACTGTGATGTACTGGATTCTGGGCAATAGAAATTTCACTTGTATTGTCACAAATTAGAGTTGAATTACTTAAGTTGAAACCATAATCTAGGAGTTGGTTTTGAATTCACACCATCTGTGAACAGCAACTTGCAGCTACTATGTACTCAGCTTCTACCTTTGATGTAGACACAGATGTTTGCTTTTCGCAAAACCAGGAGAAAAGTCTAGAACCAAGGAACTGGCATGTTCCTGACATGCTCTTCCTATCCACTCTACATCCAGCAAAGTCAGCATCAGAGTATCCAGTTAATTCAAATTCTGGCTTCGTTGGATACCAGAGTCCTAAATTAGGGCAACTCTTTAAATATCTTAAAATCCTTTTTAGCAAAATAAGGTAAGATTCTTTAGGGTTCACCTGGAACCTAGCAAAAAGACAGCTAACAAACATAATATCTGGCCTACTTGCTGCGAGATATAATAAGGACCCAATAATGGCCCTATATAATTTCTGATCAACAGGTTTCTCATGTTCATCGGAATCAACCACATCATTTGTATCCATGGGTGTTTTCTTAGCTGAGGCATCAGCCATACCAAACCTTTTTATCAGCTCTTTAGCATACTTG
The DNA here is from genome assembly GCA_039513925.1 of Platanthera zijinensis. Taxonomy (NCBI): domain Eukaryota; kingdom Viridiplantae; phylum Streptophyta; class Magnoliopsida; order Asparagales; family Orchidaceae; genus Platanthera; species Platanthera zijinensis. The sequence continues at coordinate 92,203,535 of CM077093.1, read as the reverse complement.
GATTGGGATATGAAGATGCCATCAGGGGTCTGCTTCACTTGAAGACCAAGGAATTAGGAGAGCATACCAATGCTACTCTTCTCAAACTTGGAATGCATAAGGTTGGAGAACATTTTACATAGTTTGGGATCTGTAGACTCAAATATAATGTCATCTACATATATTTGTACTAACAAGATTTTATCATGATGATGCTTGAAAAATAAAGTCCTATCTACTATGCCTCTAGAAAAATTATGCTCTAAAAGAAAGCTGGCTTAGGTTTCATACCATGCTCTTGGAGCTTTCTTTAGACCATTGAGAGCTTTATGCAATTTGAAAACATAATAGGGATGAGTTGAAGAGATAAAACCTGGTGGTTGTTCTACATAGACCTCTTCTTTAAGTTCACCATTTAGGATTGCACTCTTTACATCCATTTGATAAACTGTGAACCTTTTGTAGGCAGCATAGGCTAAGAATATCCTGATTGCCTCAAGCCTTGAAACATGTGCAAATGTTTGGTCATAGTCTATGTCTTCCTCTTGTCTGTACCCTTGAGCAACTAGTTTGGCTTTGTTCCTTATGATAGTACATTGAGCATCTAGTTTATTTCAAAATAGCCATTTAGTTCAAATGACTGGGTAGTTTTGGGTCTTGGAACTAAATCCCAAACTCTACATCTCTCAAACTGGTTGAGCTCCGATTGCATTGCAATGATCCAGTGTGGATCTTGCTCAACATCTTCAATGGATTGGGGCTCAGTTTGAGATATGAATCAGGCATGCATCATGACCTGGTGGAGTTGATGCCTTGTCTGCACACCCACTGATAAGTCTCCAATCACTTGAGATATAGGGTGATCTCTAAGTGTGACTATTTTAGTAGGAAGACCTGTTTGATCAACAGCTTAGGGAGATAATTCTTCTTGTGGAATTGAGTTAGCTGTTGTTGGCTCTTCATTGAACTCACTGTCTTCATCTTCACTTTCTTCAGCAACATCTAGAGAAGGATATGTAACAGCCTCAATTGTGAGGGTCAACTCATCCAACTTCTCACACAAGTTAGGTTCCTACAAAGTTTCACTGGTAGAAGCTATCTTCTCCTTGTAAAATATATTAGTCTCATCAAAGGAAATATGAATAAACTCTTCCATTTTCATTGATGATTTATTATATGCCCTAAAAGCCTTATTTACTTGGGAATATCCAAGAAAAATTTTAATTTCAGACTTTGCTTCAAACTTTCTAATATATTTCGTGTTTTTGTTATGACTGTAACACACACAATCAAAAACTTTAAAATAATCAACTTTAGGTTTCTTCCCTTTGAGTAATTCAAAGGGGGTCTTGCCCTTGAGCTTGTGTATCAAACTTCTATTCAGGACATAGTTTATTGTGCTCACTGCCTCTGCCCAAAAGGATAGGGGCAAGTGAGCATCTACAAGTAATGTGCCTGCAGCTTCAATGAGTGTTCTGTTTTTCCTTTCAACTACCCCATTTTGTTGAGGAGTTCTAGGAGCAGAGAAACAGTTCCTGATACCTTCCTTCTCATAGAATTCTTGCATGGTAAGAGACTCAAACTCAGTACCATGATCACTTCTGATCAATGCAATTTGAGTAGAGTACTCAATCCTTATGCTCTTAAGAAAATCTGTAAGAACCTTGAAGTTATCTAACATGTTTCTCAAGAAGAACACCCAAGTGAACCTTGAGAATTGATCAACAATTACTAAGGTATAAGACTTCCACCTTGTATTTGTACAACAATGGGTCCAAAGAGATCCATATGGAGCAAGTACAGTATCCTAGGTGAATCACTCTTATTAAGTGACTTAAAACTATTTTTAATTTGCTTGCCTAATTGACAAGCCCTGCAAAGGCTTTCCTTCTTGTAGGGGTAAGAAGGCAATCCTCTAACAAGGTTGTCCCTAGAAAGTTTAGCAATAATTTTCAGGTTTACATGACCTAATCTCCTATGCCAAAGATCTTTGTAATTACTGGTTTGGTTAAACATGCATATTTCTAATTTAGCAGACTTAAAGTTAACTATATAGATATTTCCTATTCTAGTACCAGTTAAGACTACTTAGTTATCAACTGAAGTAATAATACAGGATGTTTTGTTAAATGATACCTGAATCCTTTCATCACATAACTGACTTATGGATATAAGGTTGTGCTTCAGGCCTCTTATATATGCAACCTTCCTGAAGGTGACTACTCCAATCTTGACCTTTCTATATCCTTCAGTCTGGCCACAATTGGAATCACCAAATATTACCTTGGGTCCTACCTTTGACTTATAGTTGATTAGGTCATCCTTTTTTCCAGTCATATGCTTTGAACATCCATTATCCAGATACCATTGTTGCTCTGTGGTGGGATAGTCTTTCACCTGTAATAAAATAGATTAGCTATTCATGACCCAGGTTACCTTAGGTCCTTGTTGATTTACAAAACTAAAGCTGGAAATATATGAGTATTCTGGTTGATACTTGTAACCTAAGGGATGATATCTTCTTGGTGGAATTATCCATTGGTTAAAGGGATTAATGTTTTGTCTTGGTTGATTAAATGGTATTTTGAAATTAAAGTTTATGTTATTATAAACTGGGGTCGACGAATTCTGGTACGTTCGTCGATCTGAGGTCGACGAATGGGGATGAGTTCGTCGAACTCCACTCAGAGAATGAAAGTATTCATTTTCTGGGCCCCAATTTTGTCAATCTCTGGTCGACGAACCATACTGATTTTGTCGATTGCAGTTTAGAGAATAGTTATAATAGAAGTTTGCGTTCTGAGTTCGTCGATTTGAGTTCGATGAACTGTGCACATTTCATCTATCTTGAGTTCGACGAAATCTGCTCAACATAGTTCTAGTTAAGATTTTTCTTACTCTTTCTCCTTTTCTTATTCTTTTGTTTTAATTCTATTTGTTTAACATTATTGTTATCTTCTATTTTCTCTTTGCCTTTTTCTGAAACAAATTTTATAGGAGTTGTTAAGATATTCTTCTAAATCAGTGGGGTTGGCTTGATGAAATAACTAAGCCCAGCTTGCCATTGAGCCTGGCATTCACTATGCTTATGATGTTCATCAGCTTGATACTTCACCCATTCACGGATTCTTCAAGTTGCCTAGCCTTAGATAATTAAGTCTTTAATTTAATGATTTGTTCATTACCTAGAGTGATTTCATCATTTAACTTATTATTTTCTGAAAGTAGGTTTTCTTGTTCATTTAATTTCTCTCTAAGTTGCTTAATCTCTTTTTAAGAATTTATTAAATCAAAACATAAGGACTTGAATTCAGTTTTAAATTCTTCTTAATCAAAATCAAAAGAATATAGTACCTGATCTTCTTCAGATTCAGAGTCTTCATTTTCTGATTGTTCAGCTTCTGCTTCTGAATAATTGCCTGATGCATTGATGGCCATCAGAAAAATCTCCTTTGTCTTTGCTTCTTCTTCATCTTCAGTGGAGCTGGAAGATGAAGATTCATCTTCAGTTTCACTCCAGGTATCAGCCACAAAACCTTTCTCCTTCCTTTTGTGCTTACTGGAGGAGGGCTTGTTATTGTGTTATTTCCTTGTTTCTTTTTCTCTTCTTCTCTCCTTATTTTGGTTCTCTTGACACTCTGAGATGAAGTGTCTAGGCTTCCTACAGCCAAAACAAACAACTTCTTTAGTGGGAGTCTTGTCAAACCTAGGCTTATCATCTTGCCTTGATGACTTCCTCCTGAAGTCTTTCTTGCCCATCTTGTAAAATCTCTTGGCTAAGAGACTCAGGAATTCTTCATTGATTATTGGGGCTTATGATTCTTCATTTGATTTGAATGCAATACTTTGCCCCTTTCTGCCTGATGAAGGAGTCTTCTGCTCTGTAGCCTCTCTGGACATTATCAATTGCTCATAAGACTTGAGCTTTCCAAATCGAGATTCTGTGGAGATCTTATTTAAACTTTTTGTAACATCCCATTTCCAACTAAACCCCTAAGAATGGTTTTGGGTCATGACTAGGTCATGACAAAACCCTAGGAAGCTAAAAAGGGCCAGATAATCAAAGGCCAAGGTGAGAATCACTTTGGTCTGCCAATGACACAACCTCATCACCAAACTTAAGGATTGACCTTAGGGCTTCACCAAGACTCCATAACCACTCCACAACATCACTAGCCTATTAGAGGGTCTACTAGTGCCGTAAGGGTCCATTAGAGTCGACCGAAAATGGCTTATTTGACCTAGGACCACCAAAGGCCTAAATTGGGCAAGGTGTCCTAACTAATGGCAGTTGGCCTCAAATGTGCCCAACCAACCCTGCCCAGGCCTTCCTTGACCTAAAGTGGTGTCAATTGGTCACCAAGGACACATTGGGTTAAGTCTTAGGGGCCAAGATGACCCAAGTCAACTCTAGCCCCAAAGTGTTAAAAGTGCCCTTACCAAGGGTCATATGACCCTCATGGTGCCCAGTAGATCCTGTCCCACCCCACCTAAGCCTTAAGGAAGACTAATGGATCACCAGGGACCCATTAGAGGCAACCCTAAAGGTCAAAAGGGCCAAAGTCAACCCAAGCCTACTTTGGGTCAACCTAGCCCAAATGAGCTAGCATAAGCTCAATCCCCCTCATTCATTAGGAATATTATGTGTATGTGTGGGCTGCCAATAGACCCCAAGGTTGACCAAGTCAACCTGGTGACTAGGAGAGAGAGAGAAGCTCCATTTCCATAGTTATGGAGGAGAGAGAAAAAGAGAGAGTGAAGGGGCAAGTCAAACCCGGTCAACGGAGGCCAAAGGCCACCCTTAATGGCCTGATTCAACTCCCCTGGGGAAGGGAAGAAGTTTCAAGCCATTTCCCGACCACCAAAGGGCTGATTCAGCCACCTCCCCCTAACCCGAGCCCAAGCTTTCAATGGCATTAATGGCCATTGAAGTTTTGGCCTCTCCCCTCCTCAACTGAACCTTTAAACACCACCAGTGGCCCAAGAGGAACATTTCCCGACCTTTTACTGAAGATTTCGAGCCCTCCCACTGTAATGTTGTAGAAGTCGAGCGGCGCCACCATCAAAAATGGTTTCTCGACGATCGTTGCGCTTTCAGGCCGCCGGCAAGGTCCTCCTCCTCTCCTTGTCTCATGGGTAGATCATAGGAATGCTTAGGTTCAAGGTTCGGGCTCAATTGAGACCGAACCAAATCTTGATTTTCATGGTTTCGGGCCGAAAAACTTCCTTGCAGAACTGCCGGAATCCGCCCCTCCGGTGGCTGCGCCGCCGCAGTCATTAGCCACCACCTCAACGGAGGTGTTGATGGCGATGGCTGGCCAGGGAGGTGGTCGGATGGTCGGCTGTGGAGGTTTGAAGTTGGCCCAGGCGCACGTAATTTTGATCATTGGCTGGAGGTAGACGATGAGTCCGGGCCGCAGGATCCGCGCCAAGATTCGTTCCGCATTAGATTTCAAACTATAGGATTATATATTTCATTTTATTTCATTCTGTCACACTTTTTGTATTTAATGTCTATAATTTTTAAAAATACTTAGAGGCAATTTCAGAGGAAATGGTCAACATTGAAATTGTAGCCTGATGAGTCTAGTTTACTGCAAAATTAGTTTGAACCAATTTGGTTTCCTTGTTTTACCAGGGCACTCATTTTGGTGGGGTCTATACATATGGTTGGACAGATATTGATATGGCTGCCCACACCTCATCTTTTGTCCAAATGACCTGAAATTTTTGCAGGGAGTCGCCATAGACCTTATCTAGACCCTGCCCAAAAATGGAAATTTTTGGGAACAATATTTTTATAGTTTTGTAAATAATTTAATTTCTCTAGGGTAAATTAATTTAGGGGACAAATGAACTCCAAACTCATCCAAATTTTGGTGGATGATGCATGGGTTCATTATTAACCTCTGGTTAAACTTTTATGACATTTGGAGTTGGTTTGAATTTGAAGCTTGCAAACCCTAGTCTTGCCATAATAAGGGTAATTTGGTCCAAATGCTCTTTTGGTGTTTAAGTGGTCCAATCACCTTAACAGAGGCCTATTTTTGGGCCACTGATTTTATATTGCTTTTAACACCCTCTTATTAGATTTGGGGTGGTTTGGGGTTGGGTAGCCCTAGGGACCTAGGGTAGGGCCCTTTATGGAGATTTCTAGGGTTTGAAGGTCATGGGGTCAAATGACCGTGGAATGACTTGACACTTGGTGGAAGGGATCATAGGGTAGCTATGGCCCTCTGTTTGAAATTTTAGTGAGTTTGGAAGCCTTTGACCCCCTCAAAACCCTAACCCTAGCTTAGGGCACTCACCTCATAGTGATAGAAAATGTCAATAAAACTCATTGAACAGTGATGAGATTTGGGTAGAGTAGTGTTTAAAGCCAGAACAAGCTCTTGAGATTTTGTTAATAATTTAGGATTATTATTTTGGATACTTCAATAACAATCTAGTAGTTTGTATTAATTGCTTAGAAATTTATCATGAAGTAACTACTTGCTAAAAATTGATGAAATTTAGCCAGAGGACTTTTTATTATGCTTTAAAGATCTGTGAATTTTTATGGGATTTTTGGAAGACTATTTCTAAGGGTTGATTCATTAAGTATTGTTTCCATGAAAACTTAATTAAATTTATTTTGGTGTCTAGCAAGTCTGTAAAATTATGATTTTTGCACAATAACCCTTTCTGTACCATATCAAGATTTTGTAATTTTTATATAATTTCATGATGAATAATTTTGGTACTTCCTTCTTTACATATGATTAAGGGAATTATTTTGGATAAAATAATAAGAGGTCCAAAAGTTTCTGGAAAATTATGGAAATTAGTATATAGTATTATATCACTATTAATTAGAGATTAAAATTTTTGGGTGGTCATTACTTGAGTAGATCATATAGTTCATGTTCGAAATTGCCCATGGCCAAACATTTGGGAAAAAGCAATAAATATCAAATTAATTAGAAAAATTATGAATCTTTGATTATAGACTAAACTTGTTATGGTAGACCTCCAGTAAATTTTATAGAAGATTTAGAAGACAATCCGGTGTACCTCATTCTCATATCTCATATAGTATAGGGTGGTCTGCATATAGTAACTACGGAAACTTAACTAGAGTGTTTGTGAAATTTAAGTGTTGGAATCCTTAGTAGGTTGCTGGTTTGGGTGAATAAAGGAGTTCATTATTGGAAGACAGGATTAGGAGAGTGTGAGGTTGACTAGTATAGGTGGTGCTCGGGACCGACGAAAGATCGTCTTATCTTGTGGAGTGGGAAGGTCAAAATCACCCTAGGATAGATCTAGCGTAATATGAAATGGGAATGGGTAAGGGAAGCAACCAATAACAATAAGTGCCTTGCGAAAGGGAACGATGGGCTTCAGCTACCATCATAGTTCCTAGTGCCCTTTGAGAACCCTTCACGGGGTATACCGGGGGAAGTCCTGGGCTAATGTAAACTGTAGGAGTGATAAACCATAAAGAGAAACTAGCATAATAAGGAATTCACTTTCACTTGCCTTGATGTCTCAGAATGTTAGGTTGGTTCATGAGGGCTGATGCCCTGGGGGTTTTGGAGATGGGCAGGTTGGCCCGGTGAACTTTGGCTAGGTGGGAAATGTATTAATATTGCATGTGCATAAGTTATAAGGTGGTGGGCCCTCGGTGTTAGTGGTCAATGAACCGATTTTTATACGTTGGCTCGGCAAGTATGGTTAGCACTTCGCCAACAGAAGTATGGTGTGCCAGCCGGCAAGACTACGCAGGAGTCCGCTTCATGCACCAAGCATTGTGGCATACGATAGGTCTGACCGGTAGTGCTTTACTGGTTTAGAGGTGGGCGAGGCCAAACACACCGCTTCCGTCTGCCACTACGAAGGTATCCTTGGAGGTGAGGCTCCAGAAAGGGTGAACTAAAGGTCTGTATACACAAAGTCGGGTGGGTGAGTTGAATTTGCATGATCGTATCATACCCACTTATATGTCATAACATAATCATTGCATATAACCCCTGTCACCTATTGTGTAAGTGGTATGGGATGCTTACACAATAGGACTTGCAAAATGACCACTTGGTTTATAAGCTTGTGTGGGCAAGTTTATAAATTAAGGTCAAATTCTCCATATATATATTGTCGTTAATAACCAACACCCCATCATATAAATTGGTATGGGACTCTTTATATGATGGGAGCCCTGTAGAAGATCCCTTGGCTTATGCATTTCTGCACATAAGTTAAGGTTACTTTTCATACTTTACTCTACTGCCACAAATACTATAAAATTGCTAGTATAGGTCCGCTTCCATCTGTTTCTTGTTTAGTCTCCACCTTCAAGTCCTCCCCTTTCTTCCTCTTCGCTCGGTGCCTAGGGGCCATGGGGGAAGGGGTGGGGGATGATAGGGCTTAGTCTTATAGACTAACGGTTTTCGGACCACATCATTTAGGGGATCGTGGAGCCTAGCATGGAGGAGCAGCCCCAGAGGTCGGCCTGTTTGGAGATAGGGCAGTGTAGCTTAGGAGTTCAGATAGGTGGGACTGTGAGTCCCTGATTCCAGTAGTGATTTATTTTGCTTCCGCTTGAGTGACTATGTAGTGAGGATTTTATGTATTAGACTTAAGCCCTTATTTTCAGTACTTTTAGATTTTGTGGACTCTCCCTTCGTGGAGATTTTATTACTCTGATGTGATTTTATTGTGGACATTCGGTTAGAGTTTTTACCTCTCTTGTGTGTACTCTACTTTTGTTGCTTTTCTGCGATCGAATCGGTCGGCAGAATCGGCGTTTCGCGGTGATGACCCTTCAGGGCGTGAAGGTGTCACCGAAAAGCGGCGGTTCTGGCCCTAAGACCCCGGTGTTAAAAAAAGGGGGTCTTACACTTTGGGCTTCCTTTATAGGCCAGATTCTTGAATCCCATGAGTTGGAGAAGCACATGAGGATTTTGTCATTAACTTCTGTCAGGGTGATGTCTTTGTCTAGAGTTTTTAGCTTATTGATTATTGAGCTCAATCTGTTGTACATGTCACCAACAGACTCTGATTCATCCTTCTTAAAGTTCTAATATTGTGAGATGAGGTTGGATCTCCTATCCATTCTCTCATCCGCTAAACCAGTAACCATCTTGTTAAGTGATTCCCATATTGTCTTGGCTGATGTGCATTATGCCACCTTCTGGAAAATTTCATCAAACATTGTCTGAGCCACAATATTCATGGCCTTTGCTTCAGCTATTTTGGCCTTTTTCTTTGCATCTGTCCACTCAAGTGGTGGAACAGCATGTGTGCTGGAACTAGCAATAGTTGTTTCCACTGGAACTGGTGGTCCTGTCAAAATAGAGTTAAAGTTATCCTCATCAATAGAATTCATATACAGCTTTATTGTTACTTTCTAGATTAGAAAACTTATTTAAGTTGCAAACTGGAGGCCTGGTGTTTGCATAGTCTTTGTTCTGTGCCATTATGTGATAACAGAAAATGTAGGAAAGGAAAATCAGATCTAGCAAGGATCTTTTGGTTCAAGTGTTAGCTTGTATAACAAAAGGAACACCCCTCTGATACTAATTGAAAGATGAGGGTTACATCTGATTTACTCTAGAGGGGGGGGGGGTGAATAGAGTATTTAAAAATTTGGCTGTTTTTATGTTTTATATCAGAGTTGAAAATAGGTGATACTAATAATAATATAGAAAGAATTAAGAGACTGGTTAAACTACTCTATCTATCACAGCACAACAAGAACAGAAAGAAAATGAACACAACCAGACAACACAAGAAATTTTATAGTGGTTACCCACCCTGGGTACATCCACTCTTCTACCACCCTGGTAGGATTCCACTATCAGGTTTTTGATCAGGTGACTTCCACCATAAGATTTATTTCCAAGGAGATCTCACAACCCTTTAGGCTTTTGATCGGGTGCCCAAAAACCAAGAATTAACTTTTGAAGGGAGTTAATAAACCTTTTTTTACAGGAGGTGAGAGGAGAGGTGATGAGGTCTTCTCTTTTCTCTAAATAGCAGAGAAGACTTGTGGATTCTGTAGTTGTCAAGACTCCTTCTGAAATATAGAATTGGTTTAGAAAGATGGAGCCTTGCTTAGGGTGTAGGTCTTCAGCCTTGTTTGAATTAGTCCTGAAACTTTTTGACTAATTCAAGATGTTGTCCTTGAATGTCCTGGAGAAGAAGGTTGAAGAAGACTCTTGATAGTGATGAATGTTTTTCTTCAGTCTTCAGAAAGGACAAGGAAGAAAACATAATGTTTTCTGCACTGAGAGAGAGTTCTGAATGTTCAATCTATGTCACTCTGCATTCTTGTGTGCTGTATATTCTCTTTTGAAGTCTGGCTATGTATTTGATGTCTGGCCGAATCATTCTCAACTGAAAAGAGAAAAACTCTTTTATATTCTGCAATCAATAATTTCTCCTTTGAAATTTGAATTGCTGGCATTAATTGCTGATAGCCATGGAGAAAGAAATGGCTGGAATATGGACTTAAATGAGTTTTCCCAACTGTCCTTAATAGAATAAGCAAGTAATTAACCTGATGAAGATCATAATTAAAGCTGCCAATAAAGGCTATATTCAGGGGAATATGAGCATATATTACTCAGGAATATTACTGCTAAATAATATAGAAAGTAAGGGATAGAAGTATGGAAAACTTCTTATTCTGGCTCGGGACAAAAATCGTCGACCTCTGAACGGAATTCGTTGACTGGAGTTCTAAGTTTGTAGACCTGAAAATTCCTATTCTTCGACTTGAGCCCTGCGAACTACATACTGAGAATAACTTGCCAATCGTGTGCTCTGAGTTCGTCGAGCTGAGAATCTATCTAAAAGAATCGATCGTCGACTAGAGCTCGAATATCGCCGAGCTCAGCTCAGAGAAACAACTCTGAGTTTGTCAATTTGAGATCGACGATCGTCGAAATGAGTTCAAAGAACTTTGAAATGATCATTTTGTTCTCTGAATCTTCTAAGTCTTGAGACTACTGATTTCCTCTGCTGGCTGGTCCATGAAGTTTGAACCTAATGACTAGCCTAAACTCTAGGACTACCATACTTGACCCTGGCTATACAATGTGGGCCATACTTTAACCACCTAGCCCTAATCAAACTAGGTATCCAACATACTCCTCATAAAGCTCTAAGTAGTCCGAGGACACCAAGGTAATCTACATATCCTCCATCATCCGTATCAGCTCCATAGACATCAACTGGGGCTCTTATCCTGAAGAGGAATCCCTCCGGCTTAGTGCGTCCGCCACCATATTCCCCTTCCCTGGGAGATAGTATAACATGTACTCATAATCAGATAGAAACTCCACCCATCTTCTCTGTTGGATGTTCAACTCCTTCTGCGTATCGACATATTTCAGATTCTTGTGATCCGAAAATATTTCGTAGTGCACCCCATAAAGTTAATGCCGTCAAATCTTCAGAGCAAACACCACTGCTCCCATCTCAAAGTCATGTATAAGGTAGTTTTGCTCGTGCCTCTTCAACTGGCAGGAGGAGTATGCTATCACATGTCCATGCTGCATCAGTACAATGCCCATCCCCTAAAACGATACATCAGTGTACACTAGGAAGCCCTTCTTCCCAGACGGGAGAGCGAGGGTAGGGGCCGACGTAAGCTGACCCTTCAACTCCTGGATTGCCCCCTCACACTACGGCATCCAAACTAACAGAGTGTCCTTCTTCGTCAAAAAAGTGAGTAGAAGGGCTATCTGAGAGAATCCCTGCACAAACTTCCGGAAATACCCGGCCAATCCCAGAAAGCTTCGGACATCTGTGACCGTCTTAAACTAAGGCTAGTCTCTCACTACTTGAATATTTGCGGGATCCACCGCCAATACTACTCCACTAATAATGTGGCCTAAAAAGGCTACCTCCATCATCCAAAGCTGGCATTTGCTGAACTTGGCATACAACTGATGCTCCCACAGCTTCTCTAGAGTCAAGGCTAGATGTTGCGCATGCTCTTCCTTCATCCTCGATTAAATAAGGATGTAATCTACGAACACAATGATAAACATGTCGAGGTATAGCTGGAACACCCAGTACATCAAGATCATGAAGGCTGATGGCGCATTCGTGCGCCCAAAGGGCATCACGATAAACTCGTACAAGCCATATTTGTTGCTAAATGTTGTCTTTGGGATATCTTCTTCCTAAATCCGTAACTGATAGTATCCCGTTCTCAGATCCAACTTTGAGAACCAATGTGCTCACTCTAGCTGATCAAATAACTCATCGATCCTTGGCAGTGGATATGTGTTCCGGAATGTCAATCAGTTTAGTGTACGATAGTTGATGCACAACCTGAGGATCTCATCCTTCTTTTTCACTAACAAGACCGGAGCTCCCCAAGGCGAGGAACTATGCATAATGAATCCATCCTCCACCAGCTACTTTAGCTGACTCCTAAACTCTACCAGTTCCTTTGGATCCATACGATAGGGAGCCCTAGACACCGGCTTAGCTCCAGGCGCCAACTAAATCTGGAAATCCTTCTCTCGATGTGGGGCAATCCTGGTAACTTAACTGGGAACACATACGCAAAGTCCCGCACCACCGATATATCGACAACCACTATCTTGACCTCGACCATATCGAAGAACACCTGATATACCTTATCTCCCTGCCTGTGGGCCTTGACGGCCTGAATAGAAGATAACATCCTATGGGAGATGGGAGTAATACCTTCGAAGGTTGTGAAGGGGTCGTCATAACTCAGTACAAACTACTTTGTCGGGCAATCTATCTGGGCATGGTTCCAAGTAAGCCATGTCATTCCCAGAACCGGGTCGAAGTCCGGCATCCTCAAGACCATAGTCGGGCCTCGATCACCAGTCCATCAATAGTCACCCTTAGGAGCCACTTAGTAGTAGCTAAGGCCTCTGTCCCATTGGGGAGATGCACCCTCCTAGCGACTTCCGAATAATGTCTGACTCCCTCCAGTCCCTTTACAAACTCCTCAGAGACGAAATTGTACAACACCCCCATATCCACCAAGGTGTGGGCAGGTTTGCCGCACACTATGACTATTCCTGTTTATTTTAGTTGGGTTAGGTAACTGGGCCTATGGTTTATTTTATCTATTATGCTACTGTTATTTATTATTTCTTAAATTTCAAAGGTAAATTACGACATTAAATTACTAGTATACCTGCAATCACCTTGCCCGAGTCCCGAGGTGGAGCCAAGTCTAGAGCATATACCTGTTCCCTCTCTTGCCTTTGATCTCCGCCCTAGAAACAACGTCCTCTTCCACGGCCTCGGCCTGTAAACTGCTGAGCGGGCGGGGCAACCTATGGTGCATGTAGAGGTGCCCCTCTCATGGGGAAGTTTCTTCGAATGTGCCCTACCTGATGATAGTTGTAGCACTCAGGCAGGGGAAGTGCCACACCCCTAGGCTTCTACATCTAACGCATTTGAAGAGATTGAGGAGCCAATTGCACCAACACCCTCGGCTCTTATCTCACCTCTTGGATGGTTTTGTCCTCTGCCCTTCTGTCATCAGCAAAGCGGCCCCTCCGCTGATCATTCCTGCCTCCCTGGCCCTTATCCTCAGTTTGCCTCTTCCGGCCTCGAGTAGTGTGCCAATCATCCACTATCCTCTTTGTATTCTCCATAATCTGAGGTATAGGCCCATCATATACAAACAAAAGAGCCTCTCTCAGATCCCATCGAAGGCCCTTATAAAACCTCTTTGTATACCCAACTTCGTCCAGCATATAGGAGTGCGCAAACAAGGCTAAGTGATTGAACTCCCGGTGGTACTCCACCACCGTCTTATTGCCCTGCCTCAGCTGCAAGAACCTGTCTTCTAGCTCGTCTCTTACTGACTGTAGGATGAAGTTCTCCAATAGTGTGGCCCTGAACTCCTCCCAAGTGATATCAACAACCTCTCGATCTGTAAATGTCTTATCCATAAGTGTCTTCCACAATCTCTTGGCATGAGACTCCAAGTAGGAGACCACCAGAGGTACCCTCTCCTCCCACATGCACCGTATCCCGGTCAACATCTCTAACATGATATCCAACCACTCTTCCATCCTCACGGTCGTCTCAGTCCTATTATAAGATGGGGTAGAGAGTCCTCGGAAGATGCTCAACCAATTGGCCCCCGGGTTCGGTCGCGAAGCCGGAGCCTGCTTGGCCCTGAAGACCTCCAAAATGGCCGTCAGAGTCTGCCCCATCTCCGACTGTAGAAACGGAGTAGGATCTAAGAGAGTTGGTGCAACATTCGGAGTTTGCTCAGCCTTGCCCTGCGGTGTAGGGTGTGCTAGGGGCTGCATAACAAAGGCCAATTGTAAGAAGTTGACCCGAACCTAGTTAAAAGTGGATAATTACATGTTATCCCCATATGGCACACCATAGCTTCCGATGCCTAGTTTGTCCCCAAACTAAACTCGAGCAGGGGTGACCCAGGGTTAGTGGACTTTTACTTTTTCGATCGAGGTTCGCTCTGATACCAATTTGTAAGAACTTATTTTTTTTCTTTTAAACCACCCGGGTCTTGTGCCCATGAATTCCGCTTTTCGGTGACACCCACACAGACGGGGATGTCGTCACTACAAAACACCGATCCTTCCGGCCATACCAATCGTAGAAGAATAGAATATATATAAGAGTACATGAGTAAAATGAAACTCAATACTAGTCCACCAGAATCACATATATATAAATAATTCTCCACGAAGGGAGATGTCACAACCCGCATTTTTCTCACTATTTAATAAATCAGAGCAAGAGAAAACTACGAGCTGTGATGCCACGTCGAGCAGGGGATAACTGCCGACGTTCAGGCAACACTCCAAATCCTTTCAAATCATGACTTAATTGATTATAAAAACTTGATTAATTTATTGGCCGTATCCCTCGGCTCAGTGGACCAAAGAGTCCACGGTTTGAAAACTGATTTTTTATATACGTAGCGGAAGATACATCATTTATGTTGACACCCTAAGTGAGCGCATAAGTGATCCCAAGGGACACTTACGCTAAACCAACACTCTAACTTTAATTTATACATATATAGAAAAATCATTTGATATACGTAATTAAGAAAGTACGTTGCGTGTTCTCTTTTGGAAATCATGCCGATCATGTTTATATACGTAGTATAGTTTTGTTTTTAGCTTTTTAAAGTAACTAGCAACCTAGCATAAAATCTTCCCAGAGCAAGTAAACTAAGTCCCCAAAAACAGGGTAGCAGTAAAAGTAAACATATCTAGTGCAAAAGGTAAAACTACCAGGGGCGCCAACAGCTGACACGAACCCACTGGCAAGTATGTATGTCTGTAGAAAGTGCAGTAAAACTACCTCACAATGACTCAAGAGAGTCTCAACAGTCAACAGAAGGACCTCCAACAGCACCACAACAACAGCCACCTACTGGCTACCGCCCAGGACCTGAGGCGTTCAGAAGAAAAATAGAACACCTCAGAGCAAGGAAAAAGGAATGCAAGTGCTAAAAAGGAAAGTAAGGTAAAAGCAGGTAAAGTGAAGTAAAGAGAGTACAACTAGAGTAGAACAACAATGCCCAAGGAAGGGCGAAAAGCAAACCTGCACCAGGTGCGGGTAAACAGCAACTACTCTGCCTAACAACCTGCAGAGTCAACATGGCCATGATGCCAAAATGCTGCAACACCTACGGAAGAAACGCCTAACATCCTAAACTGTGAGAGGCGGCAGTAGCAAAAACAAGAAACTTGGAATCAGGTTGAAGGCGTTCCAAATCGCCCAACCACTAATTCCAAGTCAACAAATTGCTCAAGGGTTGACACGTGAAGGCACAAAAGACCCATCACTCACTTGCCCAGAAAACTACTCGGGCCAAGGTAAAGAGTGTGGTCAAGGCTACATCACGCCACACAACCCCTAAAAGAGCCATCCACCACCACTACTGACCACAACCCACGATTCGGCCTTCGAAAAGTAACAGCCGACAAGGGACTCTCGATACACGAGCAAAACACTCGGGGAGAAATCAACGCTAAGGGATTAGTCGTTGCGATTACGCAACGCCGCTGCGAGTGAGTACACTCACTCGATCCTAAGCCTAGCGTACGAGCACCGACATCGGGTCGCACAATTCAAAAGACGCACGACCATAGGCCGTGCGTGCACAATTACACCTAAACACCTCAAATAGGCAAACTAGGCAAAAATCCCAAACCCTAGACCTACACCTAGGCCTATCATAAACTCAACCCGACGCTAACCCATATCTACGCGACACACCTACCGCGACGCCGTCCTAAATCGGAAGCTACTAGCGGGAGGGTAGAAATCCTAATTTTTTTAGCGCGATCCAATGGGGATAAGGGTTAGGAGGAAGTTAAATCAACAAATTTTAATTGCAATAATACATGAAATTACAAGGAATTGAACAAACGAGAGGCCAAACGGCGAAAAGAGGGGAAGCACTTGCCTCGCTCGTGTCACCAAAAATTTCGCCGGCACAACGGCGCTATGGCGGATTTCCAAAAACTCCGAAAGTTCCCAAAATTCACCAAAACCACCAAGGCAACCTAAGATAGCAACTAATCATGAAAGGAGAACAAGAATATCCAAAAAAAATCAAAAAAAAAACCAAATGGAGATTCAACGAAATCATGGAGGAAAGGGCAAATAGGTTACCTCGGCTCGAAGCTCTCGGCGAGGGGAACGCGGATCCGGGCTCGGATCGGAAAGGGGAGGTCGGGGCTGCCGGCGGCGGGCGGCGGAAGGGGGGTCGGCTAGGGTGTTTGCCGCTCGGCTCGGGGTGCACACGGGAGGAAGAAGCTGCGGTTTTATTTTTTTTGTAATAAGGGGGGCCGGCTGTAGCTTTATTTGGGGGGAAGGGTTTTGATGTTTTTAATTAAAGGGGGGGGGGGAACGGCTGCTTAGGTTTTATTAAGGGGGAGGGGTTCAATTAATAAAAACTTAATAACTTAAATCTAATAATCCAAATTATTAATAACTTAAAAACACTAACCAACTCATAACCTAATAACTAATCTAACTCTAATACTAACCTCATAACAACTACATCAATACATATACTAATACACTTATAAACGCAAGCGCGCATACACAATTTATTAAAAGCTTTGACGCGCACGAGCACGCACAAATAAAATAACCTCACCCGTACAACACGCACACCGAACAATAACCGCACCGGCTCGCACGAGTCGCGCGCCACGCGACACATGCGCCAAGAGACATGCCGTCATAGAAAAATGACGACTCGCACAAACTAACTACCGCCAAAACGACGCGAAAACGCGACGTCCTCGGATTTCGGCCAAAATCGCACCGTAGCTAAATACCCGGGCTACGAGAACAACGGCGAAGTCAAAAACGACTTCCGACGAACAAAACTCGAGCTAACCTCGCCCGAAGCCAAACACGAGAATTCCCTGAAAGGCTCAACCGGGTCTCCAAAACAGACACCGGCTAGCTGGGGAAACCCGCAAACAGGCTAAACCTCTAAGAACACCTAACGAGGTACTCTAACAACGGCTCGAGACGGAAAACGTCAACGTAACGCCGAAAAAGGATTTAAAATAAATCATCGAAAATTCGGGGGCGTTACAGTCACTCCCCCTAACAAAAAGTTTCGACCCGAAACTTTGCGAAAACTACTCCTACAACAGAAGGAAAGAAACAAACTACCAGAAAGGGAACGTACCCGAAAACTCAGGGGAACAAATGAGGGTGAGCCTCCCTCATAGCCGACTCTAGCTCCCAAGTCGCGCTCTCCAAATCCTGATTCTTCCAAAGAACCTTCACCATAGGAATAGACTTCGTCCGCAACACTCGAGCTTGAGCTTCCAAGATGCGGACCGGCACCTCGACATACGAAAGATTGGGCTCCAACTGGGGCACAGCGTCCAAGACTTGCCCACTGCTCCGCACGCACTTCCGCAACTGGCTCACATGAAAGACATTATGAACCCCCGGGAAGCTAGCTGGCAGATCCAGCCTATAAGCAGCCACACCAATACGCTCCAAAATCCTGAACGGGCCCACAAATCTCGGATCCAACTTCCGATTCTTGCCAAACCTCTTCACTCCTACCATCGGAGACACCTTCAAGAAGACCAAATCATCCACTGAAAACTCCAAATCGGACCTGCGCCGATTGGCGTTCTTCTCATACCTCTCCTGAGCAACTCGAAGCTTCTCCCGAATGAGCGTCACGGAGACCTCCATTTCTTCGAGTGCATCAGGACCCAACAAAGGCCTCTCACCGGCCTCGGCCCAAAACAAAGGGGTTCTGCAGCGCCTTCCATACAACGCCTCGAAGGGAGCCATCTGTAGACTCTCTTGGTAGCTGTTGTTGTAGGCAAATTCCATGAGCCGTAAACGCTCGGCCCACGCACCTCCATGATCAAGAATAAAGCACCGGATCATATCCTCCACAATCTGATTTACACGCTCGGTCTGCCCGTTGGTCTGCGGATGGTAAGCTGTGGAATACCTCAAATCAGTGCCCAAACCCTCCTGCAAACTCCTCCAGAAACGAGATGTAAACCGAGAGTCTCGATCTGAAACGATGCTAACTGGAACGCCGTGCAATCTGACGACCTCATCCAAATACAACTCAGCAATCTTCTTCATCGAGTAATCGATCTTATAAGGTACGAAGTGCGCACACTTCGTCAATCGGTCCACGATCACCCAAACAGAATCAAACCCCCTCGGAGATCTCGGTAAGCCTGTAATGAAATCCATCGAGATGCTTTCCCACTTCCAAGTCGGGATCTCCAAAGGTGCCAACTTGCCACCAGGCCTCCCATGGTCGGCCTTCACCCGCCTGCAAGTGTAACACTCCGAGACAAAACGAGCTATATCACCCTTCATCCCATACCACCAGGCGATCTGCTTCAGATCATGGTACATCTTCGTAGATCCCGGGTGGTAGGAAACACTGGATCCGTGAGCCTCTTTGCAAATCAATACTCTGATGCCTTCCACTGCGGGGATGCAAAACCTGCCGCGGTACTTCAGAGTACCCGCCTCGTCGATGGAGAAATCTGGCAACTCTCCCCTCTCAGCTCTGAGGTACAAGTGCAACAAATCCGGATCCTCTCTCTGGTGCAATCTGGTGAGAGAAATCCATGATGGCTCTGCCACTACCAAACTGCTCTGCAACTCACAGCGTCCTGCGGTGATATCCATCAATAGAAACTCCTCCACTAAGCGATCCGCGGTGAGATTGAAGACCTTCCCCGTCTTCCGGCTCAAGGCGTCGGCCACCACATTGGCCTTGCCCGGATGGTACTGAATCTCAACATCATAATCAGCAACATACTCAAGCCACCGCCGCTGGCGCAAATTCAGCTCCTTCTGAGTGAACACGTACTTCAGGCTCTTATGATCGGTAAAGATCCTGCACTGGGCCCCATAAAGTAAGTGTCTCCACAGCTTCAAGGCAAAAATCACGGCAGCGAACTCGAGGTCGTGCGTAGGATAGTTCCGCTCATGAATCTTCAACTGACGAGACCCATAAGCGATCACCTTCCCCTCCTGCATCAACACGCCACCGAGTCCAACGTGCGAGGCATCCACGTAAACGTCATAGTCCTGTCCCTCCGCCGGTAAGGTCAACACAGGGGCAGAACATAACCTGCTCTTTAGCTCCAGAAAGGCCTCCTCGCACTTATCGCTCCAAACGAACGCCGCATGCTTCTGCGTCAGCTTTGTCAAGGGCGCTGCCAAGGTAGAAAAGCCCTCGACGAATCTCCTATAATAGCCGGCCAACCCCAAGAAGCTCCTGATCTCCTTGGGTGTGCTCGGCCTACTCCAATCCATCACTGCTGAGATCTTCTCCGGGTCCACTGAAATACCATCTTAGTTCACCACATGACCCAGGAAGGAAACCTGAGGCAACCAGAACTCGCACTTGCTCAGCTTGGCGTACAACTGATGATCCCTCAAGGCGGATAACACCAACCGCAAATGCTGATCATGCTCCGCCGCATTCCGAGAATAAATCAAAACGTCGTCAATGAACACGACGACAAACTTGTCCAGAAAGTCCTTGAACACCCGGTTCATCATGTCCATAAATGCTGAAGGCGCATTGGTCAGCCCAAAAGACATGACCAGGAACTCGAAATGACCATGCCTCGATCGGAAAGCCGTCCGTGGAACATCCGACTCTCGGATCCTAAGCTGATGGTAACCCGAACGGAGGTCTATCTTCGAAAATACTGAACTGCCACGCAACTGATCAAATAAATCGTCGATTCTGGGCAGTGGATACCTGTTCTTGATGGTGACTTTGTACAACTCTCTATAGTCGATACAAAGGCGCATCGAACCATCCTTCTTCTTCACAAAGAGAACCGGAGCACCCCAGGGCGACGAGCTTTGCCTTATGAAGCCCTTCTCCAATAACTCATCAAGCTGAGTACGAAGCTCCTCCAGCTCTCGCGGGGCCATTCGATACGGCGCCTTGGCAATCGGGCGCGTACCAGGCTCCAAATCAATCACGAACTCCATATCCCTGTCTGGAGGAAGACCGGGAAGATCGCTAGGAAACACGTCAGGAAACTCTCGCGCAACCGGAATCTCATCCAACAGCGGCACACTGCTAACAGTCCCCAACACTGAGACTAAACAAGCAAAACAACCAGCAGGAAAAACCCTCTGAGCACATACCGCAGCAATCGCCGGAGAGTCCCGACGCGAATCACCGAAAACACTCCCGGGCTGACCGCTGTCCTTTCTGAAATCCAAGCGCTTTCCCCTGCACTGAATCACTGCATCATATCGGGACAGCCAGTCCATACCCAGGATGACATCGAAATCCTCCAGGTCTATAACCTTCAGATCAGCCTTGGCCAGAAAATCCCCCAACCAAATAGGGCAGTCCAGAATGCCCTGATCTGATATCACGGATTCACCCGAGGGGAACTTGACGCTAAAGGCACCACCAACACGATCAAGAACCCACTGGCACCGCTCGACAAAGGCCCTAGCCACAAAGGAGTGGGTAGCACCTGAGTCAAACAGAACGCGGGCCCAGTGGTTCCTTACCTTAAATTTCCCTATACACAAACAAAATATTAAACGCACAAGCAATTAACAAAACAATAGCAACACTAAAACTGCTACAAAAGAGAAAGTCAAGCGAGGGGGGTTTACCTGAAATGACCTGCGTCGAAGTCTCAGCCTCCGCTGAAGATACCACATTCAGCTTCCCTTTACCCTTGTCCACCGGCTGAGGCGGAGGTAAAGCCTGGAGCGGAACGGCATGTAGAGCGGACTGAACCTGAGGGCACCTCGACTTAATATGGCCCTTCTGGCCACACTGGTAGCAAACACGATCCCTGGACCAGCACTGAGCAGCCTCGTGACCGGGTCGCTTGCAGACAGGACAAGGAACATCCCTCCTAGGAGCACCCTGGATGGCATGCACATGCTCCTTCTTCTGGACCCTTGCCCTCTTGAAGCACCTCTCAGCTGGGTGGCCCGGATGGCCACAGAAACTGCACACTACCTTGCTCTTCTTCTCAGAAGCAGCACCAAGAACCTGGGGACCCTTTTCCTCAACTGACCTCCTCTTCTCGCTTCTCGCCTGCTGTCCGCGCTGCTTCGCGTTCTCGATAGCCTCTACCTTCAAAGCGGCCTCAACTGCCCCTGCATAAGTCACCGCTCCATGGGCGACCGCTAGCTGCTGAACGTCGCTCCTCAGGCCACCAAGAAACCGCTTCACCCTGTCCTCCTCGGAGCTCACCAAGCTAGGACCAAAGCGACTGAGTTTGCTAAACTCAATCTCGTAATCGCTGACGGAGAGCTGCCTCTGCTTCAGATGAATAAAGTCATTCATCAGCCTGTCTCGCTCTACTGACGGTAGAAACTTCCTCATCAGGATCTCTTTGAAGGATGCCCAAGTTCATCCTCCCACCATGCCTTCCTTCTCTCGCATCCACCAGCTCTTCGCTAGCCCCTTCAGCTGATAGGCGGCTAACATCACCTTCTGGTCCTCAGTCACCCCGGAGTAATGAAACATCTCCTCCATGGTGATCATCCAGTCATCCAGTACCATAAAGTCCGCCTTACCATCGTAGGTAGGAGGTCGCAGCCGCTGAAACTGGGAGATGAACGCCATCCCGGGGGGCACCACCACTGGAGGCACGAGAGGAGCAGGAGGGGCAGGAGGGGCTAGAACAGCTGTACCCACGGCGGGGTCCTGAACTCCCGGAGTCTGACCCGCCGCTCCGGATAAAAAGGACTGCATCTGGGCCTGCAACTCCACCACCTGCATTGATAAGGCCTCGTTACTCTGCCTCAGGCTTTCCACCAACGCATCACTTTGAGCACCGGAGGACTCACCCTCAGACTGGGGAGTCGACCTCGTCACTCTACGCTTCGGCGGCATGCTATATAAAAAAAAATTAAAACAGATCAAACAATTAGAACTTAGCTAAACTCCTAGGATTAGACAAAAAGAGTACAGACAATACATACATAAATATGATCTTCTACTGCTATACTTGCTCTGAGATTTTATTTTATTTAATACAAAAGGAATGATATGCTTAGCCTAAGATGGTTCACCACCATCACACTAACTCTTGTGCCTAGATCGGGAATGCATGAATTTATATTAATTTGACTCAAAAATTATGTGTGTACACATGTCATCCTGCACGTCTTTAGCTTGGCGCGTTGTGCTTATGCGATGTTATGCTATGCATGATTATGCTATGCATTCTAAAAAGGCCCTAGTGCATGCCATGGCGGAGTACACATGAAAATGTTATGCATCCCATAATACATAACATTCTCATGCAACTAAAAAAGAAAACGTGCTAGTCGCATCCATGCGGTGAGGTTATGCACCCCATAATACATAACCCTCGCATGTTGCCCCTATGGTGGATCCATATACAACCACATATTATGTATCGTAAAATACATAATATGCCCCGTATACTTCATGTTATGCTTATGAGTGTAGTGCAGTGTTCGTGCTTCAGCCAAAACGTGCCGATGACATGTCGGTGTGTGTATGATATGACTCTAAACATCTAACACAAACAAAGGAAGGTTGCCCGACCAATTGTCAAGAAACCTCCCTCTGATACCAACTGTCACAACCCGCATTTTTCTCACTATTTAATAAATCAGAGCAAGAGAAAACTACGAGCTGTGATGCCACGTCGAGCAGGGGATAACTGCCGACGTTCAGGCAACACTCCAAATCCTTTCAAATCATGACTTAATTGATTATAAAAACTTGATTAATTTATTGGCCGTATCCCTCGGCTCAGTGGACCAAAGAGTCCACGGTTTGAAAACTGATTTTTTATATACGTAGCGGAAGATACATCATTTATGTTGACACCCTAAGTGAGCGCATAAGTGATCCCAAGGGACACTTACGCTAAACCAACACTCTAACTTTAATTTATACATATATAGAAAAATCATTTGATATACGTAATTAAGAAAGTACGTTGCGTGTTCTCTTTTGGAAATCATGCCGATCATGTTTATATACGTAGTATAGTTTTGTTTTTAGCTTTTTAAAGTAACTAGCAACCTAGCATAAAATCTTCCCAGAGCAAGTAAACTAAGTCCCCAAAAACAGGGTAGCAGTAAAAGTAAACATATCTAGTGCAAAAGGTAAAACTACCAGGGGCGCCAACAGCTGACACGAACCCACTGGCAAGTATGTATGTCTGTAGAAAGTGCAGTAAAACTACCTCACAATGACTCAAGAGAGTCTCAACAGTCAACAAAAGGACCTCCAACAGCACCACAGCAACAGCCACCTACTGGCTACCGCCCAGGACCTGAGGCGTTCAGAAGAAAAATAGAACACCTCAGAGCAAGGAAAAAGGAATGCAAGTGCTAAAAAGGAAAGTAAGGTAAAAGCAGGTAAAGTGAAGTAAAGAGAGTACAACTAGAGTAGAACAACAATGCCCAAGGAAGGGCGAAAAGCAAACCTGCACCAGGTGCGGGTAAACAGCAACTACTCTGCCTAACAACCTGCAGAGTCAACATGGCCATGATGCCAAAATGCTGCAACACCTACGGAAGAAACGCCTAACATCCTAAACTGTGAGAGGCGGCAGTAGCAAAAACAAGAAACTTGGAATCAGGTTGAAGGCGTTCCAAATCGCCCAACCACTAATTCCAAGTCAACAAATTGCTCAAGGGTTGACACGTGAAGGCACAAAAGACCCATCACTCACTTGCCCAGAAAACTACTCGGGCCAAGGTAAAGAGTGTGGTCAAGGCTACATCACGCCACACAACCCCTAAAAGAGCCATCCACCACCACTACTGACCACAACCCACGATTCGGCCTTCGAAAAGTAACAGCCGACAAGGGACTCTCGATACACGAGCAAAACACTCGGGGAGAAATCAACGCTAAGGGATTAGTCGTTGCGATTACGCAACGCCGATGCGAGTGAGTACACTCACTCGATCCTAAGCCTAGCGTACGAGCACCGACATCGGGTCGCACAATTCAAAAGACGCACGACCATAGGCCGTGCGTGCACAATTACACCTAAATACCTCAAATAGGCAAACTAGGCAAAAATCCCAAACCCTAGACCTACACCTAGGCCTATCATAAACTCAACCCGACGCTAACCCATATCTACGCGACACACCTACCGCGACGCCGTCCTAAATCGGAAGCTACTAGCGGGAGGGTAGAAATCCTAATTTTTCTAGCGCGATCCAATGGGGATAAGGGTTAGGAGGAAGTTAAATCAACAAATTTTAATTGCAATAATACATGAAATTACAAGGAATTGAACAAACGAGAGGCCAAACGGCGAAAAGAGGGGAAGCACTTGCCTCGCTCGTGTCACCAAAAATTTCGCCGGCACAACGGCGCTATGGCGGATTTCCAAAAACTCCGAAAGTCCCCAAAATTCACCAAAACCACCAAGGCAACCTAAGATAGCAACTAATCATGAAAGGAGAACAAGAATATCCAAAAAAAATCAAAAAAAAACCAAATGGAGATTCAACGAAATCATGGAGGAAAGGGCAAATAGGTTACCTCGGCTCGAAGCTCTCGGCGAGGGGAACGCGGATCCGGGCTCGGATCGGAAAGGGGAGGTCGGGGCTGCCGGCGGCGGGCGGCGGAAGGGGGGTCGGCTAGGGTGTTTGCCGCTCGGCTCGGGGTGCACACGGGAGGAAGAAGCTGCGGTTTTATTTTTTTTGTAATAAGGGGGGCCGGCTGTAGCTTTATTTGGGGGGAAGGGTTTTGATGTTTTTAATTAAAGGGGGGGGGGAACGGCTGCTTAGGTTTTATTAAGGGGGAGGGGTTCAATTAATAAAAACTTAATAACTTAAATCTAATAATCCAAATTATTAATAACTTAAAAACACTAACCAACTCATAACCTAATAACTAATCTAACTCTAATACTAACCTCATAACAACTACATCAATACATATACTAATACACTTATAAACGCAAGCGCGCATACACAATTTATTAAAAGCTTTGACGCGCACGAGCACGCACAAATAAAATAACCTCACCCGTACAACACGCACACCGAACAATAACCGCACCGGCTCGCACGAGTCGCGCGCCACGCGATACATGCGCCAAGAGACATGCCGTCATAGAAAAATGACGACTCGCACAAACTAACTACCGCCAAAACGACGCGAAAACGCGACGTCCTCGGATTTCGGCCAAAATCGCACCGTAGCTAAATACCCGGGCTACGAGAACAACGGCGAAGTCAAAAACGACTTCCGACGAACAAAACTCGAGCTAACCTCGCCCGAAGCCAAACACGAGAATTCCCTGAAAGGCTCAACCGGGTCTCCAAAACAGACACCGGCTAGCTGGGGAAACCCGCAAACAGGCTAAACCTCTAAGAACACCTAACGAGGTACTCTAACAACGGCTCGAGACGGAAAACGTCAACGTAACGCCGAAAAAGGATTTAAAATAAATCATCGAAAATTCGGGGGCGTTACAGGAGATTCCACAGAAATGATAAAGCAAAGTACGAAAGAGGTCTACTCCCCGATACATCAAAATCCTCACTACAATTCACTCAATCGTGGATGCAAAACTATAAAATCTACTAATGATCGGGACTCACTGTCCGTACTGGCTAAACTCCAGTGCTTGACTGTCCCGTCTCCTAGCGCACCGACCTTTGGGGCTGCATCTTCTGGTTCGGCTCCACGATCCCATAAAATGATTTGGCTATTACCAAATTCCCGATCCCTTTTAATATTATACTGGATCTAACACTATTATATTTTGACTCTCTTTCTCTCCACAGGAAAGACGACCTTTCGTCGATCCTGAGCACCACCTAATACTAGAAAACCCAACATTCCCCTCATCATGACTCTTAATGAAGCTCACTTTTTCATCTTACCAAATCAGCATACATTACTCCCCACTTCCTATGACCTTTCCCCATGTTATCACAATTTCTGCAATTTTACTAAATGTAGACCAACCTAAGCTATATGATGTACATGATAGGAGGTACTCCAAATTTTTCTCCAAATGCCCTAAGATAATTATTGTGGGTCTTTCATGACACATTTAGCCTAAATCCAGAAACTTGTAATTTTCCTAATTAATTAAACATTTATTAGATTTTCCCAAAATTTATGCCATGGGTAATTTTGAACATGAAGTATTAGATTTCCTTAGGTTATGGCCAAGAAAAAATCATGATCATTATATGATGCCAAAATAACAAAAAATACCAAGTTTGACAAACTTTCATAAAAGTATTAGCCAATAAATAATTAATTCAAGATAATCTAAATAATAAGAGTTAATGAAGGGAGTACAAAAAATTATAGTCCAAAAATTATATATAAATTACCCAAGCCTTATAATAATCATAAAACACTACTGACTAAGTTTCATGAAATTCCATGATTAGGGATCCATGAATAAAAATACTTCAAATAAATCAATTAAAGTGAACTTTGTGAAGCAACATTCTTATAAACTCATCCAAATGACATGTGATAAATTTTCTAGACTTCATTATGCCATAAAAAGTTATCTGGTCAAGTAACACAATTTTCCAACAAGATATAATATTTATTTTCTGCTTATCAAAGTATGGTTTACTAGTTCACTTAACACATGAAGTACTAAGAGGAAATATCCAAATGATCTAAATAATTAACAAGTGCCTCTAAATGATATTTAAGTAACCTTGTCAGAGTTACATATCATTCTAAGTTAATCTAACCATGGTTACTTCAAAATCATCAAAAAGGGCAAGGTGGAGATTATACTTACATGTACGAGCTACTGTTTCCTAAGCATCCTATAATAAATCTCAAAGGTCAATAGCACTATAAAGTTACTTCTACCAAAATCACATGAAGATCCAAGATCATATGACCCTCCTATATTTTCATAAAAGGTATAGACCCAAACTATCCCTAATTAGTTTCAGTAGTGTGCCTAATTCTAAATGTCACCAAATTCCATCCTAGGGCATTTCACTGCCCTAAGATCACATGGACTAAACACTAAGCCCTTGAGAGGACATATCACCCCATGTCCTTCACAAACCCCCAATGTTCAACCTTAGGGTTTGAACTAGGGTTCTAAGGCAAATCCACTCTAATACACCTTAAACTCCATGTGAGGGTATTTAAACTAACAATGGAGCTATGACCCAAGTCCAAACCCCTTTGGGTGAGAATTGGCCCCTCTGTGCCCCAAACACTCTTTGCCCTAAATTACCCTTGAGGTGCCAAAGTTTGGTCTCACCAAAACCTATTCCAATCTAACACAATTCGGCTGAGATTTTTATCATGGTCATGCCAAGACCCTAAGAGTCAGACACCAAAATCTTGGTGGGTTTAGATGTCAGTAGACCCTTTAAATAGTTCATACATGGATTATTAAATTTCTACAAAACATTAGGAAAATGTTTTCCAAAAATTCCCATTTTTGGATATAAATTAGGTATAGTCAATAGTGACCCCCATCCAAAATTTCACCTCATTTGGATTGCTGGATAGATTGGGCACTCAAAAGAAACTCTGACCTAGCCTAGGTATAGATCTCACCAAAATGAGTGTTGTGGTATGACCGGAACTCCAAATTGGTTCAAACAAATTTTAAAGTAAAGTTGAAACATAGAGCTACAACTTTCATGTAGACCACTCTTACTGTAGGGGACCCTACTTATTTTTAATAATTAATTTAAAATAGCCAAATAACTGTGACATAAAAACCTTAAATAAAAATTTAATATGCTAGATCTAGCATATATCTTAAAGCAAATATAGTGGCTCCTGGTTTTCTTCTTCCTCCAACTAATAGCTGAGATCAGCCCGA
Organism: Platanthera zijinensis; assembly: GCA_039513925.1. Classification (NCBI taxonomy): domain Eukaryota; kingdom Viridiplantae; phylum Streptophyta; class Magnoliopsida; order Asparagales; family Orchidaceae; genus Platanthera; species Platanthera zijinensis. The sequence goes on along the minus strand of CM077093.1, from coordinate 92,175,228 downwards.
CCTGGAGCATATTCCAAGCCCATTTGCTGGCCACCTCCCTGGCCAGCCACCATCGCCACCACCTCCGTTGAGGTGGGGGCTATCACCAGGCGGCGACACGGCCTCCGCAGGGGCGGTTTCCAGCGAACCCGAGAGGAAGCCCAAATCCGAAAATTCACGGAATTTGAAGCTTGGAATTAACTCAACTAAGCCCGATTTATATCTCTAAAGATTCCTAAGATCTAACCCATGAAGAAGGAGTAGAGGAGGACCTGATTTGCTGCCTGAAGATGTGTGCTTTGACTCCTCAATATATCCGGCCACCAAACTTTGGCTCCTCTGCAACCTCTACACCAACCTCAAAGGAAATGAAAAGGAATCGGGGGAAATGATTGCCCTTGCCCTAGTGAAGGTCCTTAAAGAGGGAATTTGGGAGAGGAGGCTTGTAACACCCAAATGTCATTAAACTCCATTAATGGCCATTAAATCCACCCCTTCGGTTTCAAACAAATTAAGGGGCTGAACAAATTTAATGGCTGATCACCTCCAGAAACTCCTCCTCTCCCTCAGAGGAATAAAAGCCCCATAAAAGTGGGAGTTAAGGAGCCTCCATGGACATGATGGCTATTAATCTCAAGCTTTTATCTCTCCTCCAAATCACAAATTCCAGAAGCTTAGTCCGACGAATTTTGTTCTATTAATCGAACTTTGCTCGACAAATTTTATCTATTCATCGATCTCCGTAAGATGACTATGCCCCGTTCGACAAAGGCTGATCCTTATTCTGTGACTTTCTCTGTTCGTCGAACTCCGTTCGACAAACTAGGATCTCGGTTTAGCATTAATCCGTTCGTCGAGCTACGTTCGACGAATGCTGAACCTAGTTTAGCAACCTGCTCTGTTCGTCGAACTCCGTTCGACGAACTCTGAACCCCGTTCAGCACTTACTCCATTTATTGAGCTCTGTTCGACGAACGCTGAACTTAGTTTAGCAACCTGCTTTGTTGGTCGAACTCCGTTCGACAAATTCTGAACCCAATTCAGCACTTACTCAGTTGTCGAGCTCCATTCGACAAACGCTGAACCTAGTTTAACAACCTGCTCTGTTCGTCGAACTCTGTTCGATGAACTCTGAACCCAGTTCAGCACTTACTCCGTTCGTCGAGCTCCGTTCGACGAACTCTGAATCCAGTTCAGCACTTACTCCGTTCAACGAATATTTGCCGAGCTCGACGAATTCCTCCGTTCGACGAATTCTACCAGTTCTATGATTTCTAAATATTTGGTAATTGAGACTTACTATTTGCAGCCCAAGGTTGTTCACACCCTAATTCCCATGTTTCCCCCAAACCCTTTAGTGTTTCCTAGGGTTTTGTCATGACCCAGTCATGACAAAACCATTCTAGGGGTCTAAAAGTCTGAGGGATGTTACACCAGTACTACTCTCGCCCAAGCATGCTTAACAACGAAGTTCTGATGGGATCCGGTGCTCTAGTACTTGTATGGTCGATAGCGTTGGAATACTGCGACATATTTTATTTAAGCCAAGATCCCCGACGCCCGATTATCTGGATTACGGGCTCCATTACCATTCAAATAAAGCAATTTTGGAGGCTTACATTTTTACGTGCGGCAATGACAGGATCGCCGCGTTGCCGCCTCTATGATGGATCCCCGAAATTTGTAAGTGTTGGCGATTTTTCCGCTTGAGCGCGTAATAATGTTGCGACCTTTACTATATCCTTTGAAGTTTTTCCCGATGCAAGCTTTCGCTGGCATATCCATTAGGACAAAATTGACGGAATGAAAATGTTGGGATAACTTAAAAATGGAGCTGAATATACATGATTTGAGGGGAAAAAAGAGCTCGAATGGGTTCACCCCATTCGCCTATGGATGGACAGCTCCGAGAGCTTTCCGAAATGGTTTTGTGTGCGAAAAATTAGACTGTCTGATCAAAAGTTAAGGTTGTTTGAATGCCTTGCATTTGGAAACTAAGTCGTGTCTTTCTTTTGATTTCCTGCCTGTCGCCTATGCAAGATGTTAAGGACACTCTTCCATTCTGTCGATTCCAAAAATTCCGCCCAGTCCGCGTGGGCGGTACCCTCGGGCCCGTATTTGTAGAGACAGCGCATTCGTCGGAGGTAAAAATGGGCGTTCATGCTGCCGAGCGGCAAAAAATGGGTGAAACACGAGGACTTCTAAGGAGGTCACCCATCCTAGCACAACTCTCGCCAAAGTACACGTAACTGCGGAGTTCTGATGGTATCTGAAAGTTAGGTGATAAGATCTAACAGCCTCTAGAGGGGGGGTGAATAGAGTAAGTTCAAATAAATTGATATATTTAAAACCTTTAGATTTACTTAGTGTAGGTAGTGAGTGATGCAAACAGATAAATATATTTAAAGTAAAATCACACAGCACACAAGCAAGAAGAAAAGCAATCCACAGAAGACACAAGGAAATTTATAGTGGTTCCCCAAACTTGGGTAGTCCACTCTTCTATCACCCCTTGATAGGAATCCACTGCAGGATGCTTGATCAGGTGTCCTGGGCACCACCAGATTTTTTGATAAGGTGTCTTGCCACCACTGATTTTGACAAGGTCTCAGCTAACCAAAACGTAACTTTTGAAGGGAGTTAAAACCCTGTACAGAAGAGGTAAGGTAAGAAGGGTTGAGTTTGCTTCTCTGTCAACAATCAGAGAGAAGCTAGTGGATGTAGATGTTGTCAAAGCTCCCCCTGAGATATAGAAGTTCAGGTAGAAGAAGCTTTGCACAAGGGTGACAGGCTCTTCACTGCTTGTCCTTCTTCAGCAATAGATGACTCAGAAACTGAGTGTTTGATGTCTGAAGGTAGAAAGCAAATTGAGAAGAGTTGAATGCAGAGGCAGAAGAGGTTTCAGAGAATGTTGATCAAGATGTTTCTCTGAGTGTAGTTCTTCTCTGTAAATTCTCTGCAGACCGATTTCTTGAGAGAGAGATGAAGATAGATGTTCTCTGTGTTATCAGAATGAATGTTCTTCCTGTTCTCCTTGTCTCTCTCGAATAGATCTCTGAGTAATGGGATTATTACTTTTTTTTTGATTGATAGCCGTTGGCAGGGCATTTAATGTATTCCATAACTGTCCATGCCTAGAAGGAAAGCCTTAATTGATTTCCATTGAAAATTCCTTGAGATATGGAGCAATTAAGTCTTGAAACGGCCAGGGGATCTCTTGCAATAACTGCTTGAAAAATCTCTCATTTGAATTTCAAATGTCGACAGACGGGAGAACTTAAAACGTCGAACTCATCCTGAAGCGTCGATCTGAGCTCGACTGACCGTCGATCAGAGAGTAAAATTGAAGCAGAGAGATACACGCCAAAACGTCGAGCAGAACTCGACGTTACGTCGAACTGAGAACGACGCTGCGTCGAGCTGCGATCGACTGTGCGTCGAGCAGCGGTCGACTATGCGTCGAGCTGAGGACGACTCTACGTCGAGCTGGGGTCGACTCTCCGTCGAGCTGAGCAGAACTAAATCTCAAATAACCTAAGTTCTTGATAGTTTAACTTTCAAGGCAGCCTAAACACCTAGAGGGGGGGGGGGGGGTGAATAGGTTCTGCTTCTCTTTCTAAAACTTTTAGACAGAATTCAATTTATTAACTAATATAAAAACATAGCAATCACAGAAAACAAAACATCACAGATTGCACTATGTTTTATAGTGGTTCCCCAAGGTCTGGGTACATCCACTTTCCCCCTTCACCTATCTAGCAGTATGCTAGATTCGGCCAAACTTCCACTTATCTCAGATCAATAGATCTTACAACTTAGAACCCAACTGGTTCCTACAACTCAGGCACAACTGCCCTACCTCAGCCTTGCCCCAAGGCCTACAACTCAGAGAATATCCTTCTCCTACACTCAGGCAATCAGCCCTACCACTCAGAGTTCAACACTCCTACACTCAGCCTTTATAACATAGGCTTACAACTCAGATCTGTATAAACAAATCCTACAGAAATATAGAAAAGATTGTTTTAATAGTCTTGCCAAAGTTGAGAGAGAAAAGGCAATGACAATTCTTGATCAGCTGATGCAATCAACTGTTTCTTAGCCTTCTTCAAAGCTTCTTGAAAATGTACTTAGCTGAGTTGATTCCAAACAGCTTCTTGAGAATCCACTGGTGGATTCTTTCTTCTTCTTCAAATTCTGACTTGATCTCTCTCTATCCAGAACTTTGAATGATTCTTCTGAATTCTGATTAGAACTCTTCTTAGATCTATCCTTAGATAGTCTTCTTAGATCTCCCGGAGAAGATCTTCTTAAGTGCCTAGCACTTTCTTGAAATGAGTAGAATTGTAATCCTTCTCCACTTTCTGATCCAATGTATTTCAAAAGGTCAGTTCTATATGTTGTTGATTAATTAATTTCTCCTTCTGAATCTGTCTATTTATAGACATTCTTCATGGTAACCGGCTGATCCGGTTTCTAACCGTTTTCTGACAACTCTGACAACTTCAGTTAACCGGTGATAACCCACAGCTGTCAAGTCTTCAAACAAGTCCTGTGCCTTAGTCTTGAATCATAAGTTGTTGAAACAGTCTGTCAGAAAGTGTCGAGACAATCTGTCTATTTGTGTCGACATAATTGACTTTGGTGTCGACACAGTCTTCAGTGATGTCGACTAAGTTGCCTTTGAGTCGACACAGCTTCTTCTGCAAATAACTTGATCTTGACTCTTCAGTGTGTCGACACAAGTCCTGTGTGTCGACACAATTGTTGTAGAATCATAACTTTAGTAAGTGTCGACTTAGCCTTCAGGTGTCGACACATTCATTTTTTTTAACTCTGCTATTATGTGTCGACTTAATCACAATGTGTCGACACATTCTGCTGGTGTCGACTAACTTGAGGTCGACTATTTTCTTCTGTGTCGACACATTCTCCCAATGTTTGAGGTCGACGCTTTACTTCTGTGTCGACACAATTTCCCAGTGTTGTGTCGACTCTTTTTCTGTGTCGACACAATTTCCCAGTGTTGTGTCGACTTACTTCTTCTGTGTCGACACTTTTTCCCAGTGTAGTTGTAGACTAACTGCTATGTGTCGACACTGCTTCCCAGTGTTGTGTCGACTATTTTCTTCTGTGTGTCGACACTGCTTCCTTTGTGTCGACACTTGGACTTAGAATTTTTTCTGCATACTTAATCAATTCTCCACCTGCACATGTCAACTTAAAATAACATCAAATACAACATGATGTATATCATTGAGCTAGGTTGGGCTTCTTCAAATCAGGTACACATTTTCCAATGTACCCAACAATCTCCCCCTATTTGGAGAAGTCATAACCCTTATAGCCAATGATATACACCATTTATAAATAGTATAAAATGATGATATATGACAATACACAGGGATACTTAATTATAAACAAAATAATAAGAACATCATGGATAAAACAATCTATCACAGATTTAACAATATTTTGTTTATTACTGGGTAATGTTTGATTACATGGTTTTTCTTTGACTGATCACATTACATCATTACAAAACATTATGAAAGAACTAAAACATTATCAGGATTGATCAGGCTCTCTAATAACAATCCCTTGGCCAGATTTAATTTTAGCTGTCACAGGAGCTTCTGATTCTTCAGCCATCTTTTTTCCTTTAAGATCAGCTTTCTTCTTAGCTTCTTCCTTGAGCCTTTGCCTTTCAAAATAGTGAAAAGGCTTTGGGAAGTATTTGCTTGGCTCCATAGCATCAGGTGGAAGTCTTCCCAGCTTAGCTTTCCTTCTGAATTGTACAATGGCTTCTTGTCTTGCCTCATACTTCTGCCATTCCTGCTCATTGTACCACTTGCCCCTTTCATGAACTTGATCTTTGACAGCTTTCCATGCAGTGAGTATTATATTTCTGGAAGTAGGACTCCACTGCTCAAAATCTGGCTTCAGCTCAGCCTGCTCTCTAAATCTTTTCTTTGACAGTAGAGCATCTTGCTGTTCTTGCAAATTTACCTCAGGCTTATCAACCTTTCCAAAGATAACATTTACAACCTCCTTTGAAGGACTATACATATATTGCACTTGCTGATCCAATATATCAAAATCTGGAGGGGGGTATATGACTTGGGCAACCTCAGGTTGGTCACCTTCAAGTAGTCCTGTTTGTAGACCTGACTCAGCCACCATATTATCATCACACAATGGTGGATATCCCAATGTGGCTCTTATACTATTGGTCACCCATTTGGCATGCTCAGAGCCTGCATGAATTAGCATCCTCTCCCCCTTTATGGCTTCTCTTGATACATGATCTCTAAGATCTTCTTTCTGAAATCGAATTTGGTCCATCCAAATAATTCACTCCCTCCTTGAAAAATGGTCTTAACTTTTGAAGCTTTTCAGATATTTCCTGTTGAGAGGTTGTGATGGCAGTCTTCACAGATGCAATAGCAGCCTGAAAATTCTTATCAAATTCTTCCATTTCTTTGGCTCTATCTGTAGGCATACCTGGAGCAATCTTCTTCACCTCCTCTATTATCTCATTATGAGATTCAGTTAAATTTTCATTCATTCTGATTTGATTTTCCAACACATAACTCTGCTTCAAAGCAATATCATCCACCTTTGTAGAGATAGCCACCTGTTGTTTAGCCAAATAAACTACAGCATTGCCACCCTTGTGGAAGCAATCTGTCATTTCAGTTTTATGCAAGTTGACTTGAAATTGGATGGACTTGATATCCTGAGCTAAGTCAAACTGAACTGACTTGCTATTTTCATCAACATACTTCTCCAGAGCCATCCTTTGGTCATCCAATTTTACTTGAAGATCTACCATAAATTTATTGTAATCAAAGGCTGGAGAAACTTGTGGAGTTGTTGTCTGCAATGCCTGCTTGTAGTTCTTGCTTCTTCTCTTAAAGACAACAAGTTTTCTTTTCTTAGCCACCCTGGCTTCTTCAGTTTCTGTGTCAGAGGAAGTATCTACATGAATTCTTTCTGTGTCAGGGAGTTGTTGCTCAGCTTCAACATCCACTGGCTCATCCTCAACCTGTGTTTCCACAGCAGCTTCCTGATCAATGTCCATTCCTATGAACTTCTCAATATCTGGTCCACCTCCTTCTTTATCAGCAGCAGTATCAACATCTGGGAATAACTCCTCCATAGTAAATTCCAGTTGAGTTGTCACATCTGCAGCAGTTAAATCTTGAGATATGTTTAACTGTGCTTCCTCTTGGACTTGCACCTCAATATTTGTAGTGGCAGGAGTAGGTGTGGACACTAGCTCCCCCTGAACCTGTGCAGTAATAATAATTTGAGCAATGTCTTTTATAGTAAAATACATTAGCTCCCCCTAAACCTAAGCAGGAGTAGATACCTTTGGAGCAGAAGTGGAAACTGGCTCCCCCTGCATCTGGGCAGGTGTTGATACTTCCTGGACCACAGTTGAGGCAAGCTGTGTCCCTTCTTGTACTTGTTCAGATTCTTGATTTGGTGTAGGGGATTGCACAGGGGTGTCTGGCCTGCTCTCTTCAGGCACATCCTTTGACAGCACCCTATCCCACCTGGTGAATAGTCTCATATCCATTCTTCTCATATGGTTAATCTTACTCCCTTGCAGCTGCTGCATCACATCTGGAATCACCCCAGTGAAGTACAGACTCATGATCCTAGCCATGTTAGGCTTCTTAATTCCCTCTTTGATCTTGTCAAAGAGCACTCTTGACCAATCAGTAGGAATAGTAAAAACTATCCTGGTCATCAGGCTGAACATATAGGCAGAAATCCTATCATGTCCACCTGTCTTGCAGAGGATTACCTTTCCAACAACTTCCGACAAGAACTTCCCTTGCTGATTCATTCCCTTTCTGTTGAATGCAGCTCCTATCTTCAATCCTGAATCCAGGCCACACCATTGAAGGGCTTCCCTTGTCTTAGATATAGGAACTGCCTCTTCATTCTCAACCACTTGCAGTTGGAAGATCTTTCGTAAACTTCTTTGAGTAATCTTTACCTTCGTCCCTTGAATAGTGGACTTAATCTTGAGGCCAGTAGAATGGACTGATGCAGAGGATAAAGAACTCGTGCACCTCCTTCTTCCAGATCTTAGTTGGTTCTGAAATGAGAAATTCTAACCCTGATGCAGAGAGAAGGGTGATAACTCCTTGAACATCAGGCGGCGCCTCTGCAAAGGCCTGGCGCACTAACTCATATCCTTCATTGATGTTATCTTCAATCCTTGGCGCCATCGTTGTGTCGAGAAAGCTTGAGAGAAGAGAGAAAGAAAGACTGTCGACACAGGGTTTGAGTCTCGAAAACCTTGAAAGCGTGTCGACAACAAGAGCTTTTGACCTATTTATAGCTTCTGTTGAAAGAAGTTCAAAAGGCGCCAAAAAACAGTCTAAATGTGTCGACACAGACGAAATGTGTCGACACTAACTTCTATTAACTCGACATTTCTTCAGCCTACTATGTGTCGACACCAATTTGTGGTTATGTCGACACCTTGGATACATAGTAGAAAGACAGAAATTTTGTGTCGACTCTAATGATAAGTGTCGACACAAATTCTGTAAGTGTCGACACCATTATTCTGGTTGAGTCGACATTACATTTCTGGTTAAGTCGACAATAAAACTCTTAAGTGTCGACACATATTCTCTGTGTCGACACAATATTTCTGACTTGTCGACATAATTTCTCTGAGTCGACACATTATTACTGAATGTGTCGACACATTCTTTACTTACCCAATTTCTGTAACTTCAATGTGTCCTTTTTAACAACTTGATTATGTTGTTACTACTTTTACTTACTTATAAACCATTTCAATAGCATTGTTAATGATTTTGTTTAATGCATTAATCAATGGTTAACATACCTAATTCAATTTTGAATTTATTGAATTTGGTTTCATCTAAAGGCTTAGTAAATACATCTGCTATTTGATAATCTGTTTTTACAAATTCCAATGAGATGTCACCTTTTTCTACATGTTCTCTAAGAAAATGATATTTGATTTCTATATGCTTAGTTCTACTATGAGAAACTGGATTATTAGCAATAGAAATAGCACTCTTAGAATCACATAAAAGAGGTGTTCTACTTACCTGAATACCATAATCCTTAAGCTGATGCTGCATCCATAATAGCTGTGCACAGCAGCTTCCAGCAGCAATATACTCTGACTCAGCTGTGGAAATTGCCACACTGGTCTGCTTCTTACTACTCCATGATATTAGTCTTCCTCCCAGGAATTGACAAGTACCTGTAGTACTTTTCCTATCCTCTCTACATCCTGCAAAATCTGCATCTGAATAGCCTGTTAGTTGAAAATCTCTATTCCTAGGGTACCAAAGACCTAGAGTAGGAGTGCCCTTTAGATATCTCAGAATCCTTTTGACTGCAGTATAATGAGATTCTTTAGGGCAGGCTTGGTACCTAGCACAGACACATGTTGCATACATAATGTCAGGTCTACTAGCAGTGAGATATAGTAGAGACCCAACTATTCCTCTATACAATGATTCATCAACAGGTTTACCTGCCTCATCTTTGCATATTGGCATACTTGTTCCCATAGGAGTTCTCATGGAGGAGGATGACTCCATACCATATTTCTTAATTAATTCCTTGGTGAACTTAGACTGGGATATGGACAATCCATCATCAGTCTGTCTTACTTGGAGTCCCAAGAAGAACTTAAGTTCTCCCATACTGCTCATCTCAAACTTCCCTTGCATAAGTTTGGCAAACTTTTTACAAAGGTTGTTTTCAGTAGATCCAAAGATTATGTCATCAACATAGATCTGGACTAAGATGATCTTTCCTTTGGATTCCCTAAGGAATAGAGTTTTGTCTATCTTTCCTCTTGAGAATTTATTCTCAATGAGGAAGGTAGACAGGGTTTCATACCAAGCCCTTGGAGCTTGTTTTAACCCATACAAAGCTTTCCTAAGCTTATACACAGAATCAGGTTTAAGAGGATCTACAAAACCTGATGGCTGCTCTACATATACTTCTTCTTTAAGGTCACCATTCAGAAATGCTGACTTTACATCCATCTGGTATACTTTGAAGTCTTGGTAGGCTGCATAGGCAAGGAACATTCTGATTGCCTCCAGCCTTGCTACTGGAGCAAAGGTTTGATCAAAGTCAATCCCTTCTTCCTGCCTGTATCCTTTTGCAACCAATCTTGCTTTATTCTTTATTATTATTCCACTTTCATCTAGCTTGTTCCTATAGATCCACTTAGTTCCAATTATGTTGTGGCCTCTTGGTTTAGGAACAAGCTCCCAGACCTTGCACCTTCTAAACTGATTCAGCTCCTCTTGCATAGCATCAATCCAGTGCTGGTCTTGGATAGCTTCTTCAAACTTCTTTGGTTCCATTTGAGACAAGAAACTAGAATGCAAAACTGTGCTTTGATTTCTGCTTCTAGTTTGCACTCCTTGTCTTGGATCACCAATTATCTGATCAGTAGGATGATCTCTTAGATATCTTATAGCTGGAGGTAGATTCCCTTCAGGTTGAGCATCTCCAGCTTCTTCATTCTGCTGTTCCTCTTGGTTTTCATCAGCTTCCATTATCTCTTGTACTCCCCCTGGACAGCAGCCTTCATTTTCCAATGCTCCCTCTTCCTTTGAAGCTTCAGCAATGGAGAGCTTGTCCATCTTCTTGCTTATACCTGTTGAGTCATTTGATCTACAAGACAACTCACAATTGATTAATCTTGTTTCATCAAATACAACATGCACAGATTCTTCAACAACTTGAGTAGTTAAGTTGAAGACTCTATAGGCCTTACTATTTGTGCTGTACCCAACAAATATCCCATCCTGGGATTTGGCAGCAAACTTAGTCAAATATGACTTGCCATTGTTAAGTATATAGCATTTGCAACCAAAGATCCTAAAATAGGATAGGTTTGGTTTTCTGCCTTTCACAATCTCATAGGGAGTCTTTCTGTGGCCTTTGGTGATAGAAGCCCTATTGATGACATGACAAGCAGTGTTAACTGCCTCAGCCCAAAAATATTCTGGGAGAGAGGTGTCACTCAATAGAGTTCTACCAGCTTCAATTAATGTTCTATTCTTTCTTTCAGCAATTCCATTTTGCTGAGGTGTTCTAGGTGAGGAGAACTCTTGGAAAATCCCAAAGTCTATACACAAATTTGTTATGCTTTCAGATTGAAACTCAGTACCATGGTCACTTCTGATTTTGACCACTGTACTATTCAGTTCATTCTGAATTTGCTTTACAAACTTAAATAATACACTTGGGGTTTCAGATTTTTGTCTCAGAAAGAACACCCATGTAAATCTAGAATAGTCATCTACAACCACTAGTGTGTAGACCTTCCTACCTAGACTGTGAACTGGCATAGGACCAAAAAGATCCATATGCAAGAGGTATAAGCACCTCACAGAATCCTTGTTTTCAAGGCTTTGAAATGAGGTTTTTGTCTGCTTGCCCTTTTGACAAGCTGAGCATACCCCTTCCTTTATACACTTAACTTGAGGCCCATTCCTCACTAGTTCTTTACTAAAGAGTTGGCCAATTGTCTTGTAGTTTAGATGAGCCAATCTCTTGTGCCACTTAACACAATGAGAAGCATTGTCATCAGCTACAAGACAAATGGGGGATGCCTTATTCTCACATTCAAAATTAAGGCAATACACATTTCTCTTCCTATACCCAGTCAATATGATCTCTTGATCACTTGACCTTTTGATATGACATCCATCCTTACCAAATGAAATGTCATATCCTAGATCACTCAGCTGGCTTATGCTTATTAGATTATGTTTCAAACCTTTTACATAGGCCACTTGGGTGATAGTAATTAGGTTTGAAGAGATGTTACCAAATCCTTTGATGACTCCTTTTTCAGATCCACCAAAGATCACTTTATGTCCATCTTTGACAGATGAATACTCCTTCAGCAGCCCCTTTGTTCCAGTCATGTGCCTGGAACAACCACTATCCAAGTACCATATAGGGGCATGGTAACTTGGATTCACCTGCAATACAGAATTACTTACCCTTAGAACCCAAGTAAGTCTTGGGTCCTTGGTTCAGGTTAGCCTTAATAAAGTTATCATAACCTCTTCTAACAGGTAGACTCTTATTCTTTATAACACTTGTGTTATACCAGCAGTCCAATGCAAAATGACCCCTCTTGCCACAGCACCAACATTCAAACTTATTGTATCTAGATCTAGATACATCCTTGTCAGAAGCATTTCTGTTCATTGCTGGTGCTGTTGCAACTTCTCCTACTGGTTTCTTAAAACCATAGGGCTTATGACCATAGGTAGGCCTGCTTGCCTTAACACCCTTGTTCTTCAGAACATTTGTCTTGATATGATCCTGAATGTCTTCATGATCATATATGTTAGAAGGCACTTTCTCCTTACCAAACCTTATGGGGACTGAAAGGTTTAGTGGCTGAATAGGGGCTTTGCCTTTCCTCTTGAATCTGCCAGCCCTGGAGTTACCTTTAAATCCTAATCCAGCCTTACCCTTCTGAGTGACAAATTCATCTATCAAGGGTAAGACAGATTTTGGCTTAGAGTAACTAGCCACTAAATCCCTTTCAATTCTAAGTCTGGCCTCCAGACTCTTCACTTGATCATTAGTATAATTAATTGTGCCCATCTGAATAATAGTTATATTCTTCAGCTTGGCAATTTCATTTAATTTTTGATCAAGGACTTTTTCTAACTCAGTTGTTGCTACCCTTAGTTCAGCAATTTCCTGAGCCTGAGTTTTAACCAGGTTCTTGCTTTTCTTAAGGGCCTGCAACAAGTCCCCATACTTGTCTATCAATTGATAGACATCTCCTTCAGATCCAGATGCATCTTCATCACTTGATGCAGATGTAGCTGATTCTTCACTTGTACTACAAACATATGTACTGGAAGGACAGTTTACCTCATTAGGACCAGACTGATTCTGGCATAGGTCCTCTTCTGATCTAGTCATCAAACCCATGCATTGATGTTCATTGATGGAGTCTAGCAACTGCATAAACTCCTCTTCCTCAGATGCAGCATATAATCCAATATATGCTTCAGCTTCAGATCCTGATTCTGAAGTTGACTGGTCTGACAGACTTTTATCTTTCTTTGCTACAAAGGATTTCTCCTTCTTGCCTTTCTGATAAGTCTTCTTCTTTTCTGAAGATTCCTTCCTTTTGTCAGGACAATCAGCCACTACATGTCCAGGCCTATTGCAACAATAGCAGACAATCTTTGAAGTAGTGGCTTTGCTGGGCTTTGACCTGCTTTTCTCTTTCCTAGATGACCTTCTTTTCTGATAATAGTCATCTACTTGCTGTGATGAGGAAGGCCTAGACTTCCATTGCTTCTTTTTCAAGAACCTTTGAAATTGCCTAGTGAATGCAGCAAAGTCTGCATCTGAATCACTGCTGACTGAACCCTTATCTGAATTTTCAGAACTACCTTCTTCAACTTCCTTAGGAGGAGATGGTGATTTCCTCCTATTCTTTCTGGTGGCTTCAGCATTAAATGCCACAGTCTTTTCTCTATGCTCTCCTCTTGAGTTTCTTTCCTCCTCCTTCCTTACCATAAGTTGCATTTCATAGGATAGCAACTTTCCAAACAGAGTTGGAGGAGATATCTCTGCCAATTTTGCCACTTCTCTTATGGCACAGATCTTTGTATCCCAATCCTTTGATAAGGATCTTAAGAATTTGTCATTCAGTTCATAGGTACTGAAGACTCTTCCATAGGAAATTAGCTCATTCACAATTCTATAGAATTTCTTATAGCACTCAGTTATGCTATCAGATTTTCCTTGTCTAAAACTTTCATACTCCTGATTTAGCATAGATTTTCTGTCCAGCCTTACTTCTTCAGATCCCTCCATGTAGACAATCAATGTGTCCCACATCTCCTTGGAGGTCTTGCAGTGAATCAGATTCTGAAATGTTGAATCATCTATGGCACTGACAATGATGTTCTGTGCCCTTTTGTCCATGGTTGCCAAGATGATTTCATCCTTGGTCATTTCAGAATAAGTCTTTGGTGTTTGGATATTTGCATCAAGAACAGATATCTTCATTGGTATGAAGGGGCCTTCCTGTACTGTGATGTAAATCCTTGGGTCAGATGCTTCCATAAACAATCTGACTCTTTCTTTCCAGATCCCAAAGATTTCCTTCTTGCATATGGGTAATTTCATTGACCCTAGCTCCTTATGATTCTCTCCAGAACCCATCTTCTTGATTCTTGAATCTGCCTATCAGATCTACCTCAGACTGTTAAGTCCTTTTTGAGGAACCTCCCTCTGATACCACTTGATAGTTTAACTTTCAAGGCAGCCTAAACACCTAGAGGGGGGGGGGTGAATAGGTTCTGCTTCTCTTTCTAAAACTTTTAGACAGAATTCAATTTATTAACTAATATAAAAACACAGCAATCACAGAAAACAAAACATCACAGATTGCACTATGTTTTATAGTGGTTCCCCAAGGTCTGGGTACATCCACTTTCCCCCTTCACCTATCTAGCAGTATGCTAGATTCGGCCAAACTTCCACTTATCTCAGATCAATAGATCTTACAACTCAGAACCCAACTGGTTCCTACAACTCAGGCACAACTGCCCTACCTCAGCCTTGCCCCAAGGCCTACAACTCAGAGAATATCCTTCTCCTACACTCAGGCAATCAGCCCTACCACTCAGAGTTCAACACTCCTACACTCAGCCTTTATAACATAGGCTTACAACTCAGATCTGTATAAACAAATCCTACAGAAATATAGAAAAGATTGTTTTAATAGTCTTGCCAAAGTTGAGAGAGAAAAGGCAATGACAATTCTTGATCAGCTGATGCAATCAACTGTTTCTTAGCCTTCTTCAAAGCTTCTTGAAAATGTACTTAGCTGAGTTGATTCCAAACAGCTTCTTGAGAATCCACTGGTGGATTCTTTCTTCTTCTTCAAATTCTGACTTGATCTCTCTCTATCCAGAACTTTGAATGATTCTTCTGAATTCTGATTAGAACTCTTCTTAGATCTATCCTTAGATAGTCTTCTTAGATCTCCCGGAGAAGATCTTCTTAAGTGCCTAGCACTTTCTTGAAATGAGTAGAATTGTAATCCTTCTCCACTTTCTGATCCAATGTATTTCAAAAGGTCAGTTCTATATGTTGTTGATTAATTAATTTCTCCTTCTGAATCTGTCTATTTATAGACATTCTTCATGGTAACCGGCTGATCCGGTTTCTAACCGTTTTCTGACAAGTCTGACAACTTCAGTTAACCGGTGATAACCCACAGCTGTCAAGTCTTCAAACAAGTCCTGTGCCTTAGTCTTGAATCATAAGTTGTTGAAACAGTCTGTCAGAAAGTGTCGAGACAATCTGTCTATTTGTGTCGACATAATTGACTTTGGTGTCGACACAGTCTTCAGTGATGTCGACTAAGTTGCCTTTGAGTCGACACAGCTTCTTCTGCAAATAACTTGATCTTGACTCTTCAGTGTGTCGACACAAGTCCTGTGTGTCGACACAATTGTTGTATAATCATAACTTTAGTAAGTGTCGACTTAGCCTTCAGGTGTCGACACATTCATTTTTTTTAACTCTGCTATTATGTGTCGACTTAATCACAATGTGTCGACACATTCTGCTGGTGTCGACTAACTTGAGGTCGACTATTTTCTTCTGTGTCGACACATTCTCCCAATGTTTGAGGTCGACGCTTTTACTTCTGTGTCGACACAATTTCCTAGTGTTGTGTCGACTCTTTTTCTGTGTCGACACAATTTCCCAGTGTTGTGTCGACTTACTTCTTCTGTGTCGACACTTTTTCCCAGTGTAGTTGTAGACTAACTGCTATGTGTCGACACTGCTTCCCAGTGTTGTGTCGACTATTTTCTTCTGTGTGTCGACACTGCTTCCTTTGTGTCGACACTTGGACTTAGAATTTTTTCTGCATACTTAATCAATTCTCCACCTGCACATGTCAACTTAAAATAACATCAAATACAACATGATGTATATCATTGAGCTAGGTTGGGCTTCTTCAAATCAGGTACACATTTTCCAATGTACCCAACAGTTCTAAACTCACACTCAATGACCTATGCTATACAATTAGGTCAACATCCTTAGCATAGTTATCCTGACCCAAATATAAAAAGGGTGTTCCAACAATCTCCCCCTATTTGGATTAGGATTACTATTCACATGAATTTAAGGAAATTAAAAATGCATACAGACATTTGAAATACTGAAAATCAAGAACACAGATGGAAGCAGGAGCAGATAAGCAACTATCAAAAATGTTTATGGCAGTAGCATAGAAGATGAGCCATCTTACATTTACTTCTTCTTAGGCTCTTCTTCAAAGCCTTTCTTGAATTTGATTTCCCTTTGAGGGTTGGCAATGTCTTTCTTTGATCTGTAATCTTCAGAAGTCCCCAATGAAGTTATGCTCTTTCCAGAGAGAGGAACAGCAGCAGGATGTAACTCCATGTATCTATCAGCATCAAAGAATTTGCTAGAATGATATTTGTCTAATTCCTGTCTTCTTTGGTCTGACATTGTGCTTATGTTGGATGTGTCCAGTCCCCTTTCTTTGTTCTTCTTAATTAGGTCTAGGGCAGCAAGCTCAGCCATCCTAGCCTTCCATGCAGTAGGGTTGTTAACTGGATCATCATATGGAATAGGAGGCTCATACTTATTACTTTGATCTGAAGGAATAGGTTTCTGCCTTACACCCTCATTGAGCTTAAAGGGAAAGGGACCAGTGGTTGAAGCAATGGTCTTTCCTTCCCTTTGATAAGGTTGGGGTCTGGCTTGACCTCTAGCTTGATTACCTCTAGAAGATCCTTTGGATTGATTTCCTCTTGATTGATAACCTCTAGATTGGCCACCTCCTTGTCCTCTCCTTGACTGATAAGTCTTGCCTTGGAAGGAGGATGTTGGAGGTTTGCTTACGGGGTTAGCACTGCCTCCTGCACCTGGAGAAGGAGGAGGTGGAGGAGGAGGAAAGTCAAAAGACTTGGAATCTCCTTTCTTGAACTTCTTTTTCTTTCTCATTGCCTTGAGCTGATTTTTAGAGAACTGCATCCATGGCTCAGTAATCTTGCATTTGTGCTGTATGTAATAAGGGATGTCATGGTCAGTAGCCCTTTCCATTGGAACTCTCTTTAGAGCTTTGCTTCTAGCTTTCCTCTTTTTAGCAATAGTTGCAGAAGAGTCATCAGAGCTAGTTGCAAACTCATCAGAGGAGCTGCTTTGGATATGATCATAGGGATCATAATAATCATCTTTTGATGCACTTTCTGAAACAGAAGGAGGAGCATCTGCCAGTGTAGATGACTTATCTAGCACTGCAGGGAAAGAAATGGTTTCAGGAGCAGCAGGCACTGAATCAGCTAAGTCACTCAAGACTTCAGAAATCACAGCCTCAACAGAAATGGCTGGATAACTTTCACTAGCAGGAGCTGAGGCTACCACTGCATCAGAAACAGAAGAAACAAAAGAACTGGCAGGAGCAACAGCTACCACTGCCTCAGAAACAACAACTTCAGCAGGAGCAAGGGCTTCCACTGCATTAGAAGTGTTAAGAACCTTATCAACAGTCATGTTATCAACAGACTGATCATCATCAATAATATCAACAGAATCAGAACAAATATGAGCAACAGACTCATTTGCAGGAGCATCAGCTACCACTGCATCATCTTCAAGAATCATCTTATCACAACCAACAACAGCAGCAGCAAAGGGAATGATGGCCCTGGACAGATCTTCAGCAAGCAGTAACTTGTGAGAGCTGAAGGATCTTCTGAAAAATGATGCTGGTACTGTCACAATAGAATCTTCAACTGGAGGTGGACTGAATTCTCTATCTGCAATCTGAACATCTGAAACAAGCATCTCTTCACAATCAACAGAAGGCAGCTCATCTTCTACCAAAATCTCCCCCTGCCTAGATTCAGTAGCAACTGATTCTAGGCCCCTAGAAGAAGGGCCAGCCACAGCAGGAGAGAGGGAAGAGAGCTTTGAAGAAATAGAGTCCAAAGATCTGATTATTGGAGCTAGGGAAGCATCCAATAAGGAGGACAACCTTGGAGCCAAGAGCTCATAGAGCTTATTAGCCAAGGGAAGCAGATCTACTTGCTCAGACTGTTGAGCAGAGGTAGAGGGGAGAGAAACAGATGCAGCAGGAGAAGATGATGGTATAGAAGGAAGAGGAATGGAGGGTTCAATAATGGAGGACATGATGAGGTCTGAGAATGAGGGCTCAGCAATGTTATCATGTGAATCATCCAAGAAGGAATCATCTTGATTGATCTCAATGTCCATTGGAGGGAAGTAATGAAGAGGATCAAATACTTCAGAAGATGCAATAGTTGATGGAGGAAGAGAAGATGCAATAGTGTCAATGGATGATGTTTGCAAAGGGGATGAGAGCTGAGAAGTTGATGGAGTGAAGGTGGTTGGAAAGCTGAATGAAGGAGAGATGGTGATTGATGGCCTGGCTTCTTCTACTAGGTCAGTTGACTGAGGGTGAGTGGCCACAACAGCCCTTGTTTCAGTAGAGGATTTCATTGCTGCAGCAGCCTTGGGATTTACAATCTTCCTGTCCCATTTTCCAATCAGGGCACAGGTCAACCTCTTTGAAGCATTAATGTGCTTGGAGGTTACCAGAAGCTGTGGGCAGACATGATGAAGCAACAATCCCAAAGTCCTTCCAAAATGAACATAGGTCTTATTGACCTTTTTCTTCACTAAATCAAACAGTAATTCTCCCCAATTTAGGTGCTTTTTATCTAGGAGGGCAGCCATGATGCAGAATTGTTGCCTGGTAATAGCATCATGTGCTATCCTCTTAGCACAAATGACCTTGCCTACCACATCAGCTAAAAGCCTAAATTCAATGGCAAGATCCACTTTCAGCAATTTGGAGGCATTCTCAGAAGAATGACCCATTCTGTCTAGCATTGCAGCATACTCCTCATTTGACAATTCCAAGCTGTCATTTCCATTCTCTAATTCAAAAGCTTCAGTAAAAGTAGCAGGAGATATTGATACCTGAGTTCCAGAAATAGAACCAGTAATAGTGCTCTCATCTGTATTAGCTGCTGTATATATCCACTCTTTAATTTCAGTCTCTGCCATGGGCATTCTTGTTGACATAAACTTCACTAGTTTCTGTTCTTTAAATAGCTCCAGGATATCCAGAAAATTCTGTGAGGAACCTTCAAAGGAATCCAAGTCGATGTCGAAACCATAATCGAACTTCATTGCCGTCAATATGTTTGCTGGAATCGCCATTATCTGCAGAATACCTCTCAAGAACAAGTGTAAAGGCTTTGGAGGGAGAATGTAGTTGCAGGAAATACGAAAGCGCAAATGACATCGACGCCGAGAAGATGATTTTATACTAGGGTTCGACGCAGAAAAGGAAATAACGTCGAGCTTAGTTCGACGCTAAGAGGCTCTAGGGGAAACGAAGAGACTCGATGGCGTTCAGCTGAGTTCGACGTTCGAAGTTTTGAAGGTCGACGGTCGACGCTATTAGGGATGCTGAACGTCGAGCTCTGGTCGACGTCAATTAACGTCGTCGACCGAAACAGAAACTTAACAAACTCTAGACAGAGTCGATCTCTGGTCGACGCAAAAGATGAGGTCGACGGTCGACGCTATTTAGCGGTCGACGGTCAGTCGATCTCCGGTCGACGTTTTCAAGTGAAAAGCGTCGAGCGTCGAGCAGAGTTCAGACAGAACCTCTAGATCTAACAGCCTCTAGATCCTTAAGGAAGAGATACATTTGCCTAGATTTTGTTATTTTTATGGTTTCAAAATCTTGTAAATTAATTTATGCTATCTCCATCTATCATTCCCAACTGATTAAGGAAGAAGAAGTGTTTCTTTTCATCCAAAGGTTTGGTGAAAATATCTCCCCTTTGTAAATCAGTAGAAATATACTCTAGTGCTATTTTATTCTTTTCTACATTATCACTTAAGAAATGATGTCTGATCTCTATGTGCTTTGTCCTACTATGGAGAACTGGATTTTGAGCAATACAAATTGCACTAGTATTATCACAAAGAATTTTTGACTTCTCTAAGTTGTAACCATAGTCTAGGAGCTGGTTTTGAATCCACAATATCTGTGAGCAGCAACTTCCTGCAGCCATGTATTCAGCTTCAGCAGTTGATGTAGACACAGATGTTTGCTTTTTGCAAAACCAGGAGACAAGTCTATCACCCAGGAATTGACAAGTTCCACTGGTGCTTTTCCTGTCTACTCTACATCCAGCATAATCAGCATCTGAAAATCCAGTGAGATCAAATCCTGAATCATGTGGATACCAGAGACCTAGATTTGGACAACTTTTTACATATCTAAGAATTCTCTTAACTAATGTGAGGTGTGACTCTCTAGGGCTCACTTGGAACCTAGCACATACACATGTAGCAAACATAATATCTGGTCTGCTAGCTGTAAGATATAAAAGAGAGCCAATGATTGCTCTAAAATTAGTCTGATCAACGGGTTTACCAGATTCATCAGCATCTAAGACAGCATTAGTAGGCATAGGTGTTTTCATAGAAGATGCATCTGACATACCAAATTTCTTAACCAATTCTTTTGCATACTTGGTTTGAGAGATGAATATGCCATCAGCATGTTGTTTGATTTGCAATCCTAAGAAAAAGGAAAGCTCACCCATGCTACTCATTTCAAACTTTGAGTGCATAAGTTGTGAGAACTTTTTGCATAAGCTTGTATCAGTAGACCCAAATATTATATCATCTACATATATTTGTACTAGTAGGATATGGGACTTATGGGTTCTAATAAAAAGAGTTTGGTCTACTCTACCCCTTTTAAAATCATTCTCAAGCAAAAAGGAGGCTAAGGTCTCATACCATGCTCTTGGAGCTTGCTTGAGGCCATATAAAGCCTTATGTAATTTGAAAACATGTTCAGGAAGGGTTGAAGAGATAAAACCTGGAGGTTGCTTGACATAGACTTCTTCCTTGATGTCTCCATTGAGAAATGCACTTTTAACATCCATTTGGAAAACTTTGAACTTCTTGTGTGCAGCATAAGCAAGGAAAATTCTTATGGCCTCCAACCTTGCAACTGGTGCAAAGGTTTGGTCATAATCAATCCCTTCTTCTTGACAATAGCCTTGAGCAACAAGCCTTGCCTTGTTTCTCACAATGATCCCTTGATCATCTAGCTTATTCCTGAAAACCCACTTAGTTCCAACAATTTGATGGTTTCTTGGTTTTGGAACCAATTCCCATACTTTGTTCCTTTCAAACTGGTTTAGTTCCTCTTGCATTGCAATGATCCAGTTTGGATCTTGCTCTGCATCTTGAATAGTTTGAGGCTCTATTTGGGAGAGAAAACAGGTGTGCATCAGATGTTGATTTATCTGATTTCTGGTTTGCACACCTTCTGAAATTTCTCCAATCACTTGGGAGATTGGATGATCTCTTATTGTTACTAAATCAACAGTGGGTGTTGATTGTTCACCAACCTGTGTTGTTGTTTCCTCTTGTGGAACAACAACTGGCTCTCCATTTGGTTCTGAAATTTGATCTGTATCTTCACTCTTATTGCTAGCAGCTTCTTGTTGAGTTGTTGAAGATAGATTTCCCTCATCCATGATGGTTAACTGATTAATATTTTCAGCTAATGATTGTACCTGTAAGTGATCTATGGTAGAAGAATTCTTCTCCTTATAAGACATATTAGATTCATCAAAGGTAATATGCATGGACTCTTCAATTTTATGAGATGATTTGTTATACACCCTATAAGCTTTGCTGTTCAAAGAGTATCCCAGAAACACTCCTTCATCAGCCTTAGCTTCAAATTTTGCTAAATATCTCTTGTCATTATTGTGAATGAAACAAATGCAACCAAAAATTTTGAAAAAGCTAACTTTAGGTTTCTTCCCTTTGAGCAATTCATAAGGAGTCTTATCCTTTAGTTTATGTATCAGGCTTCTATTCAAAACATAATTGGAGGTGTTCACAGCCTCTGCCCAAAAGGTTAGAGGAAGATGAGCATCTGTCAATAATGTTGTGGCTGATTCAATTAAGGTTCTATTTTTCCTTTCAACTACCCCATTTTGTTGAGGAGTTCTAGGAGCTGAGAAAGTGTGCCTGATCCCTTCATTCTGACAGAACTCTTGCATAAGAAGAGAATCAAACTCTGTCCCATGATCACTTCTGATCAGGGCTATATGAGTATTGAACTCAATCTGTATGCTCTTGAGAAAAAACTGTCAAAATTTTGAAGTTATCAGACTTCTTTCTTAGGAAGAACACCCAAGTGAATCTTGAGAAGTCATCTACAATCACTAAGGCATAAGATTTCCCCCTAGACTTTGTACTGTAGTGGGTCCAAAGAGGTCCATGTGCAACAGATACAAAACCCTAGGTGAATCACTCTTGATAAGTGATTTGAAACTATTTTTAGTTTGCTTTCCTAGTTGGCAAGCCTTGCAGAGTCCTTCCTTCTTGTAGGGACCAGAAGGTAGTCCTCTAACAAGGTTGAGTTTAGACAACCTAGCAATAGTTCTAAGGTTAACATGTCCTAATCTTTTATGCCAAAGCTCATTTGGCTTACTAAGGGAATTAAAAAGGCATATGTCTACTTTAGAAGAATTAAAATCTACTAGGTATATGTTATCTTGCCTATTTCCAATCAACACAATATTATTATCTAGAGCAATATTACATACTAGATCAGTGAACCAAACCTGATAACCAGCATCACAAAGTTGACTGATGCTGATTAAGTTGTGCTTCAGTCCTTCCACATAGGCTACCTTCTTGAAAGTGATTGAGCCTATTTTGACTTGACCATATCCCTTGGTTTGTCCAAAATTGGAGTCACCAAAGATTACTCTTGGTCCAAGCTTTTCTTTGAAGGATGAAAGATTGCTTTTGGTTCCTGTCATATGTTTGGAGCAACCACTATCCAGGTACCAATGCTGGTTCACCACTGGATAGCTCTTCATCTGCACATGTAACAGCTTAGTTGTTTTTCACCCAGTTCACCTTGGGTTGAGGTTGATAACCAATGAAATCAGAAATGAATGACATTTCAGGCTGACTCTTATAGCCTTCAGGATGATATCTCCTAGGAGGAATCACCCATTCAGCATAAGGGTTAGGCTGAGATGTAGGATACTTGATATTCAATTTAGATTTATCCTGTGCAGACAACCCAGAACTCTGAGCTCTGTTCGACGCACGTCGACCTAAGTTCGACGCTGAAGTTTCAGGACGTCGAGCTCCATTCGATGCTTGAACAGGCCTACTTTCAGGGACAACAGCAAGTCGACCTGAGTTCGACGTGTGTCGACCTGAGTTCGACGCTTCAGCAAGGTGTTGCTGATTCTTGTTAGAACGGCGTCGAGCTCTGGTCGAAGGACGTCGAGCTCTGTTCGACGTTTTCTGTTGAACTTGAAGTTGCTTAGGTAGATCAGAATTTTTCTGGCTACTACCATAATTCCTTTACCCTTGTTACTGGTAAATTTTATGGGAGTTGTTAGCACTATAGGTTGGCTTGGAGAGGCACCCAAACCTAGTGAACCACTCATTCTTGAGTTCACTGTGCTTGTGATGTCTATTAGCTTGAGGCTCCTCCCATTGAGAGTTTCCTCTAGCTGTTTAGCCTTGGATAGCTCACTCTTTAGTGAAGCTATCTCCTCCCTACAGCACTCTAACTCATCAGAGAGCTTGAGATTATTTGCACTTAATGTGCTGTAATCAGACAGTTGACTTCTAAGAGAATCATTTGTCTTCTCTGCTGTCAGCAAGTCTATGCACATTGATTTAAATCTAAACTTGAAATCATCAGAAGAAAAATCAAATGAGTCAAGTACCTGATCTTCACTCAATTCCTGATCAGTCACATATTCAGATTCATGCTCTGAATCTGAGCTGCTTTGTGATGCATTGATTGCCATTATGCAGAATCCTTTTTTTGTGGCATCATCCTCATCATCACTTGTGCTGGATGATTCTTCAGAATCTTCAGTATCACTCCAAGTTTCTGCAACAAATCCTTTCCTTGTATTTTTGGTGTTGCTGGAAGAGGATTTCTCATAATATTTCTTTGAATCTTTCTCTCTTTTCTTGTCTTTTCTTTCTCTCTTATCTTTCTTGTCTTTGCCTTGATTCTCAGGACAGTTTGGTGCAATGTGTCCTGGTTTCCTGCAGCCATAGCAAATAATTTCTTTATTATTAGATCTATCATACCTTGGCTTGTCTTGGTCCTTAGAAGACCATTTTCTGAAATTCTTCCTAGCCATCTTGTTGAATCTTTTGGCTAGTAGGCTTAGAAGTTCTTCATTGACTATCTCCTTCTCTTTAGGTACTTCCTCTGACGCTTTGAGAGCTATTGTCTTCTCCACTTTGGGTGCAGGAGAAGATGTGTTTTGCTCCCCTTCTCTTGTCTTGACAAATTGCTCATAGGACTTGAGCTTGCCTAAGAGAGCTTCAGTGGATAGCTCAATTTGACTTCTGCCATCTTTGATTGGCCAGATTCTTGAATCCCAAGTGCTAGGTAGGCACATGAGAATTTTATCATTTATCTCAGTGAGAGATATATCCTTGTCCAGAGTTTTCAACTCACTGACAATGAGACTGAATCTGTTGTACATGTCAGCCACAGATTCAGCTGGAGCCATTTTGAAGTTCTCATACTGTGTTATCAGTTGAGCTCTTCTATCCATTCTTTCATCAGCTGAACCTGAGACTATTTCAGTTAATTTGTCCCAGATTTCCTTGGCAGAATTGCATTCAGCAACTTTTTGGAATATGTCATCAGACATAGTTTGTGCCAATATGTTCATTGCTTTTGCATCAGCAACTTTCCACTTCTTTATATCAGTGTCTGTTCCTGCAGGAGGTGGAACAGCTGAAGTACTTGTTGAAGTAGGAGGTCTTGGACATTCTGTTAAGACACAATTAAAGATATCTTCATCAAAAGAATTCATGTAAAGTTTTATCCTTGCTTTCCAGAGTCCAAACTTGGAAAGATTGCACACTGGAGGTCTTGTGCTTGCATACTCCTTGTTTTGTGCCATGAGTTTTATAAAAACAATTTATAATAAAACAAAATAAAGTAACCACTCTATAGGGTTTGATCTTATCAAAGATCTTTGTGGTCCAGGTGTTAGCCTGAAGTAAAGACCAACCTCCCTCTGATACCAATTGAAAATTAGGTGATAAGATCTAACAGCCTCTAGAGGGGGGGTGAATAGAGTAAGTTCAAATAAATTGATATATTTAAAACCTTTAGATTTACTTAGTGTAGGTAGTGAGTGATGCAAACAGATAAATATATTTAAAGTAAAATCACACAGCACACAAGCAAGAAGAAAAGCAATCCACAGAAGACACAAGGAAATTTATAGTGGTTCCCCAAACTTGGGTAGTCCACTCTTCTATCACCCCTTGATAGGAATCCACTGCAGGATGCTTGATCAGGTGTCCTGGGCACCACCAGATTTTTTGATAAGGTGTCTTGCCACCACTGATTTTGACAAGGTCTCAGCTAACCAAAAGGTAACTTTTGAAGGGAGTTAAAACCCTGTACAGAAGAGGTAAGGTAAGAAGGGTTGAGTTTGCTTCTCTGTCAACAATCAGAGAGAAGCTAGTGGATGTAGATGTTGTCAAAGCTCCCCCCGAGATATAGAAGTTCAGGTAGAAGAAGCTTTGCACAAGGGTGACAGGCTCTTCACTGCTTGTCCTTCTTCAGCAATAGATGACTCAGAAACTGAGTGTTTGATGTCTGAAGGTAGAAAGCAAATTGAGAAGAGTTGAATGCAGAAGCAGAAGAGGTTTCAGAGAATGTTGATCAAGATGTTTCTCTGAGTGTAGTTCTTCTCTGTAAATTCTCTGCAGACCGATTTCTTGAGAGAGAGATGAAGATAGATGTTCTCTGTGTTATCAGAATGAATGTTCTTCCTGTTCTCCTTGTCTCTCTCGAATAGATCTCTGAGTAATGGGATTATTACTTTTTTTTGATTGATAGCCGTTGGCAGGGCATTTAATGTATTCCATAACTGTCCATGCCTAGAAGGAAAGCCTTAATTGATTTCCATTGAAAATTCCTTGAGATATGGAGCAATTAAGTCTTGAAACGGCCAGGGGATCTCTTGCAATAACTGCTTGAAAAATCTCTCATTTGAATTTCAAATGTCGACAGACGGGAGAACTTAAAACGTCGAACTCATCCTAAAGCGTCGATCTGAGCTCGACTGACCGTCGATCAGAGAGTAAAATTGAAGCAGAGAGATACACGCCAAAACGTCAAGCAGAACTCGACGTTACGTCGAACTGAGAACGACGCTGCGTCGAGCTGCGATCGACTGTGCATCGAGCAGCGGTCGACTATGCGTCGAGCTGAGGACGACTCTACGTCGAGCTGGGGTCGACTCTCCGTCGAGCTGAGCAGAACTAAATCTCAAATAACCTAAGTTCTAAACTCACACTCAATGACCTATGCTATACAATTAGGTCAACATCCTTAGCATAGTTATCCTGACCCAAATATAAAAAGGGTGTTCCAACAGTATCTAAAGCTCTAGTGCAGGTATGGTTGCACACATTGGAATACTCTAGCAAATTTTATTTAAGCCAAGATCCACAACGCCCGATTTTCTGGATTGCGGGCTCTGTTACCATTCAGATTAAGCAATTTTGGAGGCTCAAATTTTTTCGCGCGACAATGACCAGGTCACCACACTGCTGCCTCTGTGCGGGATCCCCGAAATCGGGAAGTGGTGGCGATTTTTCCGCCTAAGCGTGTAGTTATGTCGCGGCCTTTACTGTATTCTTGGAAGTTTTTCCCGAAGCAAGCTTTCGCTGGCATATCCATTAGGATGAAATTGAAGAAATGATAACACTGCAATAACTTTAAAATAGAGTTTAATATATGCGATCTGAGGGAATAAAATGAGAACGAATGTGTTCACCCAGTTTTCCAGTGGATGGACAGCTTCGAGAGCTTTCTGAAAAGGTATTATGCGCGAAAATCAGACAGTCTGATCAAAAGTTATGGCCGTTTGAAGTGCCTTGCATTTCGAAACCAAGTCATGTCTTTCTTTTGATTTCCTACCCTTCTCCTGCACACGATGTTAAGGCCACGAGTCCGTTTTATTGATTCCGAAAATTCCGACCAGTCCGCATGGGCGGTACCCTCGGGCCCGCGTTCGTAGAGAGAGAGTGTTCGTTTGAAGTAAAAATGGTCATTCAGGCATCCGAGCGATAAAAATGGGTGAACCACAAGGACTTCCCAGGAGTTCACCCATCCCAATACTACTCTCTCCCAAGCACGCTTAACTGCAGAGTTTTGATGGGATTCAGTGCTCTAGTGCTGGTATGGTCGCACATGTTGGAATACTCCGACACATTTTATTTAAGCCAAGACCCCCGACACCCGATTTTCTGGATTTAGGGCTCTGTTGCCATTCGGATTAAGCAATTTTGGCTGCTCAAATTTTTACGCGCGACAACGACAAGGTCTCCACGCTGCCGGCTCTATGCGAGATCACTGAAATGTGGAAGTGGTGGCGATTTTGCTGCCTCAACGCGCAGTTGTGTCGCGGCCTTTACTCTATCCTTGTATGTTTTTCCCGAAGCATGTTTTCACTGACATATCCACCAGGACGAAATTGACGAAATGAAAGCACTTGGATAACTTTAAAATGGAGCTCAATATACACTATCTAAGGGAACAAAATGAGCTCCAACGTGTTCACCTAGTTCTCCAGTGGATGGAAAGCTCCGAGATCTTTTCGAAATGGTATTGTGCGCAAAAATCAGACGGTCTGATCAAAAGTTTTAGCCATTTGAAGTGCCCTTTATTTGGAAACTAAGTCACGTCTTTCTTTTGATTGCATGCTCGTCGCCTGCGTAGGATGTTAAGGCCACGCGTCCGTTCTGTTGATTCTGAAAATTCCACCCAGTTTGCTTGGGCGGTGCCCTCGGGCCCGCGTTCGTAGAGAGAGTGCGTTTGCCGAAGGTAAAAAATGGGCGTTCATGCAGCCGAGCGGAAAGAATTATGTGCAACACGAGGACTTCCCAGGAGGTCACCAATCCCAGTACTACTATCTCCCAAGCACGCTTAACTGCGGAGTTCTGATGGGATCTGGTGCTATAGTGCCGGTATGGTCGCACCCATTGGAATACACTGTCACATTTTATTGTCGACAAGATCCGCGACTCCCGATTTTCTAGATTGCGGGCTCCGTAGCGATTCAGATTAAGCAATTTTGGCAGTTCAAATTTTTAAGCGCGTCAACGACCTTGCCGCCGCGCCGCCACATCTACGTGGGATCCCTGAAATGGTTAATTGGTGGCGATTTTGCCGCCTGAACGCACAATTAGGTCGCGACCTTTAGCCTTGGAAGTTTTTCCCGAAGCAAGCTTTCGCTGGCATAACCATTAGGAAGAAATTGATGAAATTAAAACACTGGGATAACTTTAAAACGGAGCTGAATATACACGATCTGAGGGCACACAACGAGCTCAAACAGGTTCACCTAGGTCTAATCAAAAGTAATGGTTGTTTGAAGTGCATTGCAATTGGAAACTAAGTAACGTCTTTTTTTAATTTCCTGCCCGTCGCATGCGCAGGATGTTAAGTCCACACGTGTGTTCTGTTGATTCCAAAAATTCCGCCCAATATGTGTGGGCGGTACCCTTGGGACCGCATTCGTAGAGAGAGCGCATTCCCTGGAGGTAAAAATGGGTGTTCATCCAGTCGAGCGGCAAAAAATTGGTGCTACACGAGGACTTCCCAGGAGGTCACCCATCCCAGTACTACTCTCTCCCAAACACGCTTAAATGCATAGTTATGATGGGATGTGGTGCTCTAGTGCTTGTATGGTCGCACACGTTGGAATACTCCAGTATATTTTATTTAAGCCAAGATCCCCGACGCTTGATTTTCAGGAATGCGGGCTCCGTTGCCAATCGGATTAAGCAATTTTGGCGGCTAAAATTTTTATGCGCAACAACGACAGGGTCGCCGCGCGGCTGCCTCTATGCGGGATCCCCGAAATGGGGAAGTGGTACTGATTTTGCTGCCTGAGCGCGCAGTTATGTTGCGGCCTTTACTGTATCCTTGGAAGTTTTTCCCAAAGAAAGCTTTCACTAGCATATCAATTAGGGTGAAATTGACGAAATGAAAACACTGGGATAACTGTAAAATGGAGCTAAATATACGCATTCTGAGTGCACAAAATGAGCTCAAACGGGTTCATCCAGTTCGCATGTGGATGGACAACTTCGAGAGCTTTCAGAAATAGTATTGTGCGCTAAAATCAGATTGTCTGATCAAAAGGTATGGCCGTTTGAAGTGCCTTGCATTTGGAAACCAAGTCACATCTTTCTTTTGATTTCCCACCCTTCGCCTGCGCAGGATGTTAATTCCACGCGTCTGTTCTATTAATTCCAAAAACTCCGCCCAGTCCGCGTGTGCGGTACCCTCGGGCCTGCATTTGTAGAGAGTGCACGTTCCCCGGAGGTAAAAATTGGCGTTCATGCAGCCGATCGGCAAAAAATGGGTGCAACACGAGGACTTCCTTGGAGGTCACCCATCCCTGTACTACTCACGCCCAAGCACGCTTAACTGTGGAGTTCTGATGGGATCCAGTGCTCTAGTGTTGGTATGATCGCAAACATGGGAATACTCTGGCACATTTTATTTAAGCCAAGATCCCCGACACCCGATTTTCTTGATTGTGGGCTCCGTTGCATTTCAGATTAAGCAATTTTGGCAGCTCAAATTTTTACACGCAGCTATGAACTCGTCACCCCGCCGCCACCTCTACGCGGCATTCCCGAAATAGGTAAGTGGTGGTGATTTTGCCGCATGATCGCGCAGTTATGTCGCGGCCTTTACTGTATCCTTGGAAGTTTTTCCCGAAGCAAGATTTCGATGGCATATCCATTAGGACGAAATTGACGAAATGAAAACACTGGGATAACTTTAAAACATAGCTGAATCTATGTGATATGGGGGCACAAAACGAGCTCGAATGGGTTCACCCCATTTTCTAGTGGATGGAAAACTCCGAGAGCTTTCCAAATTTGTATTGTGCACGAAAATAAGACGGCTTGATCAAAAGTTATTGTCGTTTGAAGTTCCTTGCATTTGGAAACTATATAACATCTTTCTTTTGATTTCCTACCCGTCGCCTGCATAGGATGTTATGGCCATGCATCCGTTCTGTTTATTCCGAAAATTCCCCACAGTCTATGTGGGGGGTAAACTCAGGCCTGCGGTCGTAGAGAGAGTGCATTCGACGGAGGTAAACATGGGCGTTCATGCAACCGAGCGGCAAAAAATGGGTGAAACACGAGAGGAGGTAACCCATCCTAATACTACTCTCGCCCATGCACGCTTAACTGCAGAGTTATGGTTTGATCAGGTACTCTAATGCAGGAATGGTCACACAAATTGGAATACTCCGGGACATTTTATTTAAGCCAAGATCCCTGACGCCCGATTTTTTAGATTGTGGGCTCCGTTGCCATTCAGATTTAGATATTTTGGTGGCTCAAATTTTTACGCGCGGCAACGACAGGGTCATCGCACCGCCGCCTCTACCCGGGATCCCCGAAATGGGGAAGTGGTGGTGATTTTTCCGCCTGAGCGCGCAGTTATGTCGCGGCTTTTACAATATCCTTGGACATTTTTCCTGAAGCAAGCTTTCGTTGGCATATCCATTAGGACGAAATTAACAAAATGAAAACATTGGGATAACATTAAAAATAAGTTTAATATATGCTATCTAAGGGCATAAAATGAGCTCGAACGGGTTCATCCCATTCACTAGTGGATGGACAACTCCGAGAGCTTTCCGAAATGGTATTGTGTGAGAAAATCATACGGTCTCATCAAAAGTTATGGCTGTTTGAAGTGCCTTGCATTTGGAAACCAAGTCACCTCTTTTTTTTGATTTCCTGCCCGTCGCCTGCGCAGGATGTTAATGCAATGCGTCCATTCTGTTAATTCCTAAAATTCGGCCTAGTCCGCTTGTGCGGTACCGTCTTGCCCGCGTTCGTAGAGAGAGCATGTTCGCTGGAGGTAAAAATGTGCGTTCATGCAGGCGATCAACAAAAAATGGGTGCAATACGAGGACTTCCAGGAGATCACCCATCCCAGTACTACTTTCGCCCAATTACGGTTAACTGCGGATTTCTTATGGGATCCGGTGCTATAGTGCTGGTATGGTCGCACACATTGGAATACTCCGACACATTTTATTGTCGATAATGTCCGCGATGCCCGATTTTCTGGATTGTGGGCTCCGTTGCCTTTCGGATTAAGCAATTTTTGCGGCTGAAAGTTTTACGCGTGTCAACGATCGGGTCTCCGTGCTGCCGCCTCTACGCGGGATCCCCGAAATAAGGAAATTGTGGCGATTTTGCCACCTGAGCGCGCAGTTATGTCGCGGCCTTTACTGTATCCTTTGAAGTTTTTTCCCTAATCAAACTTTCGCTGGCATAACCATTAGGACGAAATTGACGAAATGAAAACACTGGGATAACTTTAAAATAGAGCTGAATATACGTAATCTGAGGGCAGACAACGAGCTCGAACGGGTTCACCCTGTTCGCCATCGGATGGACAATTCCGAGAGCCTTCCAAAAGGGTATTGTACGCGAAAATCAGACGGTGTGATCAAAAGTTATGGTCGTTTGAAGTGACTTGCATTTGGAAACTAAGTCACATATTTCTTTTGATTTCCTGCCAGTCACATGCGCAGGATGTTAAGGTCACACGTCCGTTCTATTGATTCCGAAAATTCCGCAAAATCTGCGTGGGCGGTACCCTCGGGCCCGCGTTCATATAGAGAGCGCATTCATCGGAGGTAAAAATGGTTGTTCATGCATCCGAGCGTCAAAAAATGGGT
This sequence comes from Platanthera zijinensis, assembly GCA_039513925.1. Taxonomy (NCBI): domain Eukaryota; kingdom Viridiplantae; phylum Streptophyta; class Magnoliopsida; order Asparagales; family Orchidaceae; genus Platanthera; species Platanthera zijinensis. The sequence goes on along the minus strand of CM077093.1, from coordinate 92,143,303 downwards.
GCAACACGAGGACTTCCTAGGAGGTCACCCATCCTAGTACTACTCTCGCCCAAGCATGCTTAAATTCGGAGTTATGATGGGATCTTATGCTTTAGTGCTGGTTTGGTCGCACACGTTGGAATACTTCGGGACATTTTATTTTAGCTAAGATCCCCGATACCCGATCTCTGGATTACGGGCTCCGTTGCCATTCAGATTAAGAAATTTTGGCGACTCAAATTTTTACACGCGACAACGACCAGGTTGTCGCGCCGCCGCCTCTACGAGAGATCCCCGAAATGTGGAAGTGGTAGCGATTTTGCTGCCTGAGGGCGCAGTTTTGTCGCGGCCTTTACTGTATCCTTGGAAAATTTTCTTGAAGCAAGATTTCGCTGGCATATCCATTAGGACGAAATTGACGAAATGAAAAAAATGGGATAACTTTCAAACGGAGCTAAATATACGCGATTTGAGGGCACAAAACGAGCTCGAATGGGTTAATCTCGTTCGCCAGTGGACAGACAACTCTGAGAGCTTTCCGAAACAGTATTATGTGCGAAAATCATACGGTATGATAAAAAGTAATGGCCGTTTGAAGTGCCTTGCATTTGGAAACCAAGTAACAACTTTCTTTTGATTTCCTGCCCGTCGCTTGCGCTGGATGTTAATGCCAAGCTTTCGTTCTGTTAATTTCGAAAATTCCACCCAGTCTGCGTGAGCGGTACCCTCGGGCCCGCGTTCGTAGAGAGAGCGCGTTCGTTGTAGGTAAAAATGGGGGTTCATGCAGGCGATCGGCAAAAAATGAGTGCAAAACGAGGACTTCCCTGGAGGTCACCAATCCCTGTACTACTCTCGCCCAAGCACGCTTAACTGCGGATTTTTGATGGAATCCGGTGCTCTAGTGCTGATATGGTCGCACACATTGGAATATTCTGACGCATTTTTTTAAGCTAAGATCCCCGACGCCCGATTGTCTGGATTGCGGGCTCCGTTGCCATACAGAATAAGTATATTTGGCGGCTCAAATTTTTAAGCGTGGCAACGACCGCATCGCCGCACTGCCACCGCTACGTGTCATCCCCGAAATGGGGAAGTGGTGGCAATTTTTCCGCCTGAACGTGCAGTTATGTCGCAAACTTTATTGTATCCTAGGATTTTTTTTCCCGAAGCAAGCTTTCGCTTGCATATCCATTAGGACGAAATTGTCGAAATGAAAACACTGCGATAACTTTAAAATGGAGCTGAATATATGCGATCTTAGGGCACACAACGAGCTCGAACTGGTTCACCCAGTTCGCCAGTGGATGGACAACTCCGAGAGCTTTCCGAAATGGTATTGTGCGCAAAAATCAGAGGGTCTGATCAAAAGTTAATTCTGTTTTAAGTGCCTTGCATTTGGAAACTAAGTCAGGTCTTTCTTTTGATTTCCTGCCCGTCGCCTGCGCAGGATGGTAATTCCACGCGTCCGTTCTGTTCATTTCGAAAATTTCGCCTAGTCCATATAGGCGGTACCCTCGGGCCCGCGTTCGTAGAGAGAGCGTGTTCGGCGGAGGTAAAAATGGGTGTTCATGCAGCTGAGCAACAAAAAATGGGTGCAATACGAGAACTTCCCAGGAGGTCACCCACCGTAGTATTAATCTCGCCCAAACACCCTTAACTGTGGAGTAATGAAGGGATCTAGTGCTAAAGTGCTGGTATGGTCACACACGTTGGAATACTCCGGGACATTTTATTTTAGCCAAGATCCCTGACACCCGATTTTCTTTATTGTGGGCTCCATTGCCATTCAGATTAAGCAAATTTGGCAGCTCAAATTTTTACGTGCGACAACGACTGGGTCACCGCGCCACCGCCTCTACACGAGATCCCTGAAATGGGGATGTGGTAGTGATTTTGCTGCCTGAGCGCGCAGTTATGTCGCGGCCTTTACTGTATCCTTGTAATTTTTCCCGAAGCAAGCTTTCGCTGGAATATCCATTTGGACGAAATAGACGAAATGAAAACACTGGGATAACTTTAAATGGAGCTAAATATACGCAATCTGAGGGCACAAAACGAGCTCGAACGGGTTCATCCCATTCGCTAGTGGATGGACAACTCCGAGAGCTTTCCGTAAAGGTATTGTGTGCGAAAATCATACGGTCTGATCAAAAGTTATGGTCGTTAGAAGTGCCTTGCATTTGGAAACCAAGTCACGACTTTCTTTTGATTTCCTGCCCGTCGCCTGCGCAGGATGTTAATTTCATGCGTCTGTTCTGTTAATTCCGAAAATTCCGCCTAGTCCGCATATACGGTAGCGTCGGGCCCGCGTTTGTAGAGAGAACGCGTTCGCTGGAGGTAAAAATGTGCGTTCATGCAGCCGATCGACAAAAAAAGGTACAACACGAGGACTTCCCTGGAGGTCACCCATCCCTGTACTAATCTCGCCCAAGCACACTTAACTGGGGAGTTCTGATTGGATCCGGTGCTCTAGTGCTGGTATAATCACACACATTAGAATACCTTGGCACATTTTTTTAAGCCAAGATCCCCGACGCACGATTATCTGGATTGCGGGCTCCGTTGTCATTCAGAATAAGTAATTTTGGCGGCTCAAATTTTTACGCGCGGTAATGACCCTATCTCCGCGCCGCCGCCTCTACACAGGATCCCCAAAATGGGGAAGTGGTGGCGATTTTGCCTCCTGAGCGCGCAGTTAGGTCGTGGCCTTTACTGTATCCTTGGAAGTTTTTCCCGAAGAAGGCTTTCGCTGGCATATCCATTAGGACAAAATTGTCGAAATTAAAAAACCAGGATAACTTAAAAATGGAGCTTAATATACGCGATCTGAGGGTGCACAATGAGCTCGAATGGGTTCACCTAGTTCTCTAGTGGATAGACAACTCCGAGGGCTTTCCGAAATAATATTTTGCACGAAAATCATACGGTCTGATCAAAAGTTATGGCCGTTTGAAGTGCCTTGCATTCGGAAACAAAATCATGTCTTTCTTTTGATTTCTTGCCCGTCGCTTACGCAGGATTTTAAGGCCACTCATCCGTACTGTTGATTACGAAAAGTCCGACCAGTCCGCGTGGGCGGTACACTCAAACACCCGTTCTTAGAGAGGGTGCGTTCGCCAGAGGTAAAAATGGGTTTTCATGCAGCCGAGCGGCAAAAAATATATCAAATCTCCTTCTATTGCTGGGGCCAGATTCCATCACGTCCTCAGCTGGCCTCTTACCACTTCCCAAGTGGTCCGCTTCTAACCTCTTCGCCATGTCAATAATCTCGGCTAGACTGGAGTCCACTATAAAAAAAGGTCTTGCCTATGGGGGTCTTGCAAGCCTTTATAGAATCATTTTGCGTATCCTCTATAATCTAACTCATAAGAGTCAGCAAATCTAGCCAAGTGTTGAAACACTCGTTGGTATTCTGTCACCGACTTAAACCCTTGCTTCAGTTGCAAAAATCTCTCTTCAAGATTATCCCGAGCGGCTAAGGGGATGAAATGCTCTAAAAAGGCTTCAGAGAATTCGCTCCAACTGATATCCGTGTACACCCATCCTTGAAAAGTGGAGCCCATGAGGGACTTCCACAACCTTTTGGCATTCAGCTCTAAGAGTGTCACTACAAGGGTCACCGCCATGTTTTTTGGGCACTTTATTCCTGCCAACAGTTCTTGTACAGTGTCGAGCCATTCTTTCGTACACACTGCCGACTCCGTCCCATGGTAAGCAGGAGGGGAGAGAGCTCGGAAAGTGCTTAACCAAGTGGATCCCAGACACTACTATTGTACATGGGCTTGCTGGGATTGGGACCTGAAGGCGTCCAGGATAGCTGTGAGCGTCTTCCCCAGCTCTTATTATTGGAATTATGTAGGTATGGACGGGGCGGGGGTGACCCTAACCGGCTCAACATGTACTAGGATCTACACGTAAGGTACAAACTTAAGGTTAGGTCGGCTAATCTAAGGTCAAAGATGGACACACTTAGTGTGAATTACATATGGGAACACCACTGCTTCCGCTAAGTCAGTTTGTCCGCAAACTGACAAAATGAATGGGGGTTGCGCCATTGTTGGATGACCTCTTCAGTTATGCATCATAGCAAGCTGATACAATTTGTAAGACCCCCCTCTCAAGACACAAAACATGGCACAAGAGGGGTCTTATGCATAGAACAGCCGCCTCGCAGTAGCACTAGCACTAAGGCTAGCCTGTACCACAAGATGCCTATCCTGTCGGCTATAACCAATATCATACATTGCCAACCCAACAAAAATATAACACATAAGTCAAATTTACACAAAGCATAAAGTTCAGAATATCTAAACAATAGAGAAGCTTCAACAAGCTTCTAAAATCAGGGTACGTAAATAGTTTTCCCAAAAAGGGTACAACAAAAACCTCTCACTCTCACATGAGTAACCGACAGTAGCGATGGTACAGTCCCCTCAGGCCCTGTCGTCCTAGACTGGCTATCTAGATGCATAACTTGTTGTTCCACCTGTGGGGTTTCCTCCAAAAAAGGAAGACGTAGCAACCGTTTTTCCTAAAGACTAAGTGGCTTCACATCCGCTCCCCCGGTGACTCCTCGACACCGGGCGGAGAAAGGAACAGGGTACAATATATATGAAACATAAGTACAAGCAGGTGGTATATCACTATGTATATAAAGCAGTTTATTAAATTAGCAACAACTTATTCAAGTAATTTTATCATCTACAGCAGCATAAGAGTATAATATTATAACATAATGTAACTCAACTTATATGAATACCCATACAAAAATATAAATTGAGGATCATTCAGCAGTAAGTAACTCATCATAACGGAGTGCCCATACAAACTTATACGATGAGGATCTTGTGTATTAAGTGGAGTGTAATGACATGTATGTAATGCAATGACTCACCCATGATCACACACATGCAATCGATATGTCAACACAGACTTGCAGTTCCCACTTTTTGAGCAGGTAGCTAACCTCTCAGGAATCATCCGTCGTTGCAAGACGGTGATAGTAGAAAGGGCATCTCCACTACTAAGATGGTATCCACACTACCTTGCCTAGGCCTTTGTACGCCTCAATGCTAAGAACACAATAGCGGAGTTCACATATGTACTACGGCTCAGCAGGTGTCTCGGGTAGATGTGTACCGAGATCCTAGCCCCGAACCTGCCTAAGGTGTGATACGGAAGGAGCCTTGGAAATGAGCACGAGGACCAAGCCTAACCATTCACTTGGCACGAAATGAGCCTCGGGACCTGAACACCGAGGACCAAGCCTAACCGCCCAAGGTCAAGCTGTCAACTCCCATCGGTGTGACGATTGGCGAGCCCGTAGACCTGCCACACTATCCTTAACCCGGGATTACGACACTGAGTATCGACTCACACCACATGCATTGCAATTACTTTGAGGTATGAAAGGAGCCTCGTAAATGAGCACGAGGACCAAGCCCAACCGACCACATGGCACGGAAGGAGCCTCAGGACATGAACACCGAGAATCAAGCCCAACCGTCTATTTATGATGCTTCCCAACGTTACCAACCAGTGCGATCAGATATCCACACTCACCCTTTTTAGAATCAGGTGCACATGGCACCTCAGGGGTTTACCACAAACACAGGTGGCGAACCACCATATACAATGGACCATTTTAGACTCCCTTATATGACAAGCCTAAAGACCATGATTTCGTCAATGATATGGTCACAAAACTTTATCATCACCAAGATCAACCATTTGTGTACACATGAGTTAACCATCTATTTAACACCTCGCATGTTCATACAACCATCACCGAACAATTACCCAAGCTCTAGTAAATATTGTTATTAAACGACTAATTACCCTTCGTTCATTAACCCCCACCAAGTCGTTTCGTTGAACCGCATACCATTCCACTGTTTGTTTACGTGGGGTATATCCAGTAATTTCATCATGTGTTGAATTATAACAATTAGGCATATTATGATTCGCTTACAACTTAACGTCAGATTGTTATAAAACCTCTTCCGAGTCCAAACCCAACTTTACTCTTACCCAGGAATTTCAGGTGCAGAACACCTGTTGGGCAGCAACTTCGGCAGGAGATTCCCGTGGCTACAGGAATCCAATAAGTGCGTGTAACCCCTCGATGGAAAGTTCTTTCCATGGGCTACAACTTTCATGTTCAGTCTGCAACCCCGATCAGAATATATCATACATGAAATTGGCTCCAAAGCCTGCTGCGTACAGGATACAATTTATCCACGCTTGGTCTGACAGCCCTCTACTTAGATCCGACATTCCCGTGGTTACAGACTTCAACTGAAGGCGTGTAACTACTCGTTTGAAAGGTACTCCAAAGGGATACGAATTTTGTGTTTAGTCGGAAGCCCAGATCTTACCATATCTTGCCTGAAGATAGCCAAGAAGGTCGCTGCGTGCAGAACACAGATTTCTGCACGCATCTTGAGGCGAAATGAACGGCATCGGTTCATCTTCCTCCTCAAGCCAATTCTCCCATATCATAATCAGAAGGTACTCTACCCTTATTCACCCTCTTAAGGCCATTCCTCTTCACAAAACCACCCCCATCATCACTTTGAAGGAAGGGGAGGTTGAAGATTACTAACCATTAGAACACAAGTTCTAGCATGGCCCTCCTAGAAACCTTCACCTCACACATCAAGACTCATTTGAGTCGATGTCTCGCCTAAGAATAACCATGGATCTATCACTAATGGAGAGGGGGGGGGGGAAGCTCACCTCATTTCCAGCAGTTCCACCATTTCCGACCATGGATCTTGTCATTCTTCTTATCGACATCCCTTTTTTCCTTGGCGACGGTTGCGATTCCTCTCGGAGTTTGGTTATCTCCAGCAGTTCTTCCCTCATCCAGAAGTTTCTCTAGAATATATGGCTTGGAAGACAATGAAAATGGATAGGGTTTCATTCTGCCCTTTTTATTCAGAGGTGACACGGGTAGGGACATGCCCGTGTCCTTACCCATGTCCTGCTCGGGCGAAATAGCATCGACGGTTCGACTGCCGCTTTATGCACATACACGGCTACTGACATGCCTGTGTCTGTACCCGTGTTAAGGTTACATGGCCATGGTTCTGCCCGTGTCTATACTCGTGTCCTGCTATGGACATATTTTGTCGAGCTTAACTTGACGCATACGGGTAGGGACATGCCCGTGTCTCTACCCGTGTCCTTCTCAGGGCAATGACTGCTTAACTCTCAATGCCATGTAACTCAACGCCATGCCACTAAACGCCATGACACACGGGTAGGTATACGCCCGTATATCTACCCGTCTCATACCCAAAACAGACACACAACGCCATGCCACTCACTACCACGGCACACGGGTAGGGACACGCCTGTGTCTCTACCCATGTCCTGTAAGATCCGCCTTTTCCCTTTTCGAAGGCATCCCGGATCTTATGCCCAGAACCGCCGCCTTACGGTGACACTAACTCCTGAGTTAGTCGACACCGTAAGACGCCGATTCTGCCGGCTATTACGATCATTTTTCACTAGAGATGCGGAAGTAAAAGTGTATAAACAAGCTAATACACATGTCCACAGAAGTCACAGAGCATATCATATATATGGAAATGAAAGAGCTACAATAGTCCAAAATGAGTACAAAAGAAGATAGGGCTTATGCCCATACATCAATAGAAATCAGACTATCTCTCACAAAACAGAAAGCTGTAAACTACGCTATCTACTACATCTCCTCCCACCTGAGGTCGTGCGGTAGTAGTGTCTGGTGGTGGTGGTAGCTGCTCCTCATGCCCTGCCTCCTCGTCCCGCTGGACGTGCTGGTCCACCTCCTCGAACTCCTAAAAAGGGGGAGTCAACGTATGTTAGTCAAAAAGACTAAGTCGTATCCTCAACACCTCCTCCTGTCTCTCTTAGGCACCGGGTGGAAGGAGGATGCGGAGGACAACAAGGGGTAGCAAGGTGGAAGCAGGTGACATTTCTATCTAGCATGAGTAAGTAAAATCTAGCAGTTCTATATATAATTTAGCAGTTCTATATAAAGTGCGAGTAAGTAAAAACAGTGCAGAAAGAAAAGGACTGCAGTAAAAAGATAGAACTGGAAGTAAATGCAATACAGAAAGGAAGTACGCTACTGCTACTCCTACTCCTATCAATATCACAGAAGTACCCCAACTTATATGAACGCCCATACGAACTTATAAGTTAGGGTTTCCAAAAGTAACTTATCATATAAACCGCCCATACAATTTATATGATAAGGATCTATGAAACGTATGTCCTAATGAATGAATGTATGTTATGATGAGTATGTTAAACATGCAAGTGCAACACACACACACGACTCCGTGATCACAGACCTTTAGTTCCCTCTTTTTGAGAGCTTGCATCACTCTCGGGTACTACCGTTGTGGCTACGGCAACAGTGGAGCGGGCTCTCCACTTCTAGGTGGGTATAAGCACTACCTGACCTAGACCCCTCTCATATGCCTCTGTACACGTCCCAGGAGCACTCTAGAGTCTTGCGTACGTATTTTGCTGACTACCCGTCAGTCTTGTAGGTCGAGTGTATGTCTTCGGGGATTCCGCAGTATTATATATTTAGCATACTGGCCCCTCCACCCGTACGCCTCGCCCGAGTCATCGTACTGCCATCGGTGCATCAACTGGCCAGTCCCGCGTGACTCGCCACTAATTATATGCACATGCAAGGTATTAATCTGAGCTTCCTGCTCGTACTGATATTGTTAACACATTCCCTCCAATCCAATTTGGGTGAGCAAGTGCTTATATCCCTCCAACCTTATGAAACAGGTGAGCAAGCCACTCGTAACCCTCCAACCCGGTTAGGATGAGCTCATCACTTGTATCCCTCCAACCTTATGAAACAGGTGAGCAAGTGCTTGTATGAGGTTTCCAACCTTATTAAACTGGTGAACCTATCGCGTAGAACTCCAGGCCTATTAAACTACTCTCGTCTAAAGTTTATTGCACATAGTAGTTTAGGGTGAATCCCAGGACTGCCCAAGGTATGCCCAATGAAGGGGTCTCGAAGGCACTATGAACTACGATGGGATGACAAGCCCAAAGTTCCCTTTCGCAAGGATAATTACTTTTAGTTGGTGTTTACCCGTTACCCACGATTCTCCTTTAGTATTACTCCTTAGTGGCCTAATGACTTATGGTGTTAATCGGAAGTCGAGGGTTTCCCGTCGGACTCCGTTATGCCTATTGTAAAGTGATTTGCACTCTATCACTCGTTACTATACTTATGACGCTATCAACACCACCCGGGTTTATTCCCAATTTCCACAACTATCCCATTTTAGTCTATCTCCCGGTGGTCCTAGTAGGGTAAACCTACTTATGCTAAATGTAGCCCCAGACCTAATACCACCCTGCCATATTCAAATTACACTACCATCCCCATCGTTCTGTTCTTTAATCTAGGGTGGTATTCTCTAGATAAGTATTTACGTACGACACATCTATCGAGACTGAGCGACTAGGGTAAGATGACCTAACTAATGATCAATTGAATGAACTTCCAAATGCGTTATATTGTGTTTAATCACATGAGATTATTATAGATATGATACATCGATTTATTCATTATTTTATCTCCACCAGAATCATTCAATTATTGTTAAGGGTAAAATTGTCATTTTCCCGTATACTTTAAATTAAATCTTCAATTTATCAAGTCGGATCTCAAGGGTTCGAATATGTCTCCCATGAGTTTAAATAATATCATTAGGGTTTTGTAAATCTTCTAAACCCTAGTTTGATTCATTTTAGAAAATTCTTAAGTGTTCACCAAATTCTCAAAAATTGTCAAATTCACTAAGTGTGGGATTTTTACTCCCCGAAAATCACAACTAATTTAGGGTTTGAAATTATACCCTACTGGTCTACTAATCAGGGGGGGTGTGCATTCTAAATGCACCCCTTTAGGCAAATATCATAAACAGGTTTAACATTTGCTATTTGCACCCCGAGCCTAAGTAGTTCAATTCTTGCATGTGGGTCTTTCCCAACATGACTTGTTCCAATTCCAGAGAAATTTCTACCACTGGTCTATATGGTCCCTAAGGGCCAGCCACCAAAATTTGGGGCCATTTGGAGTTAGCTAACTCCAAGAATCACCTAGTTAAGCCCTAGGGGTATTTTGGTAATTTTCCCATATTTTATTTTCCAATCAATCCCATTTTTGGGCAGGGCCTAAATATGCCCTAATTATACCTCTGACCAAAATCTCAGGTCACTTCTGGTTTGGCTTGGGCAGCCATTTGAAATTCTGCAAAATTGCTATTTGCAGCCCAAGCCAAACATTATTTCTCAAACATGCAAGTGAGATTCCTCATCATGCAATGCATCAATTTAGCCCAAATTTTAACCATGGGTCTAATATACCCATGAGAGGGTGCCACCAAAATTTGGGGCCATTTGGAGTTAGGAATCTCCAAAAATCACATTTATTTACTTTTGGGTATTTTTGTAAAAACTATAGCAAACTATTCCCCAAAAATTCTGATTTTTGGGGAGGGCCTAGATAAACCTATATTAGTAACCTATCCCAAATTTCAGCACATTTGGACCAAGGGTTTGGGCTGAGGGATTATTTTAATTTCTGTCCTACCCTAAGAGTAGTCCTAGTAAAAAGGACCTACAGGGCAGTATACTTAACCAAATTTGATGAGTAACATGTCATATCAAAGATAACACAAAGATCTACAATATTCATGTTGGGCAAAAATTCATCAGGTGGTTGTAAGGGCCTTAATATCAACATGCAAAGTGACTGCCAAAATGTCACAAATTAAATCACTATTCATTAATTAAGTAGTAACAAATTTATTATAATAACTTGAACCGGCCGCACGAATCTTGAAGCAATCGGACGGCATCTGCTTTTCATCTCCATGCATGCATGCATGGCCAACCGACGCAGGGCCCTTTTTGCGGGGCGATTCCCGGCCATCGCCGGCGGCGGGACCTCCGGCCAAGTCCTTCCCCGGCCTCACAGTGGTCGGGGCTAGAGCTGGTCGGCGACTGGGCGGCGGAGAGCGGCGGACGGCGGCGGCGCAACCAAGCCGAAAGCTCCCAGGATGCCATTTTTTTCCAGAAATTTCGAGCTTTTTGATTCCTAACGTCGAGCTCGTTTGAGCTCGACCTCTAGCCTAGTGGATCTAGGATACTAGTACACTTGGAGGAGAAGGGATACGGACCATTGGCGGCGGTTGTGGTTGAGGGTGGCGGCGGGTTCCCATGGAATGACAATTCCGGCGATCTCTTCGGCTTGCCATGGCTGCAGCTGACTTCTTTCCTCTCTCTCTCTCTCTGGGGTAGGGATGAAGGGGAAGTGAGTGAGTGAGCTCGGTTTTGGGCTGAGATAAGAGAGGGGGGGGGGGGGCGATTTCACCTAGGCATGGGCGATTTCACCAAGGTAGGTGATTTCACCAATGTGGGGGGCTCGGGTTGGGTGTGTGGGCTGGTTGGGTGTGTGGGAGTGGGCCCCACTGCCCCAGCTGGGTTGTCTAGGTCCTCAGGGGTCAGGTTCCAAGGTTAGGGTTGGGTTGGGTGAGTGGAGAGATGGGTGACTCATATGTTGAGATAGGAGAGAGAGAGACTCGGTTTTGGGTTTGGGTTTGACCCAATGTTGCATGGTGGGTCCCCACACCCTCTAGTGCACCTATATGGACAGCCCACCCATTATTAGTTGGTGGGATGAGCCCAAGTGGCCCAAATCAATTTCTCAACACTTTCTCTCTCCTATTTATCATATTTTCTCTCTCCTAGGTAATCCCCAAAATTACCATTGCATGCCCCTATTTTTCTCTTCCATAGGGGGTATAGGGTCACTTTAGACCCACTTAGTGATTCCGGGTTGGTTTGGGTGGACCCAACCTAGTGAAATGGGCTAGGGCACCATTTTCAATATTTAGGTCAACATGTTGACTTGACCCAACATGGGTCAACTAGTTGACCCCATGGCCTACCCTAGGGTCCACTACGATTGTATTTAGGGTTAGGGCAATGTGGTGGGGTCATGGTGTGGCTAGGGTTTGTATTTAGCCCAGTTTGACCTAGGTTGACTTGGGCCCCATAGTGGGCCCCACATGGCCTAAATCCTCCTCCTAGGGTCAAACCTAGCTAAACCCTAGCATCCATCACATGCCTAACCCAAATCTAAGTTATTTGAAATTTGGGATGTTACAAACCCTATAAACAAAAAAAATAATTTCATCCCCGAAATTTAAGTTCGGGCTACGGGGTTTCTACGACAAGCTTATAAAAGATTCGAAACGTAACTAAAAGGAAAATATAAAACTAAGTTGTACCTGAGGAGAATAGCTCCGGGTGTCGCTCCATCATGAGATCCCTCGGCTCCCAGGTGTGCTCCTCCCGTCCGTGGTTGGACCACAACACCTTCACGAGAGGGACCTTCTTTTTCCGCAACACTCGGACGGCGGTATCGTCGATCCGGACCGGCTCTAAACGAACTGATCGATCTGATGCTACTGGCCCGTCGGTAGTAGAAATATGCTGCTCAGGGCGAAGGAGTGCTCGTCGTAGGGAGGAGACGTGAAAGACGTCGTGCAGACTTCCCAACTCTATCAGTAGCTGCAGTCGGTAAGCCAAGGGGCCGATCCGCTCCAGGATCATGTAAGGCCCCATATATCTCGGACTGAGCTTCTTGTGCCTCCGCACCCGGGAAACACCGTGCACTGGACGTATCTTCAAGAAAACCCTGTCTCCCACCTGGAACTCCACCTTACGATGTCGCGCATCGTAATACTTTGCCTGCCTGCTCTGGGCCTCCAACATCCGATCTCTGACCAGACGTATCTGAGCATCCGTGTCCTCGACATACTCTGATCCGTGAGCTCGTGCATCCTCATCCTGTACCCATGATAGAGGTGTCCGACACCTCCTCCCATATAGTGCCTCGTAAGGAGCCATCCCAATGCTCGCCTGGTGACTGTTGTTATAAGAGAACTCAATCAAGGGCAACAGTCGCTCCCAGGGCTTCCCCGTATCCAAAATACAAAGACGCAGCAGATCCTCCGTAGTCCTGTTGGTCCGCTCTGTCTGACCGTCGGTCTGTGGGTGGAAGGCAGTGCTGAAAGAGAGCTGCAAACCTAAGTAAGCATGCACTGCCCTCCACTCCCTAGAAGTGAATCGACCGTCACGATCCGAGACAATCGTCCTGGGGACGCCATGGTATCTAACGAACTGCTCCACAAACAACCTCACCAATACAGCAACTGGGGCGTCCTTCCGAATCGGTATGAATCTGGCTACCTTGGTCAATCTATCGACGATGACCCAAATGGAATCGTGCCCAGAGTGGGAGCGAGGCAACCCTTGTACAAAATCCATAGCAATATCCTCAAACTTCCACTCTGGCAGCGGTAATGGCTGTAATAACCCTCCTGGGCTCTTGCATTCAGCTTTCACTAGCTGACATGCCTCGCAGTGTGTAACATAATGTATGATCTCCCTCTTCATCCCGGGCCAGTACATGCTCTTCCGTAAATTAGCCGACATCTTGGTGATACCGGGGTGCACTGAGTACTGTGATTGGTGCGACTCCCTGAGTATGTCCTCCCGGATACCACCTCCTGCGGGTATATATATACGGCCACGAAAATGAACGAGGTCGTCATGTAGCGTGTAATCCTCTGCCTTGCCCTCAGCTAGGGCTCCGAATATCGGCTCTAAATCTGCATCCTGCCTCTGATGCGCCCAGATGCGCTCCCGAATGTCACAATCACTAATCATGGAGTTCAGATACTCCCGGTACAGCTCTGGCTCAGTCTCTGACGCCACAGTAATGTGCATGCCCTCCATCATCTGAGCCAACGACATAGCTCCCACCCGAGGTTCCAGACCAGTTGTGTCGGCTCTCCTGCTCAATGCATCCGCCACAGTGTTTGCCTTCCCCGGGTGGTAATGGATCTTGTATTGATAGTCACATAGGAATTCTAGCCATCTCCTCTGGCGTAGATTCAGATCCTTCTGAGTGTCGATGTACTTGAGATTCTTGTGATCGGAGAAAATATCACAATGGATCCCGTACAGATAGTGCCTCCATATCTTTAATGCGAATATAACTGCCCCGAGTTCTAGGTCATGAACTGGGTAGTTGTGCTCGTGCTTCTTCAACTGCCTCGAAGCGTATGCTATTACATGGCCATGTTGCATCAGGACGGCACCCATCCCCTGGTATGAAGCATCGGTGTAAATCTGGAATCCTTCCTTCCCAGCTAGAAGTGCAAGGATAGGGGATGAGGTGAGCCTGCTTTTCAACTCCTGGAACGCTGCCTCGCACTTCTCGGACAAATGAAACCCTGCCTCTTTCCTCGTCAAGGATGTGAGGGGGAGAGCTATCCTGGAAAACCCCTCCACAAACTTGCGGTAATAGCCTGCTAGCCCCAAGAAGCTGCGTATCTCCGTGGCCGATTTCGGCAGCGGCCAATCTCTAACTGCCTCGATCTTAACTGGATCCACAGCTAGTCCAGCCCCACTGATGGTATGTCCCAAGAATGCTACCTCTTCAAGCCAGAACTGGCACTTAGAGAACTTAGCATACATGCTATGCTCCCTCAGCTTTCCCAAAACCAATGATAGATGTTGCGTATGCTCCTCCTTGGTCTTGGAATAGACCAAAATGTCGTCGATGAAGACTATGACGAACCGATCCAAGTAAGGCTCGAATATACGGTTCATCAGACTCATGAATGCTGAGGGTGCATTCGTGAGCCCGAAAGGCATCACCGTGAATTCAAACAAGCCATACCGAGAACTGAACGCCGTCTTCGGTATATCCTCCTCTTGGATCCGCAGCTGATAGTATCCAGATCTCAAGTCCAACATCGAAAACCAGAATGCTCCCTGAAGCTGATCGAACAGCTCATCAATCCGTGGCAGTGGGTAAGTGTTCCGGACCATAAGCCGGTTCAACTCCCGGTAATCAATGCACAACCGGAGCGAACCGTCTTTCTTCTTCACGAATAAAACTGGTGCTCCCCAGGGTGATGAACTAGGCCGGACAAATCCGGACTCCACTAGCTCCTATAACTGCGTCCTGAACTCTGCCAGCTCCCTTGGAGCCATCCGGTACGGTGCCCGAGATACGGGCTTGGCATCCGGTATCAGCTGGATACGGAAGTCAGTGTCTCTGGCCGGCGGTAGTCCGGGCAATTTCTCCGGGAATACGTCGGAGAAATCCCGAACCACGGGTATATCGGAAATGGCCGTCTCCGCCATTATCATCTCGAAGCGTACAAGATACACCTCCTCGCCCTGCTCGTAGGCTTTGACAGCCTGTACGGAAGATAATGAAAGAGATGGGATAGGTCGGATACCTTCGATGGTGACGTAGGAGTCACCATGCCTTAGGGTGATCCTCTTGGACAGACAGTCTATTTGGGCGTAGTTCCAATGTAACCACACCATGCCGAGAATAATGTCGAAGTCCTGCAGCATCAGGATCGTCCCCGGTATCTGGAATATCTTGCCAGCGATCTCGCCCTCCAGGTTGCAATGCTCCGTAGTCACTATCTCCGAGCCATTGGGCAGACACACCCTTCTCTCCGCGCCCGTGAATCTTTCCACGCCATCTAGCCCTTTAATGAAGGCTTCCGATATGAACGAGTGTGTAGCACCCGTGTCGTATAAGGTATGGGCGGGTTTGCCATTGACAATGACTATGCCCGAGGTTTCGATTGTTTTAACGAGTGTTATTCTACGAGGCTTAATGAGCTTATAAGATCAAGTAATTTGAAGGAAATAAAACGTTTAAAGTTTTAAATTACCTGTAATGACCTCCTCTGGGTTTCTTGGAACGACAAGATCCAAGGCGTATATCTGATCGCGACCCCTGCCTCGGCCGTGATGTCCTCGTCCTCGGCCTCGGCCTCGTCCTCGACCTCGGCCCTGGTATGCTGGAGGGGCCACTAGAGGGGGTGCAGGAGGAGGAGGAAGCTGACGGAACTGTTGTGGACAATCA
Organism: Platanthera zijinensis; assembly: GCA_039513925.1. Classification (NCBI taxonomy): domain Eukaryota; kingdom Viridiplantae; phylum Streptophyta; class Magnoliopsida; order Asparagales; family Orchidaceae; genus Platanthera; species Platanthera zijinensis. The sequence continues at coordinate 92,127,324 of CM077093.1, read as the reverse complement.
GCTCTATAGTGCCCCGGCTGGTGGCACCCAAAACAGACCACTTGTCTCTGACCTTGATCTTCCTGCCCGATCGGTCCATGAATATGAAGAGGTGGAGGAGCATATACTGGAGGAGGCCTCTGCTCCTGCCTGTAGTTCTCCTGTCTGTAATTCTCTTGCCTGTAGTTCTCCTGCCGGTATTTGGGACGACGACGTCCCCCACCCCGTTTGAACCCAATGACCTTGCCCCTCTGGGGGCCTCTACTACTCTCTCCGTGCCATGGCCCATCAAGTGGCCTCTTCCCTATACTCTGTGTCATAAGCCGGTCCGCCTCGTGCTTCTTTGCCATCTCGATGATCTCTGTCGATGATCCATGAGAAATAAATAGCAGTGCCTGCCGCACTGAATCCTTAAGTCCTCGGTAGAACTTCTTTGCATACCTCCGGTCCTCTAGATCGTGAATGCCTGCAAATCTGGCCAGATGGGAGAATTCCCTCTGGTACTCAATCACTGAACGAGTCCCCTGCTTGAGATTCAAAAACCTCTCCTCCAACTCATCTCTGTCTGTATCTGTCACAAAATGTCCAAGGACAGACTCACTGAACTCCTCCCATGAGATCTCTGATGGGTCCTATCAGCATATGTGGAATCCATCATGGATTTCCACCATCTCCGGGCATGTGAATCTAGAGCAGAAGTCGCCAAGGGTACTGCCTGTTGCACCGGGCAACTGATGCATGCAAGCATCTCCTGTATGGCCTCCAGCCATTCCTCTGTCTTCACAGCATTCTCCGTCCGGTGGTACATGGGCGGGGACAAGCTCTTGAACGCACTCAACCAGTTTGACCCCGGATTTGGCAGCTGTGCCGGGGCCTGCTGGGCTCTAAATGCGTCTAGGATCGCAGTAAGGGTCTGTCCCATCTCAGTCTGCATGAACGGAATGGCAGCCGGAGGGGGAGGGACCACGTTCTGTGGCACGGCGACCTGTAGAGGTTGCAAAAAGGTGATTCTTAAGTCCAAATTCTTCAAAATTTGGCCTAACTCATTGTTTAATGGACTATTTAGTGTGACTTTTTACACATGGGCACACCATTGCTTCCGCTGAATAGTTTGTCCGCAAACTACTCTCGAGCGGGGTGTTCCAGTGTTGTGGACTTCTTTCTCTAATGATCGTATTTTTCAAGTGATACCAGTTTGTAAGATCCGCCTTTTCCCTTTTCGAAGGCATCCCGGATCTTATGCCCAGAACCGCCGCCTTACAGTGACACTAACTCCTGAGTTAGTCGACACCGTAAGACGCCGATTCTGCCGGCTATTACGATCATTTTTCACTAGAGATGCGGAAGTAAAAGTGTATAAACAAACTAATACACATGTCCACAGAAGTCACAGAGCATATCATATATATGGAAATGAAAGAGCTACAATAGTCCAAAATGAGTACAAAAGAAGATAGGGCTTATGCCCATACATCAATAGAAATCAGACTCTCTCTCACAAAACAGAAAGCTGTAAACTACGCTATCTACTACATCTCCTCCCACCTGAGGTCGTGCGGTAGTAGTGTCTGGTGGTGGTGGTAGCTGCTCCTCATGCCCTGCCTCCTCGTCCCGCTGGACGTGCTGGTCCACCTCCTCGAACTCCTAAAAAGGGGGAGTCAACGTATGTTAGTCAAAAAGACTAAGTTGTATCCTCAACACTTCCTCCTGTCGCTCTTAGGCACCGGGTGGAAGGAGGATGCGGAGGACAACAAGGGGTAGCAAGGTGGAAGCAAGTGACATTTCTATCTAGCAGGAGTAAGTAAAATCTAGCAGTTCTATATATAATCTAGCAGTTCTATATAAAGTGCGAGTAAGTAAAAACAGTGCAGAAAGAAAAGGACTGCAGTAAAAAGATAGAACTGGAAGTAAATGCAGTACAGAAAGGAAGTACGCTACTGCTACTCCTACTCCTATCAATATCACAGAAGTACCCCAACTTATATGAACGCCCATACGAACTTATAAGTTAGGGTTTCCAAAAGTAACTTATCATATAAACCGCCCATACAATTTATATGATAAGGATCTATGAAACGTATGTCCTAATGAATGAATGTATGTTATGATGAGTATGTTAAACATGCAAGTGCAACACACACACACACGACTCTGTGATCACAGACCTTTAGTTCCCTCTTTTTGAGAGCTTGCATCACTCTCGGGTACTACCGTTGTGGCTACGGCAACAGTGGAGCGGGCTCTCCACTTCTAGGTGGGTATAAGCACTACCTGACCTAGACCCCTCTCATACGCCTCTGTACACGTCCTAGGTGCACTCTAGAGTCTTGCATACGTATTTTGCTGACTACCCGTCAGTCTTGTAGGTCGAGTGTATGTCTTCGGGGATTCCGCAGTATTATATATTTAGCATACTGGCCCCTCCACCCGTACGCCTCGCCCGAGTCATCGTACTGCCATCGGTGCTTCGACTGGCTAGTCCCGCGTGACTCGCCACTAATTTTATGCATATACAAGGTATTAATCTGAGCTTCCTGCTCGTACTGATATTGTTAACACATTCCCTCCAATCCAATTTGGGTGAGCAAGTGCTTATATCCCTCCAACCTTATGAAACAGGTGAGCAAGCCACTCGTAACCCTCCAACCCGGTTAGGATGAGCTCATCACTTGTATCCCTCCAACCTTATGAAACAGGTGAGTAAGTGCTTGTATGAGGTTTCCAACCTTATTAAACCGGTGAACCTATCGCGTAGAACTCCAGGCCTATTAAACTACTCTCGTCTAAAGTTTATTGCACATAGTAGTTTAGGGTGAATCCCAGGACTGCCCAAGGTATGCCCAATGAAGGGGTCTCGAAGGCACTAGGAACTACGATGGGATGACAAGCCCAAAGTTCCCTTTCGCAAGGATAATTACTTTTAGTTGGTGTTTACCCATTACCCACGATTCTCCTTTAGTATTACTACTTAGTGGCCTAATGACTTATGGTGTTAATCGGAAGTCGAGGGTTTCCCGTCGGACTCCGTTATGCCTATTGTAAAGTGATTTGCACTCTATCACTCGTTACTATACTTATGACGCTATCAACACGACCCGGGTTTATTCCCAATTTCCACAACTATCCCATTTTATTCTATCTCCCGGTGGTCCTAGTAGGGTAAACCTACTTATGCTAAATGTAGCCCCAGACCTAATACCACCCTGCCATATTCAAATTACACTACCATCCCCATCGTTCTGTTCATTAATCTAGGGTGGTATTCTCTAGATAAGTATTTACGTACGACACATCTATCGAGACTGAGCGACTAGGGTAAGATGACCTAACTAATGATCAAATGAATGAACTTCCAAATGCGTTGTATTGTGTTTAATCACATGAGATTATTATAGATATGATACATCGATTTATTCATTATTTTATCTCCACCAGAATCATTCAATTCTTGTTAAGGGTAAAATTGTCATTTTCCCGTATACTTTAAATTAAATCTTCAATTTATCAAGTCGAATCTCAAGGGCTCGAATATGTCTCCCATGAGTTTAAATAATATCATTAGGGTTTTGTAAATCTTCTAAACCCTAGTTTGATTCATTTTAGAAAATTCTTAAGTGTTCACCAAATTCTCAAAAATTGTCAAATTCACTAAGTGTGGGATTTTTACTCCCCAAAAATCCCAACTAATTTAGGGTTTGAAATTATACCCTACTGGTCTACTAATCAGTGGGGGGTGTGCATTCTAAATGCACCCCTTTAGGCAAATATCATAAACAGGTTTTACATTTGCTATTTGCACCCCGAGCCTAAGTAGTTCAATTCTTGCATGTGGGTCTTTCCCAACATGACTTGTTCCAATTCCAGAGAAATTTCTACCACTGGTCTATATGGTCCCTAAGGGCCAGCCACCAAAATTTGGGGCCATTTGGAGTTAGCTAACTCCAAGAATCACCTAGTTAAGCCCTAGGGGTATTTTGGTAATTTTCCCATATTTTATTTTCCAATCAATCCCATTTTTAGGCAGGGCCTAAATATGCTCTAATTATACCTCTGACCAAAATCTCAGGTCAAGGGGGCTTTTGGTTTGGCTTGGGCAGCCATTTGAAATTCTGCAAAATTGCTATTTGCAGCCCAAGCCAAACATTATTTCTCAAACATGCAAGTGAGATTCCTCGTCATGCAGTGCATCAATTTAGCCCAAATTTTAACCATGGGTCTAATATACCCATGAGAGGGTGCCACCAAAATTTGGGGCCATTTGGAGTTAGGAATCTCCAAAAATCACATTTATTTACTTTTGGGTATTTTTGTAAAAACTATAGCAAAATACCTAAATACTTTTGGGTATTTGGGGAGGGCCTAGATAAACCTAAATTAGTAACCTAGCCCAAATTTCAGCCCATTTGGACCAAGGGTTTGGGCTGAGGGATTATTTTAATTTTTGTCCTACCCTAAGAGTAGTCCTAGTAAAATGGTACTACAGGGCAGTATACTTAACCAAATTTGATGAGTAACATGTCAAATCAAAGATAACACAAAGATCTACAATATTCATGTTGGGCAAAAATTCATCAGGTGGCTGTAAGGGCCTTAATATCAACATGCAAAGTGACTGCCAAAATGTCACAAATTAAATCACTATTCATTAATTAAGTAGTAACAGATTTATTATAATAACTTGAACCGGCCGCACGAATCTTGAAGCAATCAGACGGCATCTGCTTTTCTTCTCCATGCATGCATGCATGGCCAACCGATGCAGGGCCCTTTTTGCGGGGCGATTCCCGGCCATCGCCGGCGGCGGGACCTCCGGCCAAGTCCTTCCCCGGCCTCACGGTGGTCGGGGCTAGAGCTGGCCGGTGACTGGGCGGCGGAGAGCAGCGGACGGCGGCGGCGCAACCAAGCCGAAAGCTCCCAGGACGCCATTTTTTTTCTAGAAATTTCGAGCTTTTTGATTCCTAACGTCGAGCTCGTTTGAGCTCGACCTCTAGCCTAGTGGATCTAGGATACTAGTACACTTGGAGGAGAAGGGATACGGACCATTGGCGGCGGTTGTGGTTGAGGGTGGCGGAGGGTTCCCATGGAATGACAATTCCGGCGATCTCTTCGGCTTGCCATGGCTGCAGCTGACTTCTTTCCTCTCTCTCCCTCTCTCTCTGGGGTAGGGATGAAGGGGAAGTGAGTGAGTGAGCTCGGTTTTGGGCTGAGATAAGAGAGGGGGGGGGGGCGATTTCACCTAGGCATGGGCGATTTCACCAAGGTAGGCGATTTCACCAATGTGGGGGGCTCGGGTTGGGTGTGTGGGAGTGGGCCCCACTGCCCCAGCTGGGTTGTCTAGGTCCTAAGGGGTCGGGTTCCAAGGTTAGGGTTGGGTTGGGTGAGTGGAGAGATGGGTTGACTCATATGTTGAGATAGGAGAGAGAGAGACTCGGTTTTGGGTTTGGGTTTGACCCAATGTTGCATGGTGGGTCCCCACACCCTCTAGTGCACCTATATGGACAGCCCACCCATTATTAGTTGGTGGGATGAGCCCAAGTGGCCCAAATCAATTTCTCAACACTTTCTCTCTCCTATTTATCATATTTTCTCTCTCCTAGGTAATCCCCAAAATTACCATTGCATGCCCCTATTTTTCTCTTCCATAGGGGGTATAGGGTCACTTTAGACCCACTTAGTGATTCCGGGTTGGTTTGGGTGGACCCAACCTAGTGAAATGGGCTAGGGCACCATTTTCACTATTTAGGTCAACATGTTGACTTGACCCAACATGGGTCAACTAGTTGACCCCATGGCCTACCCTAGGGTCCACTACGATTGTATTTAGGGTTAGGTCAATGTGGTGGGGTCATGGTGTGGCTAGGGTTTGTATTTAGCCCAGTTTGACCTAGGTTGACTTGGGCCCCATAGTGGGCCCCATGGTCTAAATCCTCCTCCTAGGGTCAAACCTAGCTAAACCCTAGCATCCATCACATGCCTAACCCAAATCTAAGTTATTTGAAATTTGGGATGTTACATGTCCTTCTTGAGACAAGCCACTTAACGTCATTTTCTTATCACTCAAAGCCATGGCACTCAAAGCCACGGCACACGGGTAGGTACACGCCCGTGTATCTACCCGTGTCATATAAAGGGCCAACTTCATTTTCCTCCACGTGTGCGCGCCTGATAACCTGCACTCTCTGAGCCTAAATCAGCTCTCCTGACTCAAAAGCACGCGCAAGGAGCCTAGCGTGAATCGGGATGTTACAACTAGTGTGGTCAATTGGTCTAGGAGGTGGAGAGACACATTTTGGTCCCACCAAATTCAGAGTTTTGTGACTAGGAGAGAGAGAGAGGAAGTTACCCTAATTTGGAGGAAAGAGAAAGTAAGAGCTTAATGGCCATCATGGCCATGGAGAATCCATAACCCCTCCTTTTGATGGGGCTTTAACTCCTTTGAGGCAGGGGAGAAGTTTTTAGAAGTTGGCCGGCCAGTAAGGTGGTTCAGCACCTAAATTTGGGTGAAACCGAAATTTCACCCTTATGGCCATTAATGGTGCTTTGATGAATTGGGGAGTTACAAGCCACCTCTTCCCAATTCGTTCATTAGAAACCTTCAACAGGGCAATGGCAAGGGCAAGATTTTCCCTCGATTACATTTCAGTTCCAGTGGTGCTGGTGTAGAAGTTGCAGAAAAGCTCAAATCGACTGCCGGAGATGGCAAGGAGGCAAACCACCCGCTCACAAGCCGCAAACAAGGTCCTCCCCTTACTCTTTTCCTGTGGGTAGATCATAGGAATGGTTAGGGCCAAGAATCGAGCTCAATTGAGCCCGATCGGGAGAGGTTTTCTCCTGGGTTTTTCGTAAAAGTTAGCTTGTCGGGATCACCGGAATCCGCCCCTCCGGTGGCTGTACCGCCGCCTAGCGATAGCCACCACCTCGACATAGGTGGTGGTGGCGGTGGCCGTCCAGGGAAGTGGACGGGAGGCCGGTGGCAGAGGCGTGAAGTTGGCCAAGGAGTAATAAATCCTTGTCGTTGGCGCCCAGGGACGATGACGTGATGCCGTCCAAATGTGCGTCAAGATGCGTGCGGCTACTATCCAAACTATAAGATTATATTCATTTCATTTTAATGAATCTGTCACACTATTTTAGTTACCTTGTAAATTAAGTTCAAAATATTTAGAGGTTGAATCATGGAAAGTGGTCAACATATAAATTGTAGTCATATGGGTCTACTTTATTTTAAAATTAATTTGAGTCAATTTAAACAACTGGTTTGACCTAGGCACCCAATTTGGTGGGGTCTATAACTAGGGTTGGACAGAAACAAAAATGAGTTCCCGCACTTCATCTCTTCTCCAAAAGGCCTAAAATTTGGATAGAGAGTCACCCTAACAAATATTTAGGTACTGCCCAAAAATGAGATTTTTTGGGGATAATTTTTCTAAAGTTATTGAAATTATTTAAAAACTATAGTGTAAATTAATTAGGGGACCGAATGACCTCCAAACAATCCCAAATTTTGGTGAGTTGTCCTTGGGGTCATCATAAGGCTCTTGACAAAATTTCATCTCATTTGGAGATGATTTGGATTGAAAGTTTGTAGACCCTAGCCTTGTCATAATAAGGATATTTAGGTCAAAAGTGCACTTTTTGGTTTGAGTGGTCAAATCCCCTCAATAGAGGCTGAGATTTGGACCACTGGTTTGGCATGACATATATTACCCCAAAAGTGGGTTAATGCGTGGTTTGTGGTAGGATTTCCCTAGGACCCAAGTTCAAACCCAATGTTTGGTCTTAGGGGGTTTGAGAAGGACATGTGGTCAAATGCCCTTGTATGGACTTGATATTTGGTAGGGAGGATACAAGGGTAGCTAAAGTCCTCTGGTAAAAATCTTAGAGGATTTGGAGATGGATAAACCCCTCAAAAACCCTAACCATAGTTTAGGGCACAACCTTTATACATGCAAGATATGCCACCAAAACTTGAAAAAAAGTCATGACACTTTCGTAGTATAGTCTTAGGGTAAATTAGAGCCTTTGGAGATTTTATTTGTAATTTTGGAACAATGCATTTAATACCTCCTTTATAGTACATGGAATTGCCCTTGATAATCTTTTAATTATTATGATCACATTACTTGATAGGATTTTATGAAAATTGGGCAGAGAGTGTTCTAGGTAAATCTACATCTCCTTGAATTTTTATATAATTTTCATATGTGTATTCTCAGTACCGTGTTCACAAGCTCTTAAAAATACAAATATGTTCTATAATAAATTTAGAGCTCCACACTTGTTGAAAAATTGTGAAACTTCCTCAGTAGTGATTCTAGTTTAATATGCTCTTGTGAAAATTTTATTACAATTTTTAGATGAATAATTTCTGTACTTAGTGCATTAAATTACCAATTTGGATTATTGTTAAAAATTAAGTGTAGAATTCTTTGTTCACTGGAAAATTATGAAACTTGACCTAGAGTGTTTGTTAATTATTGTTCATCCTTGAATTTTCTCAGAATTATTGAAATTATATTGGAAGTACTTGTCTCTTTAAACTGGTTAATGTTGGTTACGTTAAAAAAACATGTTTAGGGGTTTAAGTCTTACTGAAAATTTGGAGACCTTGAATTTACTGATAAGTAGTTGTCTTGTATTTATCATAATTTTGTGGAACACTTTGTATGCATCAAAATAGTACTTCATGTTCAAACTAAGGCAGTTGGATCCCTTAGGAAATTAAATAAATTATCAAGTAAATTAGAAAAATTATAAACTTCTGGATTTAGGCTAATCATGTCATGATAGACCTCCAATAAATATTATAGGGAATTTGGATGATAATTTGGAGTACCTCCCATTGTATACATCATATAGCTTAGAATGGTCTGCGTTTAGTAAAACTGCAGAAATCATGATATGGTGCAAAATGAACCCAAAGAGTTGGGATATTAGTGTATTGATCTGGTAAGTGAAATAAGTTCATCATCGGGAGTCGTGATGAGGAGTGGGAGTTTTGACTAGTGTTAAGAGGTGCTCGGGGTCGACGAAACATTGTCATCCCCGTGGAGAGAGAGAAAGAGTCAAAATACACTAGGGTTAGATCTAGTACAACATTAAATGGATTGAGAGTTGGGTAACAACAAATAATAATAAGTGCCTTGCGAAAGGGAGCTTTGGGCTTTAGCCCATCGTTGTTCCTAGTGCCCTTTGTGTGCCCTTCACGGGGTATGCCGGGGCAGCCCTGAGCTAACCTAAACTGTAGGCAAAATAAACATCAAGAGTAACTAGTATAACTAGGGATTCACTTTAACACACCTCGATGCCTCGGGATGTTAGGTTGGGTCACTCGGGCTGTAGGCTCGAGGTATTTGGTGATGGGAAGGTTGGTCCGACGAGCTTTGGCTCGGTTGTTGATTATGATAGACGGGATGGTCCGGGGAGCTTTGGCTCGGTAGCTGATACATAAGTTGAATGTGCATAAAGTATAAGGTGGTGGGTCTTCGTTATTGGAGGGTAGATGAACCGAAGCCAATACGTTGACTCGACAAGTGTGGTTTAGCACTTGGTCAGATAAAGTATGGTGCGCCAGCCGGCAAGAGTACGTAGTATCTCCGCTTAGTGCACCAGCATTGAGGCGTATGATAGGTCTAACTGGTTGTGCAATTACCGGTTTAGAGGTGGGCGAGGCCCAACCCACCGCTTCCATTTTCCACTACGGAGTTATCCTGGGAGGTTAGGCTCCAGAAAGGGAGAACTAAATGTCTGTGTGCAAAGAGTCGAGTGGGTGAGTTATACTTGCATGTTCACATCATGGCATAATTGCGTGTCATAGCATAACCATTGCATATAACCCTGACACCTATTGTATAAAGTGGTATGGGATGCTTTATATAATAGGCCCTGCAAAACAACCCCTTGGTTTATAAGCTCGCGTGAGTGTGCTTAAAAGTTAAGGTTATTACTCTATATATATATATATATATATTCTTGCTAGAACACTGACACCCTATCGTCTTAATTGGTATGGAACTCTTTATACGATAGGAGCCTTGCAAAAGATCACTTGGCTTATGTGATTTCATATAAGTTAAGGTTACTTATTTCTTGTTCTATCTTTCTTACTTTTATTACTGCCGCACATACTTATAGAACTGCTATACTAGTTCCGTCGTCACATGATACTTTGTTATTCTCCACCTTCATTTCCTCCCCTTTCCTCCTCCCCTCTCGGTTCCTAGGATCCATGGGGGAAGGGGAGGGGGATGATAGGACTTAGTCTTTTATACTAACGGTTTTCGAACCACATCAATTTAGGGGACCGTGGTGCCCAGCATGGAGGAGCATCCCTGGAGGTCGGCACGCTTGGAGATGGGATAGTCTTGTACCGGAGTTCAGACAGCTGGGACTATGAGTCCTGATCATTTTTAGATGATTAGTTTTGCTTCCATGCTGAGTGATATGTAGTGAGGATATTGATGTACCGGGCATAAGCCCTATCTTCTGTACTTTTATTATCTTTGTGGACTCTCCCTTCGTGGAGATTATTTACTATATATGTGATGTTTATGGACTTTCCTTTTATTATTTTGCTACTATTGTGATCGATTCGGCTTGCAGGATCGATGATTTGTAGTGGCAACATTCCCGGGTGTGAAGTTGTCACTGCAAAATGGTGGTTCTGGGCCTAAGATCCCGGTGGTTTAAAAAGGAAAAAAGGGGTCTTACAAGTGGTATCAGAGGAGACCTCGATCGAAAAGTAGCAGTCCATAAACCCTAGGTCACCCCCGCGTGAGTTTAGATTGGGGACAAACTAAGCAGCGGAAGCAGTGGTGTGTCCATATGGGGGATCACATGTAAATTTTCCAACTTTAATTAGGCTTGAGTCGATTACTTACGAATGACTTTTGTTACGCAGCCCCCAGCACTGCCTACACCACAGGGCAGAGTCTAGCAAACTCTGAATGTTGCACCACCTCCCCCGGTCTCCACTCCATTCCTATAATAGGAGATGGGGCAGACCCTGACAACCAAACTAAAGGCTTTCATGGCCCAGCAGGTTCCGGCTCCGCAGCCAAACACGAGGGCCAATTGGTTGAGTATCTTTCGAGGACTTTCTCCCCCATTTTACATGGGGATAGAGTCAGCTGTTCAGACAGAAGAGTGGCAGGATATCATGTATGAGATGCTGACTAGGATACGGTGCCCTTTGGAGGAGAGTTTCCCTTTGGTGGTCTCTTGCTTGGAGTCCCATACCAAGAGATGGTGGAAGACATCGCTGGACACGATGTTTGCTGACAGAGAGGTTGCAGATATTGATTGGGAGGAGTTCAAGGCCGCACTATTGGAGCACTTTGTTCCGCAGTCGGCCAGAGATGAGCTGGAAGATAGATTTTTACAGTTGAGACCGGGAAACAAGACGGTTGTGGAGTACCACTAGGAGTTAAATCATCTAGCCCGGTTTGCGCATTCTTATAAGTTGGGTGAGGCGGGATACACTAAGAGGTTCTATAAGGGCCTGTGAGAGGATCTGAGGGAGGCTCTGATGTTCGTGTCTGACGGACCTATTCCTCTAATATTGGAGAAGGCGAACAAGATCGAGGCAGATTGGCACACTACCCGAGGCCGGAAGCGGCCAACTGAGGATCAGGGCTGGGGAGCCAGAAATGATCAACGACGAGGCTGCATTACTGATGGGAAAGATGGGAGAAGAGGACAGGACCAGCCTCATCAGGAGGTGAGACAGTAGTAGAGGGAACCAGTAGTGATGGCCCCTCAGCCTCTCCAAATGCGGGAGATGCAGAGACCCAAGGGTTTTGCATATCCCTAGCCAGAGTGCTTCAACTATCATCAGGTGGGGCATATCCATAAGAACTGTCTCATGAAGGGGGCACCACTACCAGCACCACGGGTTGCCCCGCTTTGTCAGTATTTTGGAGGCCGAGGATGTGGATACCAGGGAGCAGACCGCAGGCAGGAGAGGGAGCAAATGTATGTACTGGATCTGACTCAACATAAGAATCTGGAGCAAGTGATCATAGGTACTCTAGTTAAATTTAAGTTCTCTCTTTCCTAAGTAATTAGATTTATGGATATAGAATTTATAAACTAGGAAAGAAAACCATAACTAGACTTCTAAGATATTTTACTACCCCAGGCATAGTCTTCATTAGTAGCAAACCCGCTTATATGCTATTCGATACGGGTTCTTCGCACTCTTTCAAGTCGGAAGCCTTTGTGGAAGGGCTGGAAGGCATGGAGCGATTCACAAGCTTGATGATGAGGATACGGCTACCTAACGGATCAGAGATATTCATCTCTGCCCACTGCAACATGGAGGCGGAGATCGGCAGAAAGGCATTCGAAGCACAAGAAATGATCCTAAGGATGCCAGCCTATAATCTGATCCAGAGCATGACATGGTTGTATTGGAACAATGCCCAGATCGACTGCCTGTCAAAGAGGATCATCGTGAGGCATGGGGAATCCTACGTCGTCATCGAAGGTATTAGACCTATTCCCCTTCTTCTGTTATCATCTGTACAGGTCGTTAAGGCCTATATGCAAGAAGAGGAAGTCTATGAAGTGCTGTTTAAAATGGCCGAGGCCAAGGATTCCATCTCTGTCATCCCGGTAGTGTGGTACTTTATTGACGTATTCCCAGAGAAGTCGTAAGGACTACCCCCGCACCGAGAGCAGGATTTCCAGATATAGCTTATGTCGGGGGATAAGCCGGTATCTAGAGCCCCTTACTGGATGGCCCCGAAGGAGTTAACAGAGTTTCGAAGCCAGCTGCAAGAACTAGTGGAAGCCGGATTTATCCAGCCGAGCTCTTCACCATGGGGAGCCCAGTGTTATTAGTCAAGAAGAAGGACGGTACACTTAGATTATGCATCGACTACCGCGCCCTAAACTAACTGACAGTCTGAAATACTTATTCACTGCCAAGGATACATGAGCTATTTGATCAACTGGAGGGAGCGCATTTCTCTTCAAAACTGGATTTGAGGTCGGGCTACAATCAGCTGCGGATTCGGGAGGAGGACATTCCGAAGACTACCTTTAGAAGCAATTATGGGTTATTCTACTTAACCGTGATGCCCTTCGGGATCACAAATGAACCGTCGCCATTCATGAGCATAAGGAACTGGGTGTTTGAGGCTTATCTGGATGTTTTTGTCATTGTGTTCATTGACGACATCCTCATCTACTCGAGGAAAGAGGAGGAGCACACATGAAACCTGGCACTAACTCTAGAGAGACTACGAGAGCACTACCTTTATGTGAAGTTCAGCAAATGCCAGTTCTGGTTGAAGGAGGTGGCCTTCCTAGGCCATATTATCATTAGAGATGGGTTGGCAGTGGGCCCGACAAAGATTCAGCCAGTTCGGGATTGTCCGCAGCTGAAGGCGGCCACAGACGTACGTAGTTTTCTGGCCCTCCCACTCACAGCTCTGACGAGGAAGGACGTGCCTTTTGTCTGGACCTCGCAGTGCAAGGTGGCTTTTCAAGTGATGAAGGATCGACTCACCTGCGCTCTAATACTTGTCATTACTTCTGTAACATCCCAATTTGCGCTAGGCCCCACGCATGAGTTTTGAGTCAAGAGATTAGACTCGGGCTCGGGGTGCACTGACGCGAAGTGTCAGGTGCGTCAGATGGAGTGTAGGGTTGAGTGATGACTAACGAATCGAATGGAAATCAACCAAGTGGAAATCGACGAGAATGGAGGTCGATGCACGTCGATCGACGGGTATCGGGAATGATACTCGCCGATTCGACGGGTATCGGGAATGATACTCGCCGATTCGACGGGTATCGGTGGTCGATACCCGCCGGACACAGAGCTGCAAGTAGACTAAGGGATATTCGGCGAGAATGCTCGGCGATTCTCGTCGATCGTCGAGAATCCCCTGTTATACCCACCGATCGTCGAGTATCGCTGAGAATACTCAACGCAATCAATGCCAGATGTCCGGTAAAATGGATAAGGGAAAATCGTCGGGAATCATTGTTGATTTCCGACGAATTCGTCGAGAATGACCTGACGGTTCTCACCGATCGTCGAGAATGACCTGAAGATTCTCACCGATCAGCGAGAATGACGACTGATTTCCGCCGAATTTTACTTAGGCGTTTTCTTCGCCCAGGCAGATTCGCCGGCTTGTACAGGCGGACTGAACCGGACATCGAGATTCGTGCTGAATGATCCTTGGACCGGTCACTTCAAATGAAACCTAATTTAGGCGGTCCAATTAGAGAGTGACACGTGGCGGAAGGAACTTAACCTAACATGTAATATAAAAAGGAGTAAACCAAACCCTAGCCATCGCACCCGATCGTTCTTGTCGAGCCGTCACCGTGCAAAACCGATGGGAGCGGGAGAGAAAGGAATATCGCAGATCGTCGGAGGAAAAGTTCGGATCGTTGAAGGAAGGCTTGCTGGAGCTAGTTTTGGAGGAGGAGAAACGCCATTGTCGTGAAGAACGTCTGCACCGAGAGATGTCGCGGAGAAGGGTAACGCGATCCATGGCCGACAACGGAGGAAACGCCGGAAATGAGGTGAGTTTCCTCCCCTCTCCCTTGGTGCTATATCTGTAGCTATTCTTAGGCGAGACATCGACTCAAAGGAGTCTTGATGTGTGAGATGAAGCTTTCTAGGAAGGCCATGCTAGAACTTGTGTTCTAAAGCTTAGTCATCTTCAACCTCCCCTCGCTTCAAAGTGATGATAGGGGTGGTCTCGTGAAGAGGAAATGGCTTCAAGAGGGAGAATAAGGGTGGAGGAACTTCTGGTTGCGGTTTGGGGAAAATCGCTTGAGGAGGAAGATGAACAGATGCCATTCACTTCGCTTCAAGATGCGTGCAGAATCTGTGTTCTGCACGCAGCGACCTTCTTGGCTAATTTTAAGCAAGCGAGAGTCAGATCTGGGCTTTCGACTAAGCATGAAAGTCGTAGCCCTCGAAATTACCTTTCCAACGAGTAGTTGCACGTTTCCAGGCGATACCTGTAGCCACGGGAAAGTCCGTTTGAATCCGCTGCGGTTGGGAGTGAATGCCCAGGAAATCTGTATCCTGTACGCAGCAGACTTCGAGTTGGATTTCTGGTATGATGTGACAAGATTTGGGCTTTCGACTAAACACGAAAGTCGTAGCCCTTGAAATTACCTTTCCAACGAGTGGTTGTACGTTTTCAAACGATACCTGTAGCTACAGGAATCCCGGGTCAAAGTTGTCGACCAGATTATATATAATTCTATGTGATTACAATATGAACTTGGATTCGATGGAATAGATGTTGCAATCCATCTCGAGGTTGGGTGAATTCTTTGGGGTTAATCACCGAGGTAATGTGAAGGTTGATGTTTGAGGACTTGAATTCCTACGCCGAGATGTGAATCAAGCCTAAATGAATGAAAGGCTTTGTTATATTTGGTAGATCACCATTATGCGCATTATCTATAATATGTTGAATTCATGTGAAAGGATTAGTAAATGATTAAACTATGGACCTGATGTATAATGAATTGATGGAAGGGAATGGATAGTCCAACGCTTAGAGTGTCGTCTCCCTACGGGTAGCATTGTGGAAGTTAACAAGTCCGGTGTTGACCGTCACTAATGGGAATGAGGTTGAGTTGGATAAAATTGGACGGTTGGGCTTGGTCCTCGGTGTTCACGTCCCGAGGCTCCATCCGCATTTGTTGGATGGTTGGGCTTGGTCCTCGTGCTTTCTCCGAGGCTCCTTCCATGCCATGAATGGTGGAATTGCATGCGGTGTGAGTCAACACGCGGTGTCGTAATCCCGGGTTCAGGATAGTGTGGAAGGTCTACGGGCTCGCCAATCGTCACACCGATGGGAGTTGACAGTTAGACCTTGGGCAGTTGGGCTTGGTCCTCGGTGTTTTTGTCCCGAGGCTCCTTCCATGCCAAGTGAATGGTTGGGCTTGGTCCTCGTGCTCATTTCCGAGGCTCCTTCTGTGTCACACCATAGGCCAGTCGGGGCTAGGATCTTGGTGCATATTTACCCAAGAGAACCCGCTGAGCTGTAGTACGCATGTGAGCTCTGCTGTTGTGTTCTTAGCATTGAGGCGTACGGAGGCCTAGAACAGGTAGTGTGGAGACCAGCCTAGTAGTGGAGATGCTCGCTCTACTGTAACCGTTTGGCCACGACGGTTGATGCCTGAGAGGTTAGCTACCTGCTCGAATAGTGGGAACTATAAGTCTGTGTCGACATAGCGATTGCATGT
Source organism: Platanthera zijinensis (assembly GCA_039513925.1). NCBI lineage: Eukaryota > Viridiplantae > Streptophyta > Magnoliopsida > Asparagales > Orchidaceae > Platanthera > Platanthera zijinensis. The sequence goes on along the minus strand of CM077093.1, from coordinate 92,111,115 downwards.
ACCTGATCATGGGTGTGTCATTGCATTGCATACATAGCATTGCACTTCATTACATACACAAGACCCTCATCGTATAAGTTTGTATGGGCACTCCTATACGATGAGTTACTTTCTGCTGAACGACCCTCAACTTATATGCTTGTATGGGCACCCATATAAGTTGAGTTATTATTCTAGATATATACTCTCTTGCTGCTGTAGATTGTAGATTTGTAAAATAAGACTTTGTTCATTTGTATACTGTTTCTATTGCTATTTATGATATGTACACACACTTCACCTGCTTGTACTACTGATATATATTTATTGTACTTGTTCCTTTCTCCGCCCGGTGCCGAGGAGTCGCCGGGGGAGCGGATGTGAAACGACTTAGTCTTTTTGACTAACGTTTGCTACGTCTTCCTTTTTAGGAGGAAACCCCGCCGGTGGAGCAGCAGGCTATGCAGACGGACAGCCAGGCCAGGGTGACAGGGCTTGAAGGGACGGTACCATCGCTACCGTCGGTTACAGATGTGAGTGAGAGAGAGATTTTATTGTAGCCCTTCGGGGCAATTTTGTTTACATACTCTGATTTTGTAGAAGCTTGTTTCAGCTTCTCTTTTGATGTACTTATGGACTTATGCTTGGTGTGGATTTGACTTTCATATTATTATGGTTGAGTTGGCATTTATCTGTTGATATTGTTGGTAGCCGGCAGAATAGGCGTCTTGTGGTACAGGCTAGCCTGAGTGCTAGTGTTACCGCAAGGCGGCTGTTCTGGGCATAAGACCCCTCTCGTGCCGTGTTTTGTGTTCCGGGAGGGGGGTCTTACAAATGGTATCAGCTTGCTACGATCCTCCAAGACGAAAGTCACTTAACAATGGTGCCACCCCCATTTGATTGGTCAGTTTGGGGACAAGCTGACTTAGCGGAAGCAGTGGTGTGCCCATATGTAATTCACACTAAATTGTCCATCTTTAACCTTAGATTAGCCAACCTAACCCTAGGTTTGTACCTTATGTGTAGATCCCAGCACATGTTGAGCCAGTAAGGGGCACCCCCGCCCCTTCCGTACCTACACAATTCTAACAATCAGAGCTGGGGCAGACGCTCACAGCTATTCTGGACGCCTTTAGGTCCCAATCTCAGCAGACACCTGTACAACAACAGGGTCCGGGATCTAGTTGGTTAAGCATTTTTCGAGCTCTCTCTCCTCCCGCTTATATTGGGACAGAGTCGGCAGTGCGTACAGAAGAGTAGCTCGACACTATACAAGAGTTGTTGGCAGGAATAAGATGTCCAAACAACATGGCGGTGACCCTCGTGGTGACACTCTTAGAGCTGCACGCCAAAAGGTGGTGGAAGTCCCTCATGGGCTCCACTTTTCGTGGAAGAGTGTACACAGACAATTGCTGGAGCGAATTCTCCGAAGCCTTCTTAGAGCATATCATCCCTTCGGCCGCTCGGGATGGTCTGGAAGAGAGCTTTTTGCAACTAAAGCAAGGGTCCATATCGGTGACGGAGTACCAATGAGAGTTTCAGCACCTGGCTAGATTCGCCGACTCCTATGAGCTGGATGATAGAGGGTACGCCAAACGATTCTACAAAGGCTTGCGAGATCCCCTAAGGCAAGCCCTTTTGTTTATAGCGGACTCTAGTCTAGCGGAGATTATTGATATGGCAAAGAGATTGGAAGCGGACCACTTGGGAAGTGGTAAGAGGCCAGCGGAAGGCGTGATGGAAGCAGGCCCCAGCAACAGAAGGAGATTTGACAATAAAAGAGGAAGAGGATATCGGAGGGGTGGCGGGCATTTCCCCCAGAACTTTAGAGAGGAGAGCCCGGTTCCACAACCGCCAGCATTACCTCCAACTCCACAGTTTCAGCAACACCGCGGAAGGCAGGAACGGGTGTGCTTTGAATGCAACCAATCGGGCCACATTCGACACTACTGCCCGCAACTGTTTGGAGATGCGCCTTTCTGTCTCCCTCCAGCAGCCCCGCGGGGGAGAGGGTATGTGCGTGGTCGAGGACGAGGACCACGAGGGAGAAACCCAGGACCTGCTCAAGATCAGATGTATGCCCTGGACATGACTCAAGAGTGGAACCCTCAAGAGATGATTGCAGGAACGATTTGAATTACTCATTTTGCTTCCATTAATATCCTCTAGTTGCTTGAGATATACTAGACGTCTAGCTTGAGTATTATTAATGACACTTAGGCACCGTGATGGTCGGCGGGAAACCGGCTTATACGTTATTTGACACCGGTGCCTCACATTCATTCGTGTCTGAAGACTTCATCAAAGATATACATGGAGTGCAATATTTCACTGGTATTGCTCGAAGAGTACGCCTCCCAGATGGATCTAAGATGACGGCAACCGCGAAGTGTGAGTTAGAGATAACCTTTGGGGGAAAGACCTTTGATACCCCTGCCACAATTTTGAGAATACCAGAGTTCGACCTCATTCTGGGTATGGCGTGGCTGGATTGGCACCATGCAAGAATCGACTGTGCGGAGAAGCGTATTTATTTGAGATATGGGGATACTGATGTAATCTTCCAAGGTATAAATTTTTCACCATGAATATTGTTATCCTCAATCCAGACCTTGAAAGCTCATATGAGAGGGGATGAAGTCTACATGATACGATTCGAACTAAAAGAAATGAAGCTAGATGTGAAGGATGTGCGGGTAGCACGTGATTTCCCTGAGGTATTTCCCGAGAAATTGCTAGGGTTACCCCCATATAGAGAAGTAAATTTTCAGATTAAGATTGTACCAGGAGCTAAGCCTGTCTCCAGGACCCCTTATCGGATGGCCCCAAAAGAACTTGCGGAGTTTAGAGTGCAATTGCAGGAGCTGGTAGAATCAGGGTTTGTTCGCCCGAGCTCGTCGCCTTGGGGAGCCCCTGTTCTATTCGTCAAGAAGAAAGATGGAACCCTACGTTTAT